>VZTQ01016643.1:0-64253 GCA_013400755.1 Pelecanoides urinatrix | reverse complement strand
GGAACGAGGACAAGGTATTTGGGAAAGTAGGAGTTAAGAGAGACACAGGTTTTTTTTTATAATCCAGAAGGAATTCTGCAGCAGAGCTAGGACTGACCTTGGTGAGGGTCATGTTCCAATACAGGCTTATAGATCTTTATTTTTTCCAAGTCCTTTTTTGATTTTTTTATAAATAATGTAGTCCTTTCTTTCATGGCTTTATATCCCTTAAGAAATGAAGAGAAAGAAGTCTCTTATGTTTATCAATGATGCCTCCATAGATCTCAATGTGTATTTGCAAGAAAAGTGTACCGATTGTGCAGAGTTGGTTTGATTAAAAAAAGAGTGGAGAAAGTTATGTGACAGCCTTGGACAATCAACCTCATCTAACTGGGCCATCAGTACAGTCTTTGTGCATAAGACACACTGGCTTTAAGCCAAAGCTGCTATTTTCTAAAGGGATTTGATTAACATCACTACTCCAAGAAACATTTTCTCTCTTCTTTGCAGAGTCTTGGGTCATATCAGCCATTGGCTCCCAGCAATGTTCAAAGGGTTTTTGTAAGCATCCAAAACTATTTTTATGACTCCATTCTTGGAAGACAGAAAAATGTGGGAGGGAAAGCAGGTGAGATCCTCTTCCGCCACTGAAACCACTGCGTTATCCAATACCAGGAGGGAATCCTTATCCCTGCGAGGATTACTGGCTAACTCTTATCAAATATTTCCTGTCTGTGACCTTAGATAGCAGCCAGAAGATAAGGACCTGCTATTTTATGAGGTGAGTCAAGTCAGATTTTCTGCCTTTTCCCTAAGAAGTTGCCTGGGAGGAGCTGTGGTGACAGCTAACAGCAGAAGATAAGCAAGTGATTGACCAGTGTTTTCACGAATATCAAGAATATAGAGGCTGGCTTCCCTTTCATCTCCCAAATGCTGCTGGCATTTTTTAGTGGTAGCCATAGAGAACTGCAGAGCACGACGAATGGGGAATGAAGCATGTTGGTAGTCTCATCAAGTTGTTTTTTGTAAAGCAGTCCTTAAGTCCTGACTGAACATGTTCTAGCAGATGACACATTTCTCCTGCTGTTGTGTGATTCGATGCACTAGGCACGTTATCTATAAGTTACATGGTACATATTACTACCATGTTACCCACTAGCTGAATAATACAAAGTAAGCAAATAAGCAACACTATTGATGTGTGCAACTCATGCCTTTGGTACACGTACGCAAGGTTAGGAAGAAAATATCTATTTCTGTTGTATCACAAAAGCTGTTCCAGCACAACTCAACACACTCCGCAGTTCATGTGTGCATCTTAAACTCCTTGTATGCCAACTACATCTTCACCAGTATTTTGAAAACCTTACATAAGTTTTGAGATAAATGGTATCTGATACATAATAACCATGTCAGGAAACTTAGTGCATCTTATTTAATTAGCAAGACATTGGTTAGCAGGAGGGCTTTAACCATAGGATCTATTGGGATGCAACTGTAGTGTTCTCCCATTAGCACTTCTTGGGAAATTGCTTTTTCTGTTTCACAGGATTCAGTTCCCTTTGTAACACATCTTGCCTCTGTTAGCACCAGCCTTCTATTGACTTGGTGTTAATGCACGCTCTGCTAACCCACAACTGAAAAGTGCCTGAAACTGATTTCAATAAAGATGCTACAAAGGAAGGTGTAGAAGTGTCTTAAATTGTTAATTAACAATCTTTAGTGAAAATGTGCTTCGTTTCAAAGGATTCAGAGTTATGACTGTCGGGTGCTGTTTCTGGCTTTCTTATGTGTCCCTGTTTAAAAAACAATTCAAGCACCTGCAAAAAGCATGCAGCAAGTCTGTTGCATTCAGTGTGCTGTTTAAGAGGGGGATGCTGGAGGCAGTAGGTAACCTGTAACATCCCTAAAAAGAGGCACCTCTTTTGACTTCCTTCAAAATCTGAGAGGTGACAGTAATATTTTCCTACCTCACGGTGGTCTCAGGAGATAAAATCAGTTAATTACTGCAAAAGATGCTGAGTTCCTCTGATTAAGAGTTCAGTATACATGAAATATAATTAACTAACTTTTATAAAGTGCTTTGAAATTCTAGGGTGATTCAGTCATTGTATTTAAAATAATGTTTTTGCTGCCTTCTGCAAATAATGTCTCCTACTATGCAATTGTTCCTCAGATCTTTATGCACATGTTTACTATTAAGCACATGGGGAGTTCCTTTCAAATTATATGGAATATTTGAATTTGTGGAAAATAGAATTCCCCTTTGATATTTTACAACTATAATCACTTGTTATATATTTATATATGTATTTATTAAATCAAATTAATACAATTATCCATTTACTTTATTACTTGAAACAAGCTACATTTTGTGAATGTTTTCAATTATCCTGAACATCATCTCCCATTTCCTCACGTACATATCAATTTTTAACTAAGTGCTTCAGCGCAGGAAACCTAGGCTATTCCAAGACACGAGCATTATTGATATTTTGTATTGATATGTTTGTATTACAAAAGATCCTGGAGATCTTTTTTTGGAGACAAAAACTCTTTGCACTAAGAAATTATAAAGCCAAAACAAATTATATTCTGTGCTCTTTAGTGCTTTAAAGGCAAACTGAAAACAACAACAGTTCATCCCGAGCATATATTCAACTAGTGAAAAGCAGGCAATACGAGAAGTTCTGAAGGTGGATAGTAAAGAGACTGTAAAGGAATCAGGTGTGATACATGGCTTCAGCGATAAAGGGAAATTTGCCATTGACCCCAGTGCTGTAGGGACTTTGAATTTGAGGAGCGAGCTTAGCATAGTCACCCGTTATGTTCAAGAGGAACCCAAGATCATGGATCCCTTCTGAAAAATCTTGATTCTGTCATGCCAGAGTAGGTCTCCAGAAGATACAGAGTCAGGCATTTACTGCTGCTGTGTTGCACTGTACATGTGACACTGTGCCTGCAGCTACATATATCTCTGTATGAGTACAGCTACATTTGTTCATGGTGCGGTGCAGAGACAGAAGGATCAGGGTTTGGTTTGGTGTGATGTATTGCAATCCTAGAACAGTACAGCCACATTGCGGCTTTACTAGCCATGGTGTCTGCACCTGTTGCCGGTCTCAGCCATGCACCGTGTCTAATAGGTGCTACAAAGCAGATTTATGTACAGCCGTCCCTGACTGCCTTGCCATCTCCAGTGCAAGTCCAGGTGCACAGAGAGCCCAGTGCTGGAGGGCCTTGCAGCTGCATTGCAAAGGGGGCTCTAGGTGGAACAGGAGTGCAAATTTGGTTCCCCTGGGAGAGAAAGCACTTCAAGGTGCATACTGAAAGACACCAAATGATGTCATATAAATGCTAGTTTAGGGGACTGTTGACCATCTTTCAGCATAGGAAGAAGGAATGCCAAACCATCTACATGCATCCCTTTACATACCACTCTAATTACCTGTTTCCACTGTCACAGCCTGCAGTAATATAACGAGAGCTGAATACTTTTTATTATAAAAGTAGCCGTGGAATTAGTTTAGAAGCATAATACTTCTTGTATTGAAAATAATGCATATTTTATCTAGTGTTAAATGCCAGCAGCTATAATCTATCTCTTCAAAATATTTTGAAATTATACATCAACAATGTCAACTGACTTCTGCTATTAATTTTTGTAGTAGGAGGCAAGTTTTGCCATTGCCCCCCCTTCCCCCCTTTTTTAAATAGTATTTTAGTTTTAAAATGAGCATTAGAACCATCTGGCTCATAAACAGTAGGTAAATAACATTTCTTCATGATTGATTATGCAACATAACCTCAGGTAAGTGTAGCATGACCAGTTAATTGAAAATTGCTTTCCATTTAGAATTCACTCTGTACTAGCCAATGATAAATAATTATTTCATCTGGCTCATTTCACATTATACACTTTAAACACTCAAGCCCCTTACTGACTTTAAAAAACAAAGCTGTTTTTCTCTATTCCACAACTTTTTGATGCTGTATTTTTTATGTTTCTTTCTCCTATTTTATTAGCACTTTTTTAGTTTTGAATTGCACTTATTCAGACTGATGGGGGAGACAGCCTATTTTATCTGTTTCCTTATTTCCCTAAAGATTCTTCCTTACTTGAAATATAATAAAAGAACTGAGTGAACTCTTTGACTCAACTATTGTGGAGTAGGTGCTATAACATGCAAAGGTACATGGTGTTTTCAGAAGAATTGAAAAGATCATGTTAGTGCCTGGGAATGGAGAAAAATGAACTATGCAAAACAATCAAATTGAGAAACGGATGTTGCAAAATTTGTGTATTTTGTATTATCAACTTCAAACACTTCATGGTGTCCTGGAGCAATTTTCAAGTCAACTGAGACGAAATTATTGTCATACAAAATGGCCTGTTATCATATGAAACGAGAAGATGTAATTCTTTAGATTGCATTTCATCTCGGGACTTCAGATTAGCTCGAGCCAGGGACAAGATACAGGGTGACATTTCCCCCTAGAATTTATCAGAAATTTATCATTTGTTTTCTGGAAATGCTGTTCCTGGTTATATTAATCTAGTTACTGACAATTCTAGTTATAGGTGACATTTAAATATTTATGTAACTGTAAGAGTTTTATATCTCATTTGTTTTTTCCTTCTTGTTTGTCGCATTGATGTATTCTGTCTTTCATTTGTCTTCAAGTAGCAGCATAAGCACTTTAGAGGCACAGCATGCATACCTTCAATATATGTTCATTCTGTAAGTAGCTTTATGGCACTACTGCAATTATTTACAATAGCGGGTGTTCAAATATTGAGATACGGGTTTTGTTTTCCATTCAGCGTGTTGCTGACAACTGGCAGATCAGCATGCAAAACAGGAAGCTCAGCTTGAGTGCTTGATTTAAGCTGAGCTGAATTTATGTCACAAGATTAGTGAAAGGGAATAAACTCTAAAATTCTGATTTCTTAAACTGTCTCAGATGATTTACTGCAATATATGGAAAAAGAGAGACAGAAAATCATAATATGGTTAGTGATTTGCATTGGATGGGAAGAGATAATAACTGAAGAGCTCAATGTAGTGATATTCACGTCAGCCATTACATCCCCTTCTCACCCAATGTAATCAAAGCCCTATGTAAAGTGCCTCATTACTGTGAATGTTATGACATTAAAGGTTGAGAAGAATGAGTGCTAAGCTCCCTTTCTCAGACATGGCATGCTTCTGTTTTGAGTAAAATACTTAGCTTTATTTTTTTAATGAGGTACATCATCAAGTTTGTCTCCCATACAGATATGCGAGCTTCAGACATTCAGGTGGAATAGGCAAAAATAAAACCACACAGTAATAAATATTTTAAATTATGGAAGATGAGAGAATATTTTTGTAAGCAAATCTCGGATTTTTGCTTCACTTCTACATGAAGCATTAAAAGTCTACACTAGGTGTCAGATTCTCCATACTGTTGTACCTGTCTTAAACCAAAGGAAACTTCTATAAAGGGACTCGAGCTATCAGAGAGTCAAGAGCCATCCACAATGCTAGAAATATTTCTCTGCCTGATAAGAGTAATCAATTCATTAAAGAAAGAGGTCCACCATAATTTTCTTTTTCTAATCTCATTTTTATACTAAGAGGTCAAAGTGGTTTTTTTTTAGTATTTAGGACCCAGATTATACATTGAAGAACAAAAAAAAATTCGCATTTACAAGTTTTAACCTAATCCCTGGCTACAAAGCAAGAGTCCTGGAACATATGCTATTATGACAAGAATCATCATCTTGAAAATACATTATCTTAGCTGCTGCAAATGGAATAAAAAACCTACAGTGCACATTGATATATAAAAGGCATAAAAATATTTGAAATAATTTTAAAATATTCAAGAGAACTACATTTCTTCTTAATTCTACCAACTGCTAGTACCACTACCAGGAGTAACGTCCCAGCAGTATTCCACATTTTCTGTTAATCTTACCATTTGTACACTGAGAAAAGAATACTATCCTGACAGGTCTGAGCAGGAGAGTTTTGCTTCCTTCTGCAAAATTTTTCTTACCCAAGAAAACTAGCTATTCTTGAAGTTTTTTTCATTTCTCAGTGACACATCCTGCCCAGTAAAAGCTGAGGAAGAATTTTGAAAGTCAGTGTTTTTGACATAAATCTCTTCTTATGTCTAATTGACTGCATACAAGGATCATGTTCTAGGTTAAACAGATTTAAAAAGAGAGAAACACAAATAAATGCATATTCATATTTCAGTAGTACATGGACACCCTTTTGCTTAAGCTGGATTGCCCTGTATTAAGTGCTTATAAATCTAGAGACCACAGCTAGATACAGACAGAAGATAAATAATCATACATTTACTTACTTGTACAGTAAGACTTCAGAATAGCAGTTTCTTAACCACTCTAAAGTGTTCTGGCAAAGAAAAGCTTTGAAGGGAGTTCCGCAATTGTATAAAGGTATTTCTACATAAGAAAAGGGACACGGAGAAATCTGAAGGATACTGAACCCAGAACTTAACTGGATGATTGCAGCTGGCAGTGTTGTCTAAGGAGAGAGGAATGTTCTTGACAATGAAATGGGGATGGTAATTAACACAGAGAGACAGGGGTATAAGTAGTGACATCTACAGGACCTTAAAGAAAGCAATGGTGACCTCTTCCAGCTCTTGCCTAATATTGTCTGAGGAGAGTCCTCTAAAATATCTAGAGGCCTGGATATTCAGTGCCATAAATGTTAACTGGATGATTCAAGAAGAAACAGCCCTCCGCACTACACCATGAAAGTCCTACAGGTGGAGTGAATAGACTGATGGTGGGTGTGCAAACTCAGCTTGGTTTGGTTACTGAATTTCCTTGAAGAAGTCACTTCACGTCTGCTTCTCCTCTGCCCCTTCGCTGCACTGCTCTGCTTCTCTCCTCCCCCCATGCCTTATCTATTTAGATTGCAGAGGCTGTTGTGGGCTTATCACAAGCAGTGCTATCTTAGACCTTTGTTTTATTCTTAACTCTACCACATACTGCGTGGGTGACCATGGCAAGTTGGATCTCATTATTTGTCAGATGGGAATGATGATACCACTTCCCCCCCCAGTACCCTGAGACTGGTATTTGGCATATTAGTGTATTATTCTAACTATTAATATAGAGCAACTCCATCTTGGTTTTATATGCTGTATGCCTTTAAGTATTTTAAGCTGACTATCCATCTTTTGTGGCTATTAGCTTACCTCCTATAAAAGATACTCCAGAGATCGTAGACCAAAAATGACTAATGGATAGGTCAAACATCACAAGTACTTGGAAAGAGCTCAAAAGGCTCCAATTTCTTGTCCAATATAGTAAATGTTTTGGGCATCCCATACTTTCTGCTCAGCTCATCCCATGAGACTGTGGTTAAACGGTAGCAGAACAAGTGTTCCTAGATTAACTGTCTCCAATTTCAGACTGCAATCACACAAGATTCACATAGGCGATCATCACTCAAGAAGACAACAATGAAAGATCAGGGTTCTAAAAAGGAATCACTTCAGTGTTGACATGAGAACCTGAAACAGAGCAGACCTACATCCAAGTTTGAAAATGAACTGCGAGGACTCTAAAAAGGACTGGCACATTTAAAGGACAAATTAAAATTCCCACTGAAATAAATAAGTCAAAACACATAAATAACGTCAAAATAGGAAGAAGAATTTCAGAGTAGCTTAAAAATTACTTCTGGGCAGTAAGTCTGTAAAACACACTTTAACCTCCTTTGCACATTAGTGACAGAATACCAATGCAATACATTCAAATGTTGCTACTACACTGTTGAAATTGGCAATAAAATAAATGAAAGAAGCCCAATTTTCTTCTTAATTTCAAGGCATTAAAGTGAATGTGATTCTTCACAGTACTTTCAGCAGAGACTTTGGTCCATGTAGGCAAGAATCATAAATCATCTGCACCAGAGCTCTGGAACATGTTGCAGATCTAAACATTTTGGTCACATACGCTAAAGCCCATCAAAAAAAAAAAAAGTCTTTGACTCAGTTTAATAAAAAAAAATAAATCTCCTCTGAACTGGAGGACATAACCTCAAATCAAAACCCAGTGAAGACAGGTATTTATTCAGCAATCAGTAAATACATTCTAACTTATTTGCATTTGTAGAGAGCATTAAAGGACTGGCATTCTAACAACACTCTCATTATTCTAGTTGTTTTCATTATGCAGGATTGTCTATTTCTACGTGCTTATAGTCAGGAAGAAGTGCCAAATGAGTAATATTCATAATCAAATATGATATACAGAGAATCTTATGCCTGATCATTATTTTATCATAAATATTATTTGCACACAAATATTGGATAAAAAACATCTTCCCGCTTCAAAGCCTCGAATAAGAGTAGGTTTAGAGCAGCAGGAACATTTTATTTTACCCCTGGAATTTAATTCCTAAACATATAACTGCCCTTATGTTTATAAAGACACAGTGAAATACAATGCATAACCCAGTATTTTTGACCCAAACCATGAGACTTTCATTGTTGGTAGCTTTAATATAATTTTCTCTATTTTCAGAATGAAAATACTGAAAAAACACTTCAGAATGAGTAAGTAGGGAATGAAGAAACCCAAATCTAGCTGCTGGCAATAAAGAATTTGTTTGTTGGATGGTATCACATTTGGTATGTAGGCAGGCTGGAAGTACTGCAGAAACAACCGATAATCTCGTTGGTCTCTGACTTTTCAACTTTGCTTGAGCAGCTGTTTGTTTATTCTGCTATTTATATCTCAACTGCCACTTGGAACATGCTCAAAATATGGCAGAAATTCCCAGTAAAATAGCTTAAATCAGATGGACTGTCTTCCAGCCTTCCTTACTTAAAAAGGGGAAAGAATCCTAGAAGTAATATAACTTGGAGAAGTGCACATCTTAATTTTACAAAATATGGGTCTAACTTCAGATTAGAACAGGACTGGACTGACAGGTCCAAGAGCCAAAGACCTACGCCTGCCCTCCTGGGTGCCAGTGCTGACAGCTACACTTGGTGTAAGGTCTATGCAGGGCTGCCCTCTGGCATGGAGGCCAATGGTCAGAGTACTGCCTGCCTTATTGCTGTTCAGCTCTTTTACCTTTCAGAATAGGGTGCTTACAGCGAAAGTGACTCTTGGGAGTGGCCACCAGCCAGTCCCACAAAGCACATCCACGGACAGTCTGGGATACTTAAGTGCCAGTTCAGGTCATTCTAACAGCTTAGCCATGTACAGTCAAGTTCGTCTGCTTGGGAACATTCCCTTGCACTGTTTAATTTATTCTTTTAAACATAGCCATAGTGATCTGTCAGAGTCATGCAGGAAACATCTCGTCCTTTGGCTAATCTGGGTTTATTATGCTAAGCGATAGCTGGGGCTCTGGCTGCAGGCACTGGTCCTCAGCAGTCCCCGCTGTTCGCGGGGCACGCGATGAGTGCTGCTGCTGGCAGCCCCGTGCAGCGAGGCAAGCCAGCCTCCTCCTCAGTGCAGGAGCTTCTTCGCAGTCAGGAAGGATGGAAACCTTCAAGAGAAGGAACGGAATGCACCTGATAAGCAAACTATGTGTATCATGTGCACATAACTCAGGTGTAAACCAGCTTCACTCTTGAACCAGAAACTCTTGCACTTGGCATTGGTTGCTTGATAAAAGTTTTAAATGCTGTTTTTTCCCCTCTTGAGTCTCTCATTGCCCACAGTAAGTAATAAATTCTCGCATAAAATCAGCATTGATCATCCTAACTGCCTTTCATTTTCAGCTTTGAATAGACAAGAACTGTTTGGGTCTTTTCAGGTCCTTTGCTAATGGCAGTTCTGTGAAATCCTTTTTAACACCATTTTAATTAATGATTGAAGTATTCTGAAATGGCTGGAAAAAACATTTCTAGTTTTGGATGACAAAACGTACCAACAAATCCTTGGACGTCCCTTGACTTATTTGGAGCTGCTTGATGCAAAACCACTGCAGAATATTAGACTATTTACTTATAATTCAAATATACGTTTAAGCATTGACATTTTAAAACTTTGCCCCAGTGCCAGTGAAGCAGCTTACCTAGTCCATGGCAAGCCACAACTTTGTGTTATAGTGCAAAGGCATCAGGACTGAAGCAGAACTTCACCCTGGCTTTGTTGTTGTCGGTTGGATAGCCCTAGATTAACAGCAGGACCTGACGAGCTGTGGGCTGGTGCGCATGCATGCTTGAGTTAAGAGCAAGACAGGACATTCTGGCCCAGTTTTAACTGTTGCAACCAGCCTCCCGTCAGTGCTCTAAATCAGGGCAATATCACTTCATTATTGGTTTAATGAATATTAATGCTCACTGAATCAGCTATTTGAGCTGGGCTTAGCTGGCATGGTGCAGAACTGTCAGATGTTCTAAACAGCAAAAGTAACATATATCTTTCTTATGTTTGCATGCAAAATCTTGGAGAAAATAAAATTCTTTCTTACATTGCTATTTATTTGGATGTTACGTATAAGAAGAAAACATCTGTCAAGGAGCAGAAGTTATTAACTGCTTAGTGCATTTCTTTGTACATCAACCACCATCTTTTACTCTTTAGAGTATGTATACAGCTTATGGGTAAGCCTTATGGATCAGTTGTTTGACAAGTGTGACGATATAAGTTTGTAAATTCTTCAGAGTTACTGGAGCTATATGATTTACATAAACAGAAGAGCATTTTTCTGGTTCAACAATTTTTTGGCCATATTCTGTAGATTCCAGATACTGACTAGACTGCCCATGGGGATCTACTGAGCTGTATATTAACAGCAATACCCTGAACTTTGCAAAAATCTCATAGTATTTTGGGAGCATATATAAAAGTGAAATTCGGACTATATCTATTGTTTATGTGCCTATTACATGACAGCAACATGATCTCAGGCTTTAATGGGTCTTGCCGTTCCACCTAGTAGTGTTTGATTATTGATAAGCCTTTTAGTAGTCTTGGGATGGCATATGAGATCTACATTAACTAGTTCAGAATTCATTTGGGGGAGGTAAGGTGAAGGGTTGGCAGACAAAAGGGTTTGCATAAAGCTTGTTTCCATAGGAAACTGGGTACTCCTACTTTCTCCCTTCCCCTTAAATTACCCTAAAACTCTCAATTTCTGAAATATCTTTTGATGATAATGTGCAGGGCAAACAAGCGTATGCTGAAAAAAAGTGCAGTTACATGAATTTGGCAATATGATTTATTTTATTCTGGTAGTATTGCACTTTCCCAGAAGCAGACCCAGTGGGAAGGTCCTATGAGTTGCAGAAGATTAACTGTTCCTTTTAGTTTTCTTGAATATAATTGTTGGCAAATCTTTTGTTAACCCTAAAGAAAACTAGATAAAATGCACATTTTTAATACAGAAGTCCTATGACAAACAACTTATGACAAAGAGAAAAGATATATCTAATATTAAATTATATAATACCATATATTTTTAAAAAATATCTGTTAAAAAGGCTTAACATGGTCCTTCTGTCATTCCTGAAAGTAATGCATTCCATAAAGTAATGCCATCTATTATTTTATTCACCAATATCTGTATATCTGAATCAATCACAGCTGCTCAGGAAATCATGTAGAAGACATTTGTCTTTTTTTTTTTTCTTTTCTTTTTTCTAAAGGCAGAAAGTTTTGTTTCATTTTCCCTTTTAGTGAGATATTTTGTTCTGAAACTTGTTTCTATAAAAAATAAAAATAAAAAGTCCTGCTTTTTCTTTCTGACTTCTTGGGTTTTTATTTTTTTCCACAAGAAAATCATATTTGCAACTCTGTTAATATGAAATTAATAATCATTCACACCGCAGAAGCCACATGTTCTTCTCTGATCCTTCTCTCACACACAGCTGCAATGAAAGTAAATCAACATTACTGATACAGCAACAAACACTATCATCTGAGTCACATTTCTATAACCTCTTCCAAATCCTTCAAGCCATCAAGTTTTTGGATATGCTTTTTTCTTCAGCTAGTGTCTTGTCAGTGTGGCTGCACCGACCTTAGTAGTTTTGCAATGGACATTTGTCATTTATATGGTATGACACTTTTCTTTTGATATGAGGATTGCATTGCGATTTCTAAAGTATTTGTAACCAACAAGCTTTTTTTTTTGTTTGTTGGATAATTCTTCTATTCTCATGAATAGTAGAAAATACTCTTTTACTTCTAATTTCATTGTTGCTTATCTACATAATGCAAGATCAGGGCCTGAATTTTAAACTCATATAAAGAGAGAGAGGGATGATGAATTACAAAGTTCCTATTATAAAACATATTTAAATGTAGAGATAGAGCTTGGATTTATTAGCTGGGGAAATTACAGCACAGCTATAAGCTAATTCTCCTGTATACTACTTTATAGCTTTGGAAAATCATACAAGATACTGAGGAAATGAGTCACTTCTGACATTCAGAACAGATGACTTTTTTCAAAGCTTCATCATCCTGTATATATTGCCGTAGGCGTACAAGGTGTTTGAGAAGTGGCTTACAGGCAACAGGCCAACCTCTCCTGAGATAACCTGGGAGAAATTGTTATCTAATTGGTGGATGAAACCATTTCTTATTTATTAGTGCCATCTTCTATTACATATTCTCAAATCTGCATGTCACTGTGTCATAAAGCAAACTGAATTAGTCTGAAAATAAAAGGATTTTATTTTAATTTAATATTATAATTTTAGTATTATTTAGTATTATATTATTTAGTGTTATAATTTTAGATTAAAAATTGTTTGTTCATAAATAGCTCAAACATTTTCCTAACTTGAATTTTATCAAAATAAGAGTCTCTCAGAAAAATTTTTTGCTTAATTATAAATGCACCCCTAATTTAGCTACATTATTTTAAATTCATCCCCCATTTTAAATGGGGGATGTGTCAAATAACAGCAACTTTGCTAGTTACAGAGAAATCCACTTAAAAAAAATATTGACAAATTAAAGACTATAGAGACATAAAAGTCTTACAAATCCTTTAAAAAATATAAACTATGAGGAAATGGATTTATTTTCTTTAGAGAAAAGAATGTTCTTCACAGTCTCCATGTCTGGAAAAAGTGGTTACAAAGGAAACAATGATAGATTATTTTCCATCTCTCCTGCTGTTAGGAGAAAACAGGAATTGTCTGTATTTGCAGCAAAGATTTATCCTAGATATTAATAAACTTACTTTTTTCCTTAGCTCTCCTGTGAAGCTGTGGTAGAGCAGCTACCTAGACAGGTTGTGCTATCTGTTTCATTGGATGTGTTTAAGTGGCTAACTTAAATATAAATAACTCACAGCACAGTACTAAGATTGTGGGAAGATTTTTAATAGCAAAAATGCAAGGTGAGTGCAGGGCTATGAGCAAGAGCCCCTTGGGTTTTGCTGTATGTAGAAGAAAAGAGGATGAACTGACCAGCTGAACCCCATCCTGCCATGGTGCATTCGTGCCGGATGGCCTTAGGAGTGAGTTTGGGATTGGGGTCAGGGAGGAGAAAGGCTAGTGACCAAAACCAAAGCGAACTGAGGAGACAACAAGATGATAAGTAGCATCCAAAAGTTTTGTCACCTTGAACAAGCCACAGCAGAATTTACAAGCTAGTTAGGTAATGAACCAGCAAATGGGACCCTAGTGAGATTTTCAGAAGCACTTAGATACAAAGTGTCTAGTTTTTCAGCCAAAATTAGAGTCTGAGGTGCTTTAAAAATCTCACTTGGGTTATGTGTGTCTATAGTGAGAGTGACACCTTAAAAATATGGCTTCTCAGCAGCCCACTTGTCTCTAAAATGGAAATAATAGCAATAACAACAGTATTGTTCTCTTGCAGGGTGCCTCTGAAGACAATTTTGTTAAAAAAGGACTCTGGGATTCTCAGGTACTGTGTTACGAAAGCTACAGAAGCAGAAAAAATGTCACTCTCCTTGCTGGTGTTCAGGGTCAAGTGTGGGCCCCAAAGCTCAGCTCCACACCTAGCAAGCCATGGAAGCAGATTAAGTCAATCAAAATGAATAGGGCATTTCAGCAAGAAGACTCAATAGTCACAGTTACTGTTGACCCCAACATATTTAAAACTGAATCTAAGATGCAGTTCTTGCTATGATCTCTGTTTTTTGATCTGATTGGAAATTGGGATAGGATTTAGCTTCAGTATAATGTATCTGACTTCAGGTATTCACATGTAGGTGCTTGCAAACGAGCTGGTGTTGAGTAGTCAGTGGACACCCAACCAAAACTGTCAGTGGAGTCTGGAAGTCTGTCCAGCTCATCCTAAATAAGAAAACTGCCTAAATTTAGGCACTTATTGCCATTTGAGATGTCTACTAAGGGTTGGCAGAAATGCACAAGACTTACGGGAGATTGCATGCCCCGGCTGCCCCTGCAGCGTCTGAAGTGACACTATTTTTCTATGTTTAGGCAACTGAATGTCAGCTTTACCTTGGGTCAGATGAATACATCTGTAGACTACAGTGACTGTGCTGGGAGCCTGACCATCTCTTGACATGAGGAAATCCCCACACAGACAATGATTTCAAAGTCTTAGTTTGACATGGAGATCCAGCTATGGTCTAGTAGGAAATACTATATCCCACTGCAAAATGGAACTTACATAACTATATTTTGGGTAGATATTTATGTCATGGTTTCAGCTACAACACTTACCACTGATCCACAGCTCTGAGCACCATTTAATAAAAGCATACCCGTTCTTCTCAGAAGACAGCTCTCAGCCCATGCAAGAACATTAGTTGCAGTTTGTTTTGGCTTCTTTCCCTGTCTGTCAGGAGATAAAATGTCTAGCAACCCTTTTGTAGACTATGACTCTCCAGTGTCCCTCTGCTCAGTACAAGGTGCTGCTTCTCCATTCCCTGCACATTATCACCCAATCTCTAGCCTGAGAGCACAGTCCAAGTTAGGTTGAAAAATTGAACACATTTACTGATTGTTAAGATTTTGCAAACCTGCGACCTTTATTGAGACTTCTGCTCTTCACAGAAGCAACTAAAATGCCAGATATTTCTGTATAGAAAAAAGTAATATACAATTTATGACAAGTATTTAAACATTCAATTTTTCTCTCATTATTTTCTTTGCTGATATAATCTGATTGCCAGGGACAGGAAAGAGCAGAGACTTTAATGAAATAACTGTCACAGAGCACTGGTTAGTGGGTAGCAAAGTACAGGTTTTGTATTCTTAATTTTCTCCTTCCTGACAGAAATATCTGAAATCTCCACTATGTGTACTTTTTTTAGCTCCCTTTTTAGACATATATCAAAGGCAATCTGTGCCATTTCGGTCCATTCCTGCAGAACTGCAGGGAAACATTTTGGTGCTTAACAGATTCTCGCTCTAAACATCCCTTATTCCCCACACTTTGGCTTCTTTTAGTTTCCATAAACATTCCTCTCAGGTGACAGAAACAGCAGTCACCCAGCCTTGGATGTGTGTGCAACTATTAGAGGCCCTTCCCAGAAAGATGCTTGGGAAGATACCCTCATGTTTGACCCTTTGGCTCTGCATTTAAACCTCAGTGAATGTTATAATTTGGGATACTTTACTGGTGATTCAGAGAGCACAGGTTTTTCTTCTTTCCTTTTCCTCTATAGTTGTTTTTCTTAGCATTTTTACAGGCCTGATGCAGTACTCAGTCATGTTTTTCCCTACTGGTAATGAAAGATGTACATGCCAAACTGACATACTTGATGGCAGTTGCTGGTTGATTAATTTGTCTGCTGTAGAACAAGATTATTTTGTTGATGTTGAACAGTTGGTATCTGAGTTTTCCCAAAGGAAAGGAAGGAAGGAAAGAATAGGAAGAAAAGAAGTAGCAGAAAATCACATGGGGACACTTGCAGACTCGTATCCCAGCTGCAATGAGCCACCAACAGTTGCTCCTGGTGCAGGGAAGACAGGGTATCCCAGGGGCCAGGGGTTTCATTCCTAGAGTCCAGGGGTGCAGATGAAGTTGAGGGACAGGGGCAGGTATGCTGTGCCAAACACATTGGGAACTCCAGCAGGAGATAGAGGACTGGGAGGCTGGTCACAGGCACAGCTTGCATACTGGGGGTTATATGCATGGAGGGCTCTGGAGGTGTTTCTCTGCGTGCTGCCTGGCACATGGCAGAAGCTTGCACTTGACAAAACACACCTACGTGGAACAGGACTGTCATGTAGTGGCTTGCTCCCATGCACATAGCCTAGCTCACAGAAAGGTCGAAATAGCTTTCCAAAACTTTTGGCTGAAGATGCCGAGAAGGGAAGATTTGAGGAGTAGAAAGCAGGGGCTGGTTTAGATTGTGTTTCAAATACCTGTTAGCTCTCTGCTTAGCAGAGTCTTTCATAAAGCCTTAATGAAATACTAACTAATACTTTACTTTTAGGACAGCTGCTGTTTTTTGACAGACCCTGAGACACACGTTTGTGTCAGGGGCAGGGCACAGTCACCAGCACACAACTAATACTCTGTATGTTGAGATGATGGGGGGAAGCAAGAGTATGGTCAGGGATTTCAGAGCAAATATCAGTTTAAGAATGGAAGTATTATTGGATATTTAGTGTCCCTGTGGAATAGGTAACATCACAGCCTTCTCTAAAGGCCTATACAGAGAGACCCATTCAGTAAAATTACATTGCATCCAGTTTGTGTGAACTCGCCATCATCTGCATCTTTTCTTGAATTAAATTTGCTGAGACCCTGATTCAGCACCGCAATTACAGAGACCCTTTCCTCCTGTGCTCTGTCTGCAGGCTTTGCGAGAGATGTTTAATTTTTCTATCTTGTTGAATCTGCCTGATATGAAAGAGCAAAGATCATTTAAGTAACAGGACTAGTGAATGATAAATGTGGCTTTTAACACCTTCAGTCACCCAGAGAGAACCTGATAACTGGATTTCACTAGACATCTAAATTCAGGTAGCTAAGTTAGGCAGAAGGAATCCCATTCCAACATTCCCCATCTTTCTGCAACAGTGGAGATGACCTGGTATTTTAATTCTAAATGTCTTTAGAATAAGTCTTAGGCTAAAGGTAAGGTCAAAAGCTCAGCCATTATCCCGTAACTCTCAGCTTTAATTCCAAAGCCAGGGCATATTTCCAGACTGTAGATAACACTGTGTGACAACCAATGATAAATTATAACAATTTAATAGCAACTGCCTTAAATAGACTACCAAACCCAAAATATTCGTTAATGTATCAAATGAACTGCATCTGTCAAAAATATGAGTGGGGCATCAATTAAACTTCTGCTCCAGTTCCAGTACTGCCAGAGAGCCTGTGAGAACCCCAAAGAAGACAGTGCAGTCCCTGATGTTGTTCCAGAAATGATTGACCCATCTTACTAAAAACATTTTAAACAAAACTTCAGGATACATAGGAGTAATAATCATGTCCATTGCCACAACAATAACACTTAGGATAGTCTAGACAGATTCAACATGGTAAACCCTTAAGATTGATTGGAAAGTTTAAATCATAAAGAATTTTCAGTGGAATAAATAAATAATTTCCTGTTGAAAGTGGAAAACAAGTAAGTTTGGCAGCCTGGTCTGTAATACGCAATTGTTGCCTGTGGAGTAACACCAGGTCACCCACTATGCTAAGGTTTACTTGGACGATATCCAACTTTCACACTGAAATTTGATAAAGATTTCTTTTTAAGGCTAAGGTCAAGTTCTAGTCTAATAACCTGTGCTTTCTCTGTCAATATTTATGAACATGATTTAATTCCCTCAACTCTCTTTTCACTTATTAAAACTCCCCAAACTATCCATCTCATACTCAAGTCAAAACCCTTAAAAGCTAAAAAGCGTGCCTGCAATTATGATGTTGTCTCTTTAAAAATAACAAAGGAAGAAGCTAGAAGATTAATTTAGGGACAGGCATACTGTTTATGGTACATGAAACATTCCTTCTCCTAATGCAAAAAAACTTGAAAGGGTTTGCTATTTGATTAGTATTTCAAAATGTGAAGAGCTGTGGGGGAAGAAAAGAACCATGTGGAACTGCAGTCTCAGTCTTCAAATTTAATCTGCTTTGGTAAATCAGAGAGTATTAAAACTAGTGTTGGCTTTACTTTCATGTGCTAAACATGTCTTGCTTGGTGACCTCTGCCACATCTCAGAACCCTGATCTATAGTTTTCAGGTATTGTGAGTCCCAATAGACATGACAGTTTGTTCTAGAGCAACTACTACTTTTAAATATTGCATAATTGGGATCCTGAACTGCACTATGTAGCATATTTGATTCAGGAAGTTTTATAAAGTACAAGTCTTAGAAGGCAGACAAATAGTATGGAATTCTGACCTGTCATTATTTTCAATGAAGTTTAGTAAGAGATTCATGGATGTTCAAAAGAAGACAAGATTTATGACACAGAGTAACGGGGTGGCACGGAACGTAACATTTAGTCATAATATTAATTTTACTGGTGAAGCGTTTTGTAATCTGTGATAAACAAGCTTAGTGAAGGAGAAACTGGACATCTAATGACTTTAATGAAGGGAGTGAAATCAAAACTTAGGATGTTCTTGTTCCTCAAGTATATTTTAGAAAGTTATACAGTAGCCTGCACAGAAAGGGATGCAGAAAATAAAAAAAGATACCAGTGAAAAATCAGGAGATGGAGGATGCTTTAAAATGCTAAATGAAATACATGTATTTAAAGTAATGAGTATTTTATGATAAGAGATTTCACCACAGTCAATTTAATGGCTTTAAAATATTAAAATGCAATGAGACTAGAGAGGGCAAAAGTATTTTAAATATAAATCTATTGATTATAAGCCTACATGCAGAGGTATTGTGCAGTCACTTCAGAGGCAGATGAGGATAGGGAACAAGAACATAGTCAGAGGTCTTTAAAAATAATTGCTTTTGGTCTAAGCACTTAACCAAAAATGCAGGAACTTAAGGGTTATTTCAATTGCTCGGGATGATTCTTTGATGTTAATTGGGAAAAAAAAAGTAAAATCTCTTTTCTTCTGAATGCACTGTGAATGAAACAAGAGACAGTACGTTAGTACACTGTTAGTAAAATGAGTACACTGCTACAGGGTATTTTTAGTCAAGGCTAGTCCCCAAATCCCCCCCTCTTTTCTCAGACACAATTTCTAGGGCTTGTTCAGATTGTGATTTTAGTTTTTCTTTATTCCTCTTTGGTGTTCGCTACATTAGATGGGGAAACATTTTGCCTTGTATGGTTTCTGCTCTACTTTGGTCTGCAGGTTTATGCATAGAGACCTTTGCTGTTTTTGATTGAACCACAGTGGCGAGCTGAAACCTCCTCTGCACAGACCAAAGCAGAGGAGTACTACACTCACCAATTTGAAATAGGTTTTGCCAACGCATCATGCTATTATAAGCTTGGTGCATGACCGACTTTATTTGATTGGAGTGGCTTATTCCTACCATCTAGTTCCGCCCCCCCGCCCCAGAAGTGCATCATTCTCAATCAGTGCAAAAAATGAAAATGTTAAATTTTCTTGACTGATGGATGAATGATAGACTTCTCAAGGGCAAAGGGAAGCTTTCTGTTTCATTGTTAAACACCATGAATTTCCAGACCTGCAATGTAGTAAATCTAGGATGTGGCAAGTAGAATTTAACTATCTGCTTAGAGGCAAGCACATGCTGAATGCTTTGCTAAATCAAAGCTCAAGATATTTGTAGAGCAAAACATGCTGTGCTTAAAGGAAGGGAATAGACCATTTGTATTCCAAATGTTTGTACAGTTTGAAAAGTGTTATTGCATTAGCTCTGTCAGCATGACTTACTTTGCTGGCTGGTCCTCTCTGTATTGCTTTTGCTGCTGTTTCCAGTCTGTTTGTGCCCTACAAGAACTTACTTACAAAGTAAACCTGACAGCAATTTTATGCCATCATAAGGTTCTGTGCACTTGCTTTAGTTCCAAGCAATTTCTAGGTAACTATTAGACTTCTCATTTTCTTAACTTACCAGATTAATGTTCATTTGGCCCATCCAGCATTCTATTGACTCTTAGTGCTGATGTGACAAAAAATAACAATGGTTGACCATGATATATGAAAACTGTGATATTAAAGAGTGAAATTCACTTCTATGCTGCAAGCCTTTGTCCAGAAATTATAGTTCTCACTTTAAGCACTGTCATGAGCCCTTTGGCTGTGTCAGTAAGTTGGGCAGATACATCTCATTGCATGTCCATTGGCTCTGGTATCTAGCTTTGCAACCTGGCACCATTCCAACTCTCTGTGAGGATGAGACCTTAGTGTCACCATCCAACAGTGTGTCCTAATTTGTTTTGGAAGGAAATCTGGATGTATGGGCTGTGAGAAAACTATGGAATTTTCTGTTAAGTCTCTTGTTCTGTGTAGCTAAGGTCCATGGCCATCTTACAAAGTGTGCTTTCAGCACGGGCTGAACCAGCTCTTCTGCTCAGAGTTTTGGAGATGCTAGTGTCTCTGGTGTCTCTGTGTGTGTTAGAGAGCTCCATAACTGAAATGACTAGATCAGGTACAGGTAGAAGCCCTGCTGTACTGAAACCAGATCAGGGTGTAAAGTCCATCTTGTCTTCTTTGAGCTCCTGCAATTTAATTAATGCCAAGCTGGTCCAAGCTGGCTCAGACAGGCCTGACTCTACAAGTTGCAGTCATGGCATCACATACCTGATCAGTGTGCCTAGGCTTGAAGACCTAGAATAATGTCCTGATGCTATTAAAATCAAAGAGATATTGCTATTAACTTCTTTGTGTCTTCATAGCCACAAAACTTCATAGTTTCATCCTTACTGATGTTAATGACATTTTTTCCAGACTGCAACAGAAGTAAAAATCTGAGAGAAACTGCCTGTTTGCAGCACTAAGTTAAATTGTCTGCACTATTTATTTCTTAAGTTCTGATTTTATTTGTTTCTTTGAATAATGCCAATCATTTGTAATGTCTTATTGGAATATAGTTAGAGCTTCTAAGGAAGTAACTTAGAAGTATTTATTTGTTTTCTTTCCCTTCAGAATTTTTCCAATAAAAGAAGCAGTTAACCAAAAATCATTATCTGATTCTTCAATAACTAATGTAATCTTAGCCACAAGAGGGAGAATTTTTTTATCAGAATTTACAACTTATAAGCACATAAATATTTTAGTTATGTTTTTGCAAAAAAAATCCACAGGGCTTTAATCAGTTAGCTGAAATGTTTTTTCATTTTTATGAAAAACAAATGTCTCAGGCACTAATTTTTTGTAGACTGTTACATATCTGATATGTATACATATACTGAGACCAGAAAAAAATGGGGCTTGTTCACACAGCTTGCTGGTTAGACAACCTGTCCTTGCAAGAGCAGTTCCTTTTGAAAGCTGAGTATTTTCCTTGAAATAAAAGTCATAGGATAATACTCCCTTCAGACTTTTTCAGGAAATACCAAATCACATTGGAAATGTAAATTCTGTACATGCAGGGCCAACATCTTTTTTAAAACAGGAAGGCTGGAAATGAATGAAGTCTCTGTTTGTGGTTTCCCTGGTGGTCTGATTTGGTTACCTTGTTAACAGTGTTTTATCTTTTAAAAGCAGAACAAAGAAGTAAAAACTCCTGTTCCAAACACGCAGCAACAGAGACTTCATCATTCACATCACTCTGCAATAACAGCAGCGTAAGTCAGCAGCTGCGTGCATAGACTCTAAGTCAAAGTGAGTGGTAACTCGGGACCTATGAATCACAGCTCTCGACTTTTTCAACTTGAGCTTTAACAACTTGCTCTTTCTTTTTTAAAGCACCTTCTGTGCATGATTGCTTTGTGGGATCAACTATTTCTCTTTGTCCTTTGAATAACCATTTCTTTCCTCACAGAAAATTTTCCATTTGAAAGAGGAATATATAATAGCATTCAGCCAAATCAATCTTTTTTTTTTTTTCCCCTTTTTTGATCAAACACTAGTTGAAGACAGTTACGAGGCAAATACTTGAGGTCTTGTTTCCATCTTTGCAGTCAGAACATTCTTAAAAACAGTTCCAGCTCATTTCTGTTTATGTTTTGTCTTGACTCTCAAATGAAAGATAAACAAAGTAATAGCTGCTTAGGAAGACATTGAAATCCATGTTTTAATTAGTAATGTTCATATTCCACAAGATAATTTCCATTCTCATAGCTAAGATAAATATTTTCTCATGTCAACTTTGATAAGAATAGTAGATAAAATGCCAACAAGCTCAAGACTGTTTTATAATCAAATACCAAACTCATGTAATTTAATAATCAGATTCCAAATAAACCCATGTTTGAAGCAGCTATTTCACTGCAGGCTCTGCACCCGTATTGGTATTTATGCATTATTCTAACATAAAAGAAAGGCTGTAAGGAATCAAATTCTTGCTTTGTTTTATTGCCCACAGCGGAACTCAGGCACTCTGCTATGAAAGGTGGTGCTTAGAGGCTTACAGCTACGATACCAGTTTTGGGGGACTCTGCTAAAGAAGGGACATCAGCACTGCGGTGGTTAAGCCTGCTTTTGTCAGATAGCACCAGAGCTGCCCATGCGGCCACATAATTACAGCCTGATCACGAAGATGGAGAGTACAGGGGGAACCAGACTCCCCCAGCGCACAGCAGAGTCCCATCCCTGTTCCCCACTGTGTTCTGCTGAAGGGAGCTGTTATTACAGCTTACTATTAGCTTTCTCCTACATTAGTTTCCAGTATCTTTTTGAAAAATACACATTTTCTGCCAGCAAATCAACTTTTTGCAAGACAGATTCATTTTTCCTATGAGCAAGCGAGAAATGGCCACCCTCTAGCTGTTTCGCTTTTGATCAACACTTTCATTCAGCTTGATGTTGTCGTTCTTCCCCTTCGGTCCTGACGATGTGAAGGAAGGCAATTGCTACTATATAATACTTAGGCAGTTTGTGAGCAGCTACGTGCAGGACACCAAGATCTGTGCTCAGGGCAATAACATAGTCGGCAGAGGGAACACATTTTGCCTGCAGACGGACAATGTGCTACTGCCAGTGAGGTCACCATGAGTCGTCTCTGTTTTATTCTGCACTGAATCAGTTTCCACGGCTGTAATGTGAACAAAATCAGCATTACCCTCTCACTAAAGGAAGTATTTATCTGGCTTATTTGGTGCTTCAGCTAGATTCCCATCTCCAGTTTCTTCCAAGTGCCTGAACTGTAGGTGTCTGTAGGCTCTGAAATGTGATGTATTTTTAACAGATTTCCTGCATCCAGCATAATTCTTCCAGCAGTTTCTGAGCTAATTCTGAAGCAAGGTGGAGGGAGGGATGTCTAAGGTCTCACAATCTCACACTGCACTTTTTTTCATTGTCAAAGTACTGATCCATAGCACTTTGCAGAGAGACTTCCAAGTATCACAGCACACTGTAACTGCCTCCAGAAAGAGATTTACCCAATTCTGAGCTTCTGTCCTCCTGTACCTCATGCACATTTCAGAAGTATAAGCCTTAGTTTGACTGAATAATGCCCACTGGATGACGAGATTTTTCTTATTGCTAAAAGAATATGCTTTATAAGTATTTCTCTTTTTTGGCAAATGTGCTCCTGCAATTGCTATTATTTACTGTATTTTAAATGACTGGTAAATGGGAATGTTGCAAATCCATAATGGTGGGTTAGTATTCTCCCCGTGACAGTATATTTTAAAATAAAGTTACTGTGGCAAACTGGAGAAAATCCAACAGAACTTTTGGCTAGTTTTTCCTGTCCCTCAAGAAGCAAAGACTGAACTGTCAGTGAATCATTGTTTCTAGTCTAGTAGCTTCTGGTATCTATAATATTTCTTTTTAACATCACACCTCTAAATATACATTTTAGGAGTAACTTTTTTTTTCTTTTTTAAGTTTATTTTTTTCAATACATAGCCTAAAATAAGTACTTTTAGGCTTTTCTCTAAAATTTTAAGTCATAATTATTAGAAGTTTAAAAAAATACTCAGTTCCTTTGAAGTAGAAAACATATCTTGAAGTTATCCATGTATTTCTAGATCAGGAAAATATTAGACTTGCTGAGCCGAGCATTGTGCAGAAAGATTTACTGGATGTTAGTTTAAAATCAGAAGTTGAGATCACAAAGAAAGGCTTTCTAAATATTCATTATGGCCTTCTAAATTGCACTCCTTCCATCAAGGTTACACAGTTTATTAAATATTCATAAAACAGAGTACTGAAAAAACCTCTAATTGCAAATAAGTGCAATTGATGTAGATTGCATTATTTATGATTCCATTTGTTAAACTAAGACAATAGAAATTGATGAAAGACATTAAGTGGACCAAAATTTAAGGTAAATTTAGCACAAAATATTTTTTTTTCCCTTGTGTTTTCTGATCAATAGAACTTCTTGGTTTTTATAATAAGTGTAAAAGGACTGATTATTTCTGTCTGTCTTAATCTTAATGAAATCATCATTACTATATAATGTACTGACATTATTATTAAGTTTTAGGTGTCACTAGAAAAAAATTTATAAATAGCCTTCCTGTATTTAGGGGGAAGTTAACATCAGACAACAAAGAATTGACAAACGTTGACAAGCAGAGCCTGAGCAGCTGAATTTCAAAATTATGCCACTACTGTCCGTGCTCGAAAGAGAGGGAACCTCCTCCTCATCGAGGACCCGAGTTGCAAATAGACACGAGTGACCTCAAACTAATGGCAACTCAATGTCATCTGGTAATTACAATGCAGGGGAAAACTCCTCAGTTAAGTTGGTTAAAGCAAATAATGATCAAAATGGTTTATTGATTTATTAACAACACTTAATCAACAGCAACTAGTGAACTATACATTTAGGATTAATATCAACAATACAACAGAAAACCCACAATGCTAGACACTTAAAAACTGTTAACAAACACCTACAGATATTTGAAATTTCCTGCTATAACTAATATAAAAAAAAAAAAAGTTGTAATCACACACACACATCCTCCCAGAGGCTGTCTGGGCTTCAGGCACATGCACCTCTCTGAGGGGTGCAGTCCCTACTCGCACCCCCTCCTGTGGGAGGTGTAGGTGCTCCAGTGCTGCGAGAGCTCGTGTTGCTCCCTGCCAACCCTGATGCGCACATGGGGGAGAAACTCCCATGAGATGGCACCCAGGGTTCCTGGACACCATCCCCAAGGTTGCACACATGCGCTTGTGGGTCCCTGCTCGCTGCTCGTCTGTCCATCACCGTCCGGGTACCAACTCCCTGTGGTGTCCCAGGGGAGAATGCTCAGGCCGGCCTGGGCAGGGTGGTGATGCCATGGGGTGACTTCTGGCAGCACCAAAGTGGGTATTGGCTGTTGCTCTGTGCCTGTATTGCTCTCTCTATCCCCCCGACCTTCCTGCTGTTACAGATTTTCATGCCTTTGTCCTCCTTTTCAAGCTGACTCCTTGGTTTCCAAAGTCTCTGCAACTTCCCGGTTTCTGTTCAATGGGCTGATGATGTCTTCCTCTTTAACATGAACAGTCTTGGGCAAACACCTTCTCAGGCAGTTTTGGGTGCTCTATTCACTCCCACTGTGTGCACTCCCTCTCCTGTCCCAACAGCTGTGTTGCACAGCCCATTTTGGATTATGTTGAGGTTGGACTGTGTGGCCTGCCCTGAAAAACACAGAGAAAATAATCAGGTGACCACATGATACCTGAAATCGATCTGTGAGATATGCCTGCTTCTCCTTCCTTCCAGCTGTATATTCCACACTTCCATTACTGGAAGTGTTGTAAAGCCAACAGCGCAGCAAGCCGTAACGATCCACATGATAAGTCCATACAATGTAAAGAGGCTTGGCTTCCTCTGCTGCCCACAAAAAGACAGAGGGCACTGCCTCTTATCTTGGACCCTTAATATCTGTAGGGTGAGTTACACTCTGAAGGTGTCTATGTGTTAAGATAATAGAGAAAGTTCAGAGGAATTGCTAAGACTTGCAAGTGTCTAATTTTTAGATGATTGGAGTTAGGTGAGATGGACAGTGACCTTCAGCTAGGTGGAATAAACTTGCATAAAATAAGGAGGCATAAATTTAGGACAAACTGATGCATGCACATCAGATCAAGAAAACGTAGCTGCAAAAAAAAAAAAACAATTATAGCTGAACAACCTATTTGTATTTAGCCTTTGGTATGATTTACATTGCTAGCATTTGTAGCAAAAAGTTTATAGTTTTGGCTACATGAGTAGCTCCATTTCTTTGCACACTATGTTAAAAGAGTTAATGGGGTATTGGGGACGTAGGGTACATAATAAGATAATTATATATTTGCATCCCAACTTCTACTATAAGTGTTTATGGCTAAAACATCCAAATCCATCATTTTTGTTCGGAGAGTACAGCATGTAAGAGTCGGTGGGTAGAGCCAAGGAAAGCAAAGGCAAACCCCTTTTCTTCAGTGGGAGCCAAATATTTTCTCCTACACTGAGCATGACATGGTTATGAACCAGCTGATGTCAATGATGTGAGTCATGCTGTTGACTACAAGGTGTCCAAGATTTCACCAGAACCCTTCTGTATTTGGAGCATTTCTCCTCTTGACCCCCCACTAACCTCACAGGTGCGGGATTCAGTTCCTTGCTAAAGCTCCGCACATGAACGGAAAGATTCCCAGTCATTTTAGAAAAGTCTGTATCATTCATAGTCCCACTGGGTGATTAAATACCCATTCCCTTGCAGTCTGAAATGTTTTTTTCATGTTTATCCTAGGCTAGTTCTGTTTCCTGGATGGTATACAGACATGACTACCTATCTAATGCTAGACTAAGACCATAACTTCCAGTTTCCTATTCTAGACAAGACTATGTAAATCTGTAATTGAAATGAATCGCACAATATTTCTTCTTTTGTTACCCTTGAATTCCCAAGACTAAAAATTTTAAGAGTTTCTAATTAATAAAGCTAATATACTCACTGAGACTGATGAGAAGTGCTGCCCAGGGCTGCTACAGAGATAGCACTTGAACTGAAACTCTGAATGGATATTAATTTGTCCTATGATATGAAGCTTGAACATTTATATCATGCAGGTTTTTACTGACTGGTGGAATTACTAAAGAAACCGTTGAGATTATCATATGAATCCTGAGTCTGCTGCATTTTCTCCCACTGAGTGGTAGGCTCTGGACAGAGTACTCCATTTAATACCGACTGCCGTAAGACCTTTACCTTTCACATATGCGAATGAATACAGCCGTGACACAACCAGAAATTAATTACAATGGGACTACTACATCCCCCTATAAGTGAGAAAGGTTTGGGCTCCAAGGTTAAAAAGGGAAATGAATGGGCAGTACCTTGTATGTTGTATGTCTAGGAGGGGCAGAACTGGAAAGACTGCAGGGTATGTAAGGGCTGGGAGTATAATAGCAGCAAAGTGCCTTGAAATTAGATGCTGAGATGCTGAAGTCCCATTATGGCCATGTAGATACTTGGACAAATACTGACTGAGGATACTTCACTTAGATCTGCAGTTTAGTAATCTCCTTCAGCTTCTGTAATCCAGCCAGAAAAACCTGCTAGTGGGAGTCAGTGATCTGTGGAGGCATGCCCCTTCCCTTATGAGAGCAAACCATCAACTTCAGGTGGGCACCTTCTTTAATTAAACTGTGGATGATGGGACAGAAGAAATTTAGCTTAAAACATATATACAGTATAAAAAGGTATCCAGTAGAGATCCAGTATTAAAAGATCCAGTATTAAAAGATATATCCAAACCCATTTTCCAGGATGGATTCTAAGTGAAATCTCTGGATTTCATTCTCTCAATTTCACAAGTTTACAGTGTATTACAGAAAGAGTTATTTCAGCTTCACAAGTTTACTATGTATTACAGAAAGAGTTATTTGAGCTTCACAAGTTTACTATGTATTACAGAAAGAATTATAACCTCTGATGCTGATTTAGTATTTTAGACTTTTTTCATGACAATCCACAATACCTTTTTAAATCATTGTAATGCATTTTTAAATCATGTAAATGTAGGATAATTTTTTAAAAGACAGCTCCGAGGTAGCTAAATCATAGAAGTGTGCAACAAAACCTAGTCCTGTCTTGGATAAATACAGAACAATACTGAACCAGACTCAATATCAAAGACAGATGAGGGTCTCTCTAAGGGATAGCTGAAGCTTGGGGAACATAGGTGTTTTCATTTCAGATAGGTGAATGCCTATGTGTGTTTTTAATTAGTGTCAGAGAATTATTGACTTTCATAGTGCCAGCAAGAATTTATTTAATCAGGCACAGCTAAGTTTGGGTTGCCATTGTCAATTACTCAAATGGAAATTCAGGGCACTTAAACAAAGCCATGTTTCATCTCCAGTGCAATCAAAATGTCAGAGATACAAGAGGTATGCCTCATTACATTTGCTTTTCTGTCCAAGAAGGGAGTTAAGGGAGCTCCCTTTCTCCTACCAGAACAATTAGAGGCAATGCGTGCCCATCTAATACGCTAAGGGGAAACCTGTATCACTCTGAAAGACATCCCACAGCCCTACGCAAGCATTTCACAGCCTCATCCACCTCTGTCTAATACTCCTCTGTGCTTTTTCCCAACAGTCTTGTAAAGCCTCTGAAGTTTAAAAATAGAAGATCAGTGATATAGCTCAAAAACATGTACCATTCTCCCCAAATCATCAGTTTTCTTACCAAACTTTTATCTGAAAGTGCCATTGAAAAAAATATTAAATTCTGAGTGTGCCAACAAGGGCTGAGTTTCTTTGTGTATTTGTTAAGAACAATATTTTTTTTTTGCATTTTTAACAGTCTAAAAAGAGATAATAATAATAACAACAACAACAAATAGTTCATAAGCACAAAAAATACCCATTAAGAGGAAGCCTGTGTGCCTTTTCCTTTTGAAAGATTTAATTAGTGGCAGAAAGTGCTGTATTAAAGCTGGGCATATGATGATGAGCGGAATCTCAAAGCTTGTGCAACTCAAAGCTTGTGCAACCAAGTGGGGGCCCAAATCAAATGTTTGGTATATGCAGGTGTTTTCTTATACCTGAAACTTTTCTGAGAAGAGTTCTGTAACTCAGAGTATTGCATTCATTTTCAGACAGGTGTATTTGGATTGGCTTTCCCTTCCCTTGGCTCCAGTTTCTTAAAACTCTTGATCTGTAAAGACTGGTAGCACTCAGTGAATGGACTGCCAGAGCTGGTCATTCTTTTCGTGTGGAGAAAAAGAACATATACATTAGAAATAACCCCTGAAGTCTACGAAATGCATTTACTGTGATGAATCAATGGAATAATGTAAGAGAGTGTGTTTGGGGCTTTCATAAGACAGGGAGCCCTGATGTACATGTATTGCCTGTGCTGTCTGCTCTCTCCAATCATTAGGGTACTTTGGTGAATGAGGTTTAATTTTAGTGTTATCGTGGAGTAAAGGGTAAAAAATCACATTGGAGCAGGTGCTTGTTTAAATGTAAATGCAGAGAATAAGCTCCAATTTCATATTGATCACTGTTAGGGAAAGAATAATTTTTCCAACAGTCATCCTGAGAATTTCTCTGCTTGCTATCTGTTTCCTAATTCTTTTTTTATGGTAGCATAAATGCACCAGTTTTCTTAGCACTCCTGCAGTGAGTAATGTTCAGATGAAGAAGACATTTGGCAGCAAGCAGAGTTTACCCTTTGACCATTTTTCTTCCATCTTTTCAAGGGATTGTGATTTTTATGGATAGCTGAGTGATAGCTATTTGAACCGAGTAGTTTCAGACTAATTTTATTGGTGTTTCTCTTTGGCTGCATCTATACTAGTAAAATAACAGTGTCAAGGCCTGTTCTTGGCATGGAAGCCAACTGGCACAGTTTGACCACAAACACACTATTAAGCTCTTCTAGACTCAGAGTCATACGGCTCCATCCAGATTACCTCTTGGGAATATTTCCTGACAAGTGCTAATTTCCAAATTATTTCTAAGAATTGTTTGGGATGGTGTTTCGTGACATGAGCGAAACATGTGACAAGACTGCTCTAGCAGCTTCAGAATACGGATTATTAAATTCCAGCACGTGGACTTGCTAGCCACCATGATTAATTTACTAGTACAGGTTGCCTCTTTATACCATACAACATATCACTTAAATCCAGATCTTCAAGGTCGGAGGACACCTCCCTGACAAATTCCAAAGGAAATGCAGAGCTTTAAATATATACAGACAACAACCTCTCTGTGTGTCCTCATCTGGAAAGGTAAGTGGAAGTCAGCGTTTGCAAGAGCTGCTGTAACACAACTAAAGGTAATGTTATCCTGGATGGTCATCCTGGCTTCAGTAAAACTTATAAAAATATGCCTCCTTGCTGAAAGCTGACACTTTATTATAGACCCATTAGTAACAGGAGCAAGTCTCATGAGTGGCTGTGGCACGATGTGAATTCTCTGTGGGTCCCAAGATCAGTCTCTTTGTGAAAGTTTTTTTTTTTTTTTCTAGCATACTGCAGGAAGGATTATGAAACTATGTTGCTCTTTTTTTAGTTACTTTCCCCCCCCCCGCTGTTCTTTTGCAAGGGTCAGTTTATGAAGCCACTACAGAAATTCTGGGAAACTGCATTGTGGCTTGATCACACACTCTTTAAAGGATGGTGGTAGCTGAAGTAATTTTTTCTTTACTTTTTTTCAGTACATGAAATATGGCTTTGGAGAGGAATTAGGAAGCAGAAGAGGGCAGGCAAAGGGGGAAGCACTTATAATTCTGACTGTGTGTAAGTGAGAATAAATCTCCAGACTTTCCCCTCTTATCTGTCACATACCAATAAACAGTACCCTAATGTAGCTGCCAAAATGGATATAGCATGGCATAATTCTGTCTCACCCAGTTCAGGCAGCCATTGGGCTTTTCTACAGCAACAGCCACCAGACCAGGTTTGATTATTATGATCATTGTTATAAAGTTCAGTTGGTATTTTTATTGCTGGAAACATACTGGACTGAAAAATAATGTGTTATTGAGCTCGCAATAGAAATGAAACTAATGTTTCCAAAATGAGCTGTCTGAACTAGGGTGGGCTCTTCTGTGTCTTTCAGACAGCAGCCAGGAAGAAAAATTCTGAAATCTCTAAATTGCCAAAGAAGAGAGTTGTCCAGCCCTTTCTGTCACATGTGGACTAGATGGGGACCTGGTCTGCTTGTCACTTTATGTTGACTTTATTAACAACAGAAGGTTGTTAATATACAAAATCCTTTAATATATAAATATACTACAATATATAAATATTTTTATATAGGAAGAGGTCTTGTGGGGGAGGTGTTGTGGGAGGGTAAAAACCTTTTGTTAGGGTGCCTTTTCCCTTCTACCTTGCTGAGCAGAAATATTCCACCATCATGGAATATTTTTGAAATGAACAACTTCTCACCTGACTTCTGAGTAGGTTTTAAGGAAAATTCTACGAACTTTCAATGGCAAAGAAAATCTCTGACTGTCATTTTGATTCATCCTGTAGCTAAAAATATAACAATGGAGCTGGAAAAACATATTCAAATGGACTGTTTTGGTCAGAAAAAGTAGCTTGCCAAAATGTAAACTTATCACGGAAGCGTGTTCATTTTGTTCAAATGTTGAAGAGGAAAGTGTTTTAAATGTATGAAGGAGATTATTTCCACTTTTAAAGAGTTTCCATTCTAATTTAAAACCATTGAAATGAGACCATTTCCCCCCTCCCCTGGGATCTGACCAATAATTCACTTTTTTAACTTCTTATGAATATTTTAATGTATATTACACTTTTTAATTGAATTGCAATATATATTAAACCTTTTATGCTTCTGTTGTTACGTAGAATAAAAGGTAACCAGAATTTTCTGTGGAGTAAGTTTTTTGAAGTCTAAGCCCTGCTACACAGCTCAGCGTGTCCTCACCAATGAGCGCAGGCTGCGCAGCACCTCTGCTCCCTGGAGGCTCTGCTGCCGGGATTACTGATGTGGGCAAATGTTTACGGCGTGGGTACGGATTGCCCAGCCTCAGCCCTTTGTATATTCTCCACTCCAGGTCAATTGAATTAAAATGTAACTTCCAGGTCTTTACTACCTGACAGAATTGCATGAGACATGTTTACATAAACTGTTTTCCACGGGGATGATTGCTGAGATATAATTAGAAGAAGATCAGATGTGTGCTGGCAGTTCCCTAGGAATGCCTAGGACACCTCCATGCCCCTTGGCCAGCTGGGTGCTGCCGTAGCCCCTGGAGAGGGATGCTCTCAGAGGGGAAGCCTTGCTGGTTAATGCCACAGGACAGCCACTGGGATTTGACATGCATTGGGGTATTTTACATCTATTTCCATTTTAAAATACAACTGAGATTCTTCAAAGGTTGTCTGAAATGGTAAAGGAACAAATTCCAAGAACTTGGAACATCTTCTACCCTCCCCCATAGCAGCTTAGTTTATATATTGTTATTTTTTTCAAAATCAGTGTACTGGTAAATAAATTGAGGGAGCGTTCTCTTCAAAGGAATGGAAATGATGAGGCTAAGCATTTTTTGGTGAGTGGGCCAACAGATAATTTCATTTGGCTGGTGTTAATGAGCCAGTAGAAAGGAACCATACACATCTCCTATAGACAGCCCTTACACTGGCCAAAGCCACTGAACATTCAGGCCGATCTGACTCATCACATGCTCACACAATTGCTAAGTCTGATACAATGAAAGGAAAAAGAATGGGTGACAGCGGTTGGAGAAGACATCGACCCCCTCAGTAGTAACCTGCAGAAAGTCTGATCGAGTGTGTTGCGGGGCTGGGTCAACAAGTCCTACATCTGGGATGCAGACATTGCGTGTTGTGGCAGACATTTCTGAATGTCCCACAGATTTGGTTAAACATTTATGTTATGGTCATCTCTAAAATGTAATTAGTGTGTGTCCTGGTTCCGGCTGGGACAGGGTTAACTTTCCTCCCCATAGCCTGGGGATGTGCTGTGCTGTGTTTCAGTTTGGTATAAAAGGAGCGTTAATGGCCCATTGAGCTTTGGCTGTTGCTGGGCACCGCAGGGCCGGGCTGGCGGGCCCAGCTGGCCAATGGGGGATTCTATACCATGTGACATCATGCTCAGTATAAAAACCAGGTGTATGGGGGGGGGCCGCATGGTTCGGGACATGTGGTCGGCGGTCGGTGAGCAGTTGCACTGTGCATCGTCTGCTTTATATATGCTGTTATTATTGTTGTTCCCATTTGCTATTATTGCTGTTCTACTTCTGTTTCATTTCAATTATTAAACTGTTCTTATCTCAACCCGGGAGCTTTCCTGCTGGTATCCTCCCCAATTCTCCCCCTCATTCCACCGGTGGGGGCAGGGGGAGACCGGCTGCGTGGTGCATATTTTCTGCTGGCTGGGGTTAAACCACGACAGTGTGACAGATGTACCAAGCAAAACTTTTCTAGCTGATGCTAAACCTGGCGAAATTTCAGTAATCATCACCCTGAATGGAAAAAATAAATGTTCAGGTAGCAAAAAACCAGCAAGTAGTTGAACTTTTTAAGTTGCTGACAATTGTTTTTTGCTGCTAAGATCTGATTTATTCTATGATCCTACATGCAGGGCTATTCTGTGTTCAAATATGCAGGGAATGTCTCTGCAAGTGATGACTCTGCACAGCATTCAAAAAATCCTGCCTCATTTTCTAAAATCCTTTTCATTCCCAGCAGCGTGTGTGCCGTGTCTTTCAACTGCTTGCTATAAAACACTGCTGCCATCTGATGAGGCACTTGAGGGAGTCTGAAAAGAGGATGATTGTTTTACCCAAACTGATGTTTTAAAAGCTAAGAAGCCAAATTACATCTGCAACTGCGTATTGCGAGTCAAAGCCAGCATTTGATCCAGTGTTCTGCTATGTAAATTTAGCGTTCCCTCTTTAGCCTTCCAAAGAGTCCTCTCCACCTCATAAGGCAGAAAGGATAAAAGGCCATACAAATCTGGCTTAAATGAAATATTTTAATAACCAGGAACAGAAGCAGCTACATTTAATAGTGCATACGGTTTATTTGCAGTGCATAGACATTATTTTTCTGTGTTTGAAAAAACACCCATAGAACTAAAGCTTCACAGACATGAAGTCCCAGAGATGATGAACATTAAAATGATATAACATGATATGTTAGCTCATCTAAACAGAAAAACAACATCATTCTCACATTCTGTTGTTGAACTTAGTAAAATAGTGGAAACACAGAGGAAGGCATAAGTCTGGAAGAGGAGGAGTTGGTTACAAGGGGAGCTGTTAGGGCTGACATACTGCTTCTAAATTTCAAGGGCCATTAACTTACTATCAAATATAGTGTGGCACCTGCCTTGACATCTGGCTTTTCAAATTTATCTCTAATGACCAGAGAAATTGAATTTAAAGTCTGCAGCTACTGACAGGTACTTTTTTTAAGGGATATGCCTCAAGGATATTTATCATAAGGGTTAAAAAAAAAGGTTGCATTTCCTTGACCTACTAAGAACTTTACTGTTAAAGAGCTGATTTTGCAAAAACTTCTGTAATTTGCTGTGGCAGTTAGTGTGTTTTTCGCAGCCTGAAATCAAAAGACCCTTTGTATGGCCATAGGTAGTTCCTAATAGAGATTAAAATTGAGATCCTGCCGCATGGTATAATACTAGAACCTTTACAACACCTCCTCCTGGTTTTGTTGAAATATTAAAGTTTGAAAATCATTTATTCTGTAAAATATAATAATCCAGTTCAGAAATTTTCTTTTACTGATTATAAAAGGAAGGGATGGATAAACAGTCCTGAAAACTGTCAATAAAGTCAGATTATTAGAAGTCATAAATGCAAAATGATGCAGTTCATTTTTAAGATGCAGAGAACTCTTAGCTCCTGTAAACTGTGGAACTAAAATTTCTAAATAATGTAATATAGGGCCTAATTTAGGCATTTAACATGAGCCTAAATTCCCAGTATAATAAAGGGAGAATAGTACATGTCTTTGAATACCTCAGAGGAGATCATATCTTCCTACCTTAAATTTAATGAGGCAAACTGATTTAATCTTTCTTCAGTGTAATCTTGGCCTCTGAAGTCAATATACAGTGAAAACTACACACACAAAATCTGGTTAGCTGGTTAGCTGGACAATCATATCAAGAGTCTCATGCTTGATTACTAGATAGTGGCACAATCTAAAAGAGTTTCACCCTGGTCTGCTGGACTTAGAAAAGTTTACTGAAGACAGCAATAAGCATGAATTCAAGAAGAGGACCTATCTGAACCTGAAAAAATACAATGTGGTTAGAGCATGATGCATTTCTCTCAGCTGGTAATTTTTGAAAAGAAGTACTTGGTAAGCACAGCATATGCATGTCTGTAGTTGTGTCACTAGTCAACATTAGACATGTCTGAATCATTTTAGAAGGGGATTATGTTTTTACATTCTCATTAGCAGATACTGTTAGATAACAATATGGTATTATATGGTATTATATTTGACGTGTTCTACTTTTTATTTTTTTTTCTTATTTTTTTATCTTGTTTCATGAAAGAATGTTTTCACTAGTGATGGATTTTGCAGTGGAACATAACTAGTGCACATTGTTTCGTTATTCCATGCAAAATTTCATATCTAAATTGCATAAGTTACCATTGCCCTAGCATTCTAATTGCACGAGACTCCAATTGCACGAGTCCACGAGACTCCAATATCCTGCAGTATGGAGCATTAGACAGCACGACAAAAAAATAAATAAGTTCTGCTGCACAATGTAAAACTAAGAATACAGTCAATAACGTGTATTAAATGATGCTTTCCCTGCAAATGGATGAATGGGAGATTTTACCATGGATTGTAAAGTTTCTTTGAGCTTTGTATCACAGAACATGTTTTTTTATATAGAAGATCCTTTCTGTGGTTTAATGTATTGAGAATAATTCCATTTTTTTATGCAACTGCAACATCTTTTGTTCTTTTGATGGATCTAGGCCCTTCACATGAATATCTCACTAAAGGCAAGCACAGACTGTTGCATCCTTCATGTCTTCCTTATGGGAAAGTAACTACATTCAGTAGAATGCAGATTGCCTTACATCTGATAGTTTCCAAGTTTCAATTACACCTTTATAACGAAGATAAATTTTTCCATAAATTCCATTTTTGGCTTAATGCTTCTTCCACAAGATTTAATGATATGGCTCCAGCTGATTTCTGAGGAAGGTAAGTTGGACCAAGGTTGATAGCTTATCCAAAACTCACCTTAAAGATGGAATATATCTATTCAACTTTAGCTGATACATATCTATGCCTGAGCTTATCAGCCATGTTTCCATACATATAAAGACTTTATCTTTTTATACATTTCAGACACTAAAAGATACACAAAACAAATTCTGCCTCCAGAAACTGCAAGGCAAAGAGGGAAAACAACTTGCTCAAAACTAACAGTCTCAGGCTGAAATCTTGAAGGACTGCAGCCTATAAAACAATTGGATGCACTAATTGTTGCAGGTGTGTGGAAAGACTTCACCAGCATCTCCTGATTTGCTAAAATCATGGACCTAGACAGTGATTTGTCAAAAGTCCTCTTAGTTTGTATGTAAAGGTGTGTGTAACTATATGTAACGGTATCCTGGATGCATGAAAACCAGTATGAAACTGGAAATGAAATTAATGTTTTCACCCACCAGCTCAGGAAAAGCTCTGCATGTATTTATGCTGCTTATGGACTTGATTGTTCTGTTCTTGGTTTGAATCTGTTTCTTGGGGATTTCTGCATTGTCAGACCCAAATGGTCTTTAATAGATTGCCTGATTGACTGGAGGGGAATCCTAAATGCCAGGTTAATGGTTTTGGGGTAGCACAGACATACAAGATTCCCTCTATCCCCACCCTTGCCAAATTTTCCACATGCTAGACATTTTTCTACATAACTGCCTATATGATATTTAGCTCCATTTTCAATTATATTTCTTTTATCTGTATTCAGAATAGCTAATTGAAGACTATGTAGATACTCTCAAGGAAGGATGTATAAGAAGAAAGAAGCTATGTGAGTATGAGAGGAGATATGGAAAAACTATCTTCTGAATATCGCCTTCAAGAAGTGTTGAATAACTCCAGTTGGTGTGAGTTCACAGGCACACAGAAAATACAACATCTTTTAGTGGTATTACCACAGCTAATAACTATACATGATTGGGCCCATGATAGGTGACAAAATGATACATTCTCTTTTGCATTCAGTCTCCAGTTAAGTATAGGAGATAATGTCTAGACCCAGTGCATGTCCACTTAGTGAGATTCAAGAGAAGGTATTACCAGTGAAAAGCTGATCCAGGCTAAATCAGACAAAAAGCTAAGACTACACTCTGCTACAGTTTAACTGACTTGCAATAGGCTCAGCAAGGCAGTTCTGGTTGTTATGGAATTAGGGTTGTGTTATCAAGGTTGTATTTGTTATCCCCCAGTTTAGAAATTTTGGCTTTTTTCTGTAGTTTCTCTGTCACTTCAAGTTGTACAAGAGCACTTTTGTGAATAGGTGACCTTGGAAAAAAATTTTAAAACCCAGCCCAAAGAAGTGAGCAATGTTTAGTCTGGATCATTTCCCTGGTTTGGTTTACCATGAGGCCATGAAAATATTTGTACTGACACAGGGAGAGGCCAGTGAGGTGACCAGGCTGCCTCTGTTAGTGCTGTTAGTTTGTGCTGGTTTGAAGGGACCACGATTATGGCCTTGGATTTAGGGAACTATAGAAAGGAGCACTCTATGTAAATATTGGATTCACAAGAGCTTTCCTCTTCAGAACAGCAATTGCTTAAATTTTAGGATGTTTGTAGATCTCTACACAATCGCATATGCTTTTAATGGGATGTGTCAGTCCTAAGTCAGTAGGGTGTTCTTGAAAATTTCCCTTTTTCATAGAATTTACAATTAAATAAACATATGTGTAAGCATTCTTCTGAAAAAAGGACGCAACAATTTGCTGAAGATTTTCGTGAGGTTGGAGTCCTGGGACGGCAAAAATATTTTTTCTGAAGGAACTGATTTCTGTTGTCATCTGTTCTCATAATGATCTGTGAGAAATGAGAGATGCAATTAGCCAAACATAGGGAAAATCAAATTGCCATAAGCAGAAACTAATCCTGAATGTTGCAAGTCTTCCGGACAGCAATCAAAATGAACACGAAGGGCAGAGACAAAGGAAGCTCCAGTGTTAAAAATGAGAAGCAGTAAACTAATTTGGGTGAAGTTGTCATTTATTGGCTGCAATCGTGCCAACCAGAAATGCATTATTTTTACCTCTGATTTTTCTGATATTCTGCTTGTTACTGATTATGTAGAATAACAGTAAAATGAGAACCTTGTATGTAGAAATGCACAGATGTCTGATAAGTTTTAGTTAGCTTTGTTTGAACTTTAAGGCTTTGTCACTCAGGAATTTCAAAGAATCTGTGGCATGCATTGTTCAAAGCAAGAGGAAGGTAAGTTTTGTTTTACTCCATTGTATTTGAGATTGGTGCCAAGGGGTAAGTGACTTTCTGAAAGTAAGTCTCATTTTAGTAAGGAAAGTGAAATATGAAAATAAGTTTTACTCAGGCAAATTATCAAGGCTGAAGTCCATCTTGAGGGGAAGTTAAGTCCAAAACTAAAGAGGTCATACCATAGCTCCTTAGCTTCCAAAGAAGGCAAGAGATTTCCTGGTGAGAAAGAATTCTGCCAAGAAATGTGCATCATGCTTTTTGGTATAACATATCAGCATCCTTGGGTGTACAAACCAATAGCTCTCACGTTCAAATTGGCATTTTGGCATTTTGGGGAAATTGTCAAAAACACCTACATCTAGCAATTAGGCATAGGATAGCTGAGATAGCCAAGAAATGCCTCTTTTGACCAGCTGAGTGCTAGAAAACTCAACTGTTCCTTACAGACATGAACCTCATGGGAATTTCTGTTCAAGTGAAAGTCTCAGAGCAGCAGTTCCGTAACTCTCTTGGTCTGATACCATATTTATCCTGAGAGCAAATGCAGCCCACAAAAACAACATGTCCACCCTGCTGGTACTTGCCAGTGTCCTCCTGGTAGCTGGAAATCTTGACTTAAAATCATTGCTGTTGACAGCTGAAGCAGAGGTTCAGTCAGGCTTTCCCATTGCCTAATTTATGTGAAGTGTCGGCACAGGGTATTACCTCTTCTGGGATTTTTCTCCAGCAGTCTCTGCTTTTCAGCTTTCATTAAGTACTTTGCTAGACTATCAGTTCAGAAGGCACCATTTAACCCTGGGGCTGCGTAATCTTTATTTCCCATCCCAGCAGTATCTGTACTACTGGGAAGGGAAGGTCACACTGTCGGAGCTACAGTGGTTCAGCAGCTCAGGTACTCTCTATGGATGTGGGAGGCCTGGGATCAAATAGCTTCAGTATGCAGAATACAATTCAGTTTGAAATGAAGTGAGCCTTTAAAACAACCTGGCTGATGATTTCTGCAAGGGTACAGTTTGCTTATTTAAACCATATGTACAGAACAGAAAGAGTTTAAAAAAATATTTTATTTCTCTGTGATTAGCTCTGTCTTCTTTTTTTCTTTCTTCTTGAGCAGATTCCTCCCCCCCCAGAAAATGGGAGCAGGATTGTTCATAGATTTCAGACACATAAGGGAAATATATAGATCATCACTTCTCACATCCTGCATGACTGTTTAAAAATCAAAGAGTTGTGATTGAAATGGAACATATCTAGAAAACCACACCCAGTTTTATCTTAATTTTCAGTAGAACAAGTCCTCTGTGTCTCCTAGTAACTTGGTTAAATACCCTCACTACTGAAATATCATGCCTGAATTTACCCAGCTTCAGCCAGATACCTTCACCAGGTTTCACTAGGTACTTTCTGGAAAGGTGACTCCTTAAGTAATCATGTTTCTGTTTCCTCTCTTGGAACTTTTACTTGTCAATAATGCTAAATTTCTCATTAATCATGTATATGAATGACTCTTTCCTGAACCTTCTCAAATTTATCAACTTCTTGCTTGAATTGCAGATATAAAATGTAAAGCAAGTACTTCTATCATATCTGTGTCAGTCTCTAAAACAGAGGGATGCTATACTTGCTACTTCCACTTCATATTTTCCTGCTCATACTTGCAAGACTCTATTAGCTCTTTTGATGCCATCATTGGCAAATGGTTAAGGCTCACCCAGGCCTTACTAAGAGAAAGAAATCCATGCTGTTGGCAAGGTCTAAATTATAAGTGCCTTCATATATGACCTTATACCTGGCTTTTTTGAAAATGGACTATGAAGCAGTAATTCTGTCTTTTATATTATTTACATCTCTCTTTATCTCACAGACCTTATAAGTAATGATTTTTTTATTTGTTCCAGTCTAGTGATGAAAAAATATAATCAGCTTAGATCAAGATCTAGTCTTCATTGGAAAGCACTAGAAATGTATCTACTTAGGGATAATTCCATTTAAAATTACACAGTGAAAACCACCTGTTAACTAAATTACAATATGCATTATATAGATTTTATATAGTTTTATTTTTAAACTCTAAACATTGAGTGGTTACAGAGCCTTGTTTGCTGGTAAGCAAAAAATAATTTTTTTTTGAACCTTTGTTTAAGAAATTTACAACTCTAAGCAAGTCGTTGCCATCCGGCTTGCTGCCAAAAAGCCCTAGAGGGACTCTTCTATTCTCCTATCAATATTAGTGAAAGACTATTTTAAGCATATTAATAACCCTGTCAATGTGAACTACGGACCACATATATAATATCTATCTAAAGATGGTTTATAGCTGTCTGTTTTCTAAGGTCTAGAAAACCAGAAAGGAACTGAATTGTATCTTGCCAAGTAACCAGCTTTTAGGTAACCACCTCTCTGCATGCAGTTCACCAAACTGAGTTTTCTGTGTGTTGACCAGGGAGCTTGGGGCAGCTCTAAGTGCCCAAATCTCCAGTAGGGAGAGGGACAATGAAAGTAGACAGTAGGATACAGATGAATATTGAATCTGAAATGTTTCTTGTCTTCTAGACTTTGTTACAATTCACAGACTTAGTGAATTAGAGTTAGGTACATTGTGAAATTTGGAATTACTTCAGGCTAGGATAGGATGGGGGAGCGATATTCTTCTCCTGTCCAAAATATGTGTAATGCTACAATTTTCACAGACCTGGAGGGAGAAAAAGCAAGAGGAAAGATGACTGCAGCTCAGAGTAAGCTGTGCATTAGCGAAGGAGAGAATGGTAGCTAGTCTCCAGGATCTGCTTATGTATTTGCCACTAAATAGCCCTTCAAGAACAAGGAGTCCCCCAAATTCACAGTATTTTTTCTGCCCTGGGAGAGGTGGATGCAGATAGTGTGGCCTGAAGTGCCTGCTTTACCTCTTTCAGAGCAGGAATTGGAAGCTGGCCCTGCAAAGGGTGATCGGCTGGTCCTTGCAGATTATTTGGAAGCACTCACAGAACAATTACTGTGCACTAGTAGTACCGAACAAATGAAATTATTTGGATATTTCCTGTAAGAATTGCAGTCCTGCATTGCAGGAACAACTTTGAGTATTGCTAACACATAACAGCCCCTGTTCTATATGTAGTTTATAGGTACATCTACACCAGCCAAAGAGCCTGAGGTTGATGCAGTCATACTAAATATATGGGTTCCACATAAAATTCCTTCATGTAAAAGGTATGATGTGAAAAGACCAAATCCAGAAGCTCTTCACAAACAACACAAAAGACAGCTTGGTGATAAGCTTCACTGATGGTTTTCTGAGACTTCTGTGTCATGAATGACAGATCATAAAAATCCCACAAACACATGACTTTACATTTCATCCTCTATTACTTCTAGTACTGTGTGTTCAGTAAAAACATATGATTTCATGGTACAAATATTATTTCATGAAACAAAAGTATGCTATCGTTCCCCAAAATTTGTTAGTGCACAGTATGCATTGTCTCTGGCCTGAAAAAGCTGTTAGCCACTTTCTTTTCACTCTGCTTGGTTTCATATCTGCTTGTTGGGTTTTGGTTGTTTGTTTTTTTTTTTTTTCTCTCCTCTACAATGTCCCCATGGGAATCCCTTCACTTGAATCATCTGAGGTAAAGGAAAAGTCAATAGCTCACATTACAATTTATATAATTTATAAACTGAATCAGCAACTAAACAGAAACATCCCTGACATAGCAGCACAGGTGAGTGTATAACTCATCGAGGCAGAGAATATGCTGATTGCATAAAGCCCTGAAGTTCCCCAAAGGACACATAGCCCAGGATGAATATTTCTTCCTCCTGATTTCCTCTCTGTCACACAAGGCTGAGGATGGTCTATCCCAGAAATGATACCCTGATAGTCAGAGATGCTAGTCATGTGGATCCAGTAATCAAATCTCCAGTTGAAGAAATAAACTTGTTTCATTTAGTAATTGTACCTCTCAGACAAGATAGCTTTCTGTGGGCTTCGTAAATTTAACACAAAAAGAAGATCAATAACGCTATCCAATATTTGAGGCTAGTGTAATGCAAGTATAGTACAATGTTAGTGGTACTACACAGTGGCTTCTCTGAATCAGTATAGAGAGAGGGATTCATCTCACTTACTTTGACTATGTAAAATTTAGTTAACTGATCTAAATAAGTCCTCTGAACTCCATCTACGATCAATAGTGAGAGAGTCATACTTCCAGAGAGCAGTTCCTCTGACGTATCAGAGGTTTGTTTTAGGATATGGTAAATCATTATGTGAATGTATGTATTTCTCTCTGTTGACTAGAGAGGGACTGCAGATGACTAAATTAAAGTCTTAGCTTTATGTGCTAAAGTTAGGTAAGAGCAAAAGCCAACAGAAATCAGTTTTTTATTCCCTCTCATATAACTGTTTCTAAATACTGGCCAACTTCTTAATGCCAGGAATAGTAACATTCTATATTATAAAAGTTTTAAAAGCTTATAATTCCTATCATTTAGCTTCCTTTTAATTAAGAAATTGCTTGAAAAATTCAAAAGTTTAGAGAGGCATGGGTTTCCTTTATAGAAAGCAGTGGAAGGTTGTCAGTTTTATACCTTCATCTATGTACTCTCAAACACAATTTCCATCTCCCCTTCAATTTGCCCAATGCTGAAGTAAAACTTACCAGTTTGTAATTCTGGATTATTGCCAATACTGTTCTTAAGGACAATCACAGCACTTTCCATTCTCCAATACTCCCTGATGATAGCAGATTTAAACAAGGTTTTGTTTTTATTACCTTGGAACTTTCTGAAGTCTATCATCTGGCTTTCAAACCTTGCAGCTGTTAATCAATTTGTTTTAGCACTTCTCTGTTAACCTGTTCTCTGATATTGCTTGTATATTACTTGTACACGTCTGAGGACTATGTCTGAGTGATACATCCTGAGACTAAACCTGGCATAAAGAAATTGCTCTGCTTCTTTATAATAACCTCTGTTGAGAAACCATTGTAAGAGAGGCAAAGTGGGGGCAAATTCAATGGAAAAGTTACTCACCTGTAAAAAAGTAAGGATTTTTTTTTTTTTTAGCATGCACAATGGTGGTCTCTAAGCTTCGTCTCTAAGCTGAATATTTGCACTAAGAAACAAGATCTAAGTTTATAATGACTTTGTGAAAGCATCACCTTAATTCTCATTAAGATTCAACAAAGCAAATGGATTGGTAGGTATTTTAGAAAAGGAATAGAGAAGAAAACAGCAACTTATAGCACTGTAAAAACACATTACGTGCTCACATCTTAAATACTACACACAATCTGGTTTTCCTGTCTCAGAAAGTCTATATAGTAAAACTGGGAAAAATGCACAGAGAATCATAAAGATGACTAAAAGCATAGACTGAGACTGAGAAGAAGTTGTGTGTGGGAGGCAGGGATAACGACAGTATATAATAAAAGCCTTTTCCAATTTTATAGATCCTGAGTGTCATACAGAAAATCAAGAAAGGCTCAGTAAATTCAGCTGATTCCAGCAGGTGACAGGTTCAAAACCAACAAAAGAAGATGCTGCTCCATGTGGTCTGTAGTTTAGGTGATAATTTCTTCTCATGGGATATTATGGATGCTAAATTTTACATAGGTTCAGGAAGCAGTTAGAAAATGAAAGTTACTGGATATAAAGATACAAGCTCTGGCTCAGGAAGTCCCCGAGTTACAAATTACTAGAGGCTGGGAGTAAGCTTTGGGTAAGCTGCAGACTTGCTGTGTCGTTGGGCAGACAGACTCCTCTGTCGTTGGGCACTACTGACAACAGGCCAATACTTCTGTGTTAGATATAAGTGTTTGCATCTTTTTTTTTCCAGGTACAAGCTACATGGTTATTACAAACAGTTTTTCTACTTCTGTATCACAGAGGTATAACAAAAATATTTAATGCTTTTTTTTCCCTCACGCCTCAGATTTCTTTTCATTTGCAACTTACATTTTGCAATTCGTCTATCATTTACCTGAGTTGCTGTTCAATTATTTTTTCCAGTAAGGACATCCATTTAGCTTGAGACTTTTGTTGTGCTTGGACCCTAATCATCCTTTCCCCCCTTTGCTTTCTTCTGTCAGTGTTCTCCTATCTGTGTTGTTATGGAGATAAAATAAAGCAGTTGCTAGTTCATTTGCTCTGTTTGTGCAGCAGAACTTAAAAGTTCTCTCCAGCCCTCTATAAATTAAAGATTACGTGACTCAAGAGGAATGATTCTATCCTAAACCTGTTCAAAGCTTTTGTTTTAATGCTTCATAAAAGACACTTATTTAAAACAAACAAAAAAACCGCCCATCAACACCCACACTGACCCCAGCTGCAGGGTTGAGGTTTTTAAGATATTTTTGCATTCTCAGTGAGATACTTTTCAGATCTAATTAGTGAAATCATTATCAGCTCATTTCACTAAGTGTCTTCTCCTTAAAATTACCCTCCACTTTGGAGAATTAGGGATTTTCTTAAGGTGTGATGTAGTAAAGTGCTAAGCAATGGAAAGCATATCCACAGTCTGTCTAATAAAGTGATGTGCTGTGGAGTTTTCAGGATGGTCTCAGCAGGAAGAGAATTTCAATTGCTAAGATATTACTTGGAAAAAAAGAATGTAAAGTATTTCTGCTGGAAAGGCTTTTAGAAATTTAATTTTTCAAACATGGTACATTTTTGAGGTTAAGAAGACCAAAAATATTAAAATACTTTCTTAAACTTTTTTTGTCTTATAATACACTTTTCTGGAAATTGATGTTCAGATAATTCAGGTCAGCAGGGACCTCAGGAGGTCTCTAGTCCAACCTCCTGCTCCTAGCTGGGTCAGCTATTAGATCAGACTAAGTTCTTCAGGTATTTATGCAGCTAGGTCTTGAAAACCGCCGAAGATGCACAATCACTTTAGTACTGATGCTTGGCTGTCCTTGTGAGAATTGTTTTTTCCTTATATCCAGTCTGAACCTCTCCTGGTTCAACTCATAAGTTGTCTCTTGATCTCTTGCCATACACCACTGTAAACAGTCTGGCTCCATAACGCCCTCAAAGTTACTGATAATCTGCTCTTATGTCTCCCAAAGACATGTTTTTGATTGAATAAACCCAATTCCTTCAGCTTCCCCTTATAGGCCAAATACTTGGCTGCCTGACCATCTTGGTGGTTCTATGTATTTCAATAAAGGTTTGATAAAAAATTAGATATCCCTTAAGTTCATGAATGCTTTAAGAATAAAACTTATTCAGGCTCATATTAATAAGTTACTTAAAAATTTTAAGTTGTCTATAACAGTGGCCAGCCAGATAACAATTGCAGTGCACATCTAAGAAAGCAGTATTTTACAAGTAATTCAAACCTGCAACATAGCCTATAATCATCTTTACATTTTATTCTTTTTCTCTGAACAAATCCCATACCCCTCTCAAACTCTGCCTTAGCACCCATTTTTCCCATAATACCTTTCTTTACTGATGTCAATCTCAAATAAACACTATACATCTCATTACTGCATTGCTTTCCATTTGTTACAAATGTCTGAGTTCCACCCTAAGCTTGGTGTGCTGAGGAGCTTCATTTTGGGTCATATCATTGTACTACCAAAAATAACGGGGATGTCTAGACTGGTGTCAGCTGTGTGACTGTGTTCATATATACAGCCCTCTTTTAATAAGTTCAGGTATGAGGAACCACAGCTTCCACGTGCTGCAAAAACCCACGTGAAATCCTGAGAGCCTGCTATGGCTCTTGCATATCCACCCTGCCAGGGATGTGCTGCTATCAAAGCCCAAGCGCGCTGGATGTTCTGCATATGGCCGCATGTGTTGAAGTTACACTCAAAACTTCAGGGGAAAAAAATGCTTTTAACTTGAGCAGAACTGTGACTTGTTTTCATACACAACTTCTGTAAAAAGCAATGTATGTTTATTGCACTTCCTACCAAGCTGTAAGTCATAGGTTGTATCTGTGCGTCTACTATAATTGTAAAGACAGTTACTCCTGCAGTGATATTAGGCTCAACTTTGAACTTGAAGCTGTCTTAGATGAGATCAAGAACAAGTCTCTGTACCTTCATACTCACAGAATTGGATGTGTGATGCATTCTTGATTTTTTTAACTTATTTTTATGGTTGTTTTTTGTTTTGTTTTGTTTTAAGACAGCACACTGCCAGACCTAGCTTTACAACATAATGTAGTACAAGTCACAGCACTGCAATATTAGCATTGCAATATTAATTTGAACTTGCAGGAGTACATCAATGATTATAGACTTTTTATTAATAATATATATTTTGCCAATTATATCTTAGAAGCCCGAGTCACAGCTTCCCCATTTGTCAGGGAAATTGTCACAATACCAAAGAATAAGGAAATTGCTATATTACTAGGGATGCTCAGAAATTTCAGGACAATAGATTTGATCAGAAAATATTAATTTACTGAAATAAAAAGTACAACCAAGAAAGGATCAAGTTTTTGTTTTTTAACATTCTTGTTCCCCTTTCCTACATGTAGTCTATAGGCAGATCTACACCAGCCAAAGAGCCTGAGGTTGATGCAGTGCAATCCCCTGTATTAAACTATTACTATGGGCACTGGCAGGTCTGTGGTCCATGTGACCTAGTAGTCTCCCAGGTAATCATAGGCTGATAGAATGATTTAGGTTGAAAGGTGCCTCTGGAGGTTATCTGGTCTAATTCGCTGGTCAAAGCAGGTTGCTCAGTGCCTTGTCCATGGCTAGTCCTCCAGCATGGTCTCGGGATGGTCTGGGGATAAGGTAGTCAGTTCAGTCAACCTGTTGAGAAGGTAAGAGAGTTTAGAGATACAGATAGAAACCATCCACGTCAGGTTGCCTCAGAGCTAAAGGTATTCTCTTGAAAATTTTATTTACAAAGTCTATTTCTCCAGTCAGCTAAGTTTTCTTTACCTTCAGTAAAGAAAGATGTACACATTCAGAAGGTAACTCATCTCACCTGCCATAGACATATATCTTAGAACACTTTCTGCCACACCTTGCCTTGCTTTCCTCCTGTGATATCAAACTAAATTGATTTGAGTGCCTGGAAAGGATAAACTCAGTGGTGAAGCTACCTTTTCAGGACAGGTCACTTTTCTTGATATCCATGTTCAGGTTTTCATCAAGCATCGACACTTAATTATCATTAGGAATAACAGTCCAGGAAATAAGTATGCGCTTCCTTAAGAGCATAGCTTCTGGAGAGGTCTCTGTTAAGCTCTATCTAACCTGGACATTGAGAGGAAAATTCACCAGCCAAAATCTAGCAAACTTCCGTACAACATTTTAGAAAGCATATTTTCCAACCTTTAGTGTCCAGGGACATCCCTGTGACCTAAAGACTGTTCTGAGAGTTGCTTTTCGCAATGTAACCTTTTTCATTGTAGTAGAACAACAGCAAAATAATGCTGCTTCCTATTTCAACTACACTTTTCAATTTTTTTTTTACAGTCTATTTCTTTCAGAAAAATGCTACTACATCAAAAATATGAGAAAGGAAAAACACTTACAAATCCAAAGATAAAATTATCTCTGCATAACTGATCAACAAACATACCATGAATCTATTGCTCTGTTCTTACTGGATTATAAAAAAGAAATCACATTTCTTTCAATATTGGAAAACATATCATAAAAAATACATCAAATACATACAGCACATTCCCCAAAGGGAAATTCTTCAGGATAGTGTCATAAAAGCTTACATCAACAAATGGAACAGGAAGATAACATTAAAATTGTCAATATAAATAATATATTTTCCTGACATGTTGAAAGTACCAATGTTTTTACAGGTATGCAGTAAAAGTGAAAAAAAAAAAAGACAAATACTATTATATCCTTAAGCCTAAGTATTCAGAGCATAAAAGGGTCTAAAAGCTGTAACAATCAAGCTATAGACTTCAAAAGCCTTGGTTATCTGTTTATTTTTAAAATACCACAGCACTGACAAATGTTCATGAAATACTGAAAATGAATGCATTATTCCTTCCCCAATCCTTATTTGTAACCTAGTCATTCACCCCTTATGCACTTTTCACACAATGCAGGATTGAATTGTATGGGATTGCCATAGGATTTTATGGGAGCTGGAAGTATAATGGATTGTAGAAAGGCATTGAACAAACTCATAGAGCAGAAATTCATCAAACAACAGTCTGATGTCATCTCCAACTCAGGAAATCCCTAAATTGTTGGTTGCTAGAAGCTGAAAGGTAAGCTGAGTGAAAAAATACTCCATGCTCTTATTCTATGTTCTCTCTCCAGGCATCCCTAAATTGCTGATATACACAGATTCTCAGTTGGATGTATCTTCAGTAATGTCCTCTATATTTTATGTTCTTATATTCCTATGTGCAGATAAAATTCTCTCATTCTATGTTGTGGGAATTTAGAAAGAAAGATCCATGAAACCACACTAGTCAAAGTCATGTTGGTTTGGTGTTTTGTTTTCCTGTCAGGTTCAAAGTACATTGGTAGTGAGTTGGTACTTCAAGAAGTTATCTGGAAGTAGTGTTGTGCAGAAGTGGAAGTCTCAGACTTGCCTTCAGATAGGCTAATTACTGAAGCATATGAAGAAGTCAGGCCCATGCTAACCCATATCTTCAGGTTTCTATGTTAGGCTCATGTTTTTTAAAGTACTGACCTTGCTCCTAAAAGCTCAAGCTTTGTATGGATGCGTTGCAGCTACATCTACACTGACCCGTACACCAAACGGTATCAGTCCGGGCACATTCAGGCTATAAAACACGGCTGTTGAATGCAAACTGTCTATGGGAATTGTTCCTGGCCTGTGCTAACCCTGATCCATTCCCAAACATTTTTTGGGGAAAAAAAGGTGGTCCTGGCCAGAACGGCATTGAAGCTACTCCAACAACTTCGTGGTGTCGGCAGTTGGCTCCACTGTCTGCACCCATGCTCTGTTGTCTTTTAATGTAATATTACAGACATCTTTGTGGACATCTGCATGTCTGCCATGTTTGGCAGGGATTGAAGTATACGGACTTGTTCTAAGGCAGTGCATTAAGCACAGTTTTGAAACCAAAGTTGATTTGAAAAATATAGATTACATATTGACCTTTTCATATGCCCTACGGGTAGGAATGATCACATGCCAGTCTTTTAATTTTCCTCTAATTTTTTTTTTATGGAGAGCTGCAGTTAAGCAGTTTGTGACTATCAATTATAATAAAGACAGAAGAAGATGAGCTAGATAATTGAATATGCATTATTACAGAGATTGAACTATACTGTGGTTGCTACAGTGGGCCGATTCTGTAGGTTAAATTGCTTGATAGCACTTTGCAACTAATGATTAATGATAGTAGCCTTCTACAGGATTTCATTTGTGGAAGCATTAGGGGCTGTTATGTGCTAGCAATACTCGAAGTTGTTCCTGCAATGCAGTGGCTGAGAATTCTTACAGGAAATATCTAAATAATTTCCTTTGTTCAGTACTACTAGTACACAGTAATTGTTCTGTGAGTGCTTCCAAATAATCTGCAATCCTTAATTTGCCATTTTGCTCTCAGACAAATTGATTCCAAGCTATATTTTATTTAACCACATGTGCTTTTATGTATTTAATGATTTTTTGTAATTTAACAAGCAATTTATAGTTTCTGGTTTGTTTCTTACCTGCAAAAGAGAATGCCAACAAAGGGACAGGGGAATGATCAGGGTTCATCCTTGTGCATTGGCAATGTGGCTGTGGGTAAGGAGATTTGCTGTTAGGCAGCCCCACTAAGAAAAGGACAGAGGACTCCCAGCTCACGTGGAAGCTGTTCCTAAAGGTCAAGGGAAACAGAGGATGACTGACATTAAAGCATCCTCAGCCATCCTGGCTGGCTCAGACTCAGGAATAAATCATCAACATCAAATCTTACACAGATTTTTCAAATGCAGTCACTTAGGAAGGTTATATTACAAAGCTTCAAAGTGACATGTTTTGGCAACATTCTTGGAATTTTAAAGACAAGAAAGACAAATACCCCTCCTAGTGTACATAACTGAACAAATTTGAATGCTATTTAAAACGCAGCATCATAGAAAACATTTAAGAAGACTCCAAAATGACTGCAGACTCTGTAGTGACTGACAGTAAACTGTGCCAAAGAAATTAAAAGGCAGGTCCAATAAACATATTACTGGGGGAAGGGAGTAAAGAAATAGTTTCTGTGCAAGCTGAGCTTACTTCTGCACCAGACACTTGATTCACTCACATTGAAGAACAGGCTTTGTTGTGATAACAGCTTTTTGGGGGGCATACAATTTCAACAAAGATCACATTTGAGCTGTGAGCTGGTTTTTACTTAATTTGATCAGCTGCATCTTCCCCTCCAGACTGATCCATCTTGCTGGATAGGATCACATAATTATTTAACAGTATGGCTGGAAAATAAGGATGAACAGACTGTGGCTGTTTCTTATTTACTAGAAGAAGATAAGCTTATCTTGGCATCAGCAAGAGTTCCCTATTTACCCTTTATGTGTGATTAATTAGAATATGTTTGCAGATGCTAACAACATTGCAGTCCAGAGGCATTCCCCGCTGCAATGAGCAGAACCAGCTGTCATGTCAGGTACAAAGCTGTACAGGTAGATGTTATAATACGGTGCTCAGGATGGGTCTGTACTGCAGTCAGTGCTGCGGCTGTACCTAGCATAGGCATATCTGAACTAGTTTTACTCTGGTGAATGCTGGTAATAATTGCAATAAAAATGAAGTGATGTGAGTTTTAAGATAGCTTAGAAACCTGAGTCAATACTCAGAGTCTCCTGTAACATACTATGCTGCTGAATGTTTTTTTTATTCTAAGTTAGTCTGGTTAGGGTATATCTACCACAGAAACCATGTTCTTCTGAAGATAAAATTATCTAAGGCATGAGTATTTCTCTCACAGGTTAATATTTCTGGGTATGTGGGAGAAGGCAAGTTGCCAAAAATGTTATGTTGAAACATCGAATCTGAGTACAGCAAAGGTACCGCTCTAAGGCAAATGGTAATTTTTGAATGATCATCATAATATATTTGTTATTAACAGCTGCAAAACTTGCTAAACCAAACTGGTAAGTCTGTAAATACTCCCCGGTCTGTTTCCTAAGAGCTGACTTAACGTTTTCTCTCCTATCCAGTTGTATAGCCCTACAGGATGTTTGCTGAGCAGTAGGAAAAATCTAAAGTACATTCACACTCTGCATAATAAATCTGCCTATTCACTGCAGAATAATAATATTCTGGTTGTGAATCTCAGTGTTTTCTAGAAGAGGAAGCAATGAACTGAAGCTTGTAGTTCTGCATTAATCTGCTGCCAGTGGCACAGCGATTATGATTTTAGAGTGGGATACCTCCGCTGCAGTAGCAACCACGGCCTGTAGTCAAGATTGGGATATTTTACGATTATATATCTTAAACAAATATAGACATGTTTTTTTCCTGAAAGAAGTATTATGTTCTCAGCTGGTAAATATCATAGAACACCTTATTGACCAGAGCTACATTTGAAGTGGTTTGGTCTGCTTTGGTAAAAAATGGGTATTAAAGTCATAATTAGATAGTGACCCACTGTTAAAAATTGTCTCCAGTCCTCTTGCTCCTTGGCTTTGCTGTCTCCTCTGCTTGCGAACCATATTGGATAGCTTTGAGGATAGCTCCTCTTTCTGTCCAGAAATCCCTGTCCCTTACTGGGACTGTGCAGCAAACCTGCAGACTCTCTCTATCTTCAGTCAAGTATTTTTGGCAATACAACTCTGATCTGACCTTGAGCAAAACCAGGTATTTTGTCTATATAATGGGGAAGGAAACATACTTTCCAGTGCCCTCAGGTGTTTGAAATGCAGCAACTATGTTAGACAAAGAGAGACGAATACTGTTTCTGAAATCCTAAATGAACTGGAGACTATTGAAAGTTGCTGTTGATTTCCACACAGCTAAGAGCACACTCTGTGATTATCATTTATGTGTTCTTCATCAATAATGTACTTTGCTTTATAAGGTAAAACAGCTCTTGGAAATCTGCAGACTTTCTTGTTTTTTCATTGACTTCAGTGGATATTGGTTTTTAATAGTGAGGACTGGATAAGTACCCTGGGGAGGAAAGTTCAGAAAAACAAACAGCGGTAGTGGTTTGAGTTTGAATATAAAATACTAGAATTTTAAATGAAGAATAAAAGGTTTAGAAAGAAGACAAGGATGGTATGATCAATACTGTAAACCACAAAAAAGAAAAAAAAAAAAATCATAGCCTCATGAGGGAGATCAAAGGTATAAGAACAGAGAAGATGGTTCTTAGTACGAAAGACCATAATAATCATTAAGGGAAAAACTACTACTAGCGTTATTAATGACATCAAATGAAGGAACACAAAACTAAAAACTATAGAGTTCCAGATCTTCTATTCTGTTATTCATAGCTAATTTGAAAAATACATATTTTGTAGCTTCTTATAACTCACAAGCACTGATTTGTGCATTTAGAAAACATGAAATGATACCTGAACAATAATTATTCTAGTCTAGCCAAGTCTCAGTGACAGAGAGACAAAAATACATTATGTGAAAGGCCATAAAGCTGGATGATTATTCCAGGAAAATATGCAAGTATCAAACACAAACGTTTGCACTGGATGATTTTTACAGTAACTTGCACAACATGTAGTAATCATTTGAAGTATGTGCACTTCATTAACAAGTCTATTTGAAATGAAATTGAAGTGGTTTCATTTTCAGCTTTGATGTCATCTCTATGTACTTTTTTAGAAGTCAGATTTTTAATGAAAGTTTATTTGTTTAATTGAGCTGTGGTTCACATTTATTTTTCCAACTCCTGTATTATTATTATTTAGTGCATGTTTTCTTAATGTGCTAAGTATTGTACAGTTACAAAACATTATGCAAATATAAAGGCACACATAATTATTACTACAAAAGCTTCTTTCCTCCACATGGTTCAAGGAAAACTACTTTTTATTTTTTTTCTGAAGGACAACCATTCAACATTTAAACCTGACCTACTGCAAAATGGGAATCGGTATCATCATCATCAGTGTTGGATAAATCTGTGCAAGAATTCTGTTACACTGGATATGATATTCTCTTTTATATAGAAATAAATATGTATTCATTATTCATATTAATCTATTCAGTGAAGTGTAGTGGTGCTGATTCTCCAGTAAGCCTCCTTTTGCCCTGCACCTTTAAAGCACTGATCTTCTCCTGCTTATTGCATTGTCTTTTGTATCTTTACAAAGTAAGCACAAGTGAAAGAGCCTTACAACTAAATTGAAGTCATAGGCCTTTTTGCACCAAATAAACTTTGAAGTCATGAGTGCTGCCATAAAAATTTATGTAATATAAATTCATTCTGGGACAACTCTGCCAAGATATCAGGTAGATGTGCAAAAGGAGGAAATGAACATTTCTTAGTGTTTGCTGCTCAGTTATATGCAGAAGAAGGAGCAAGGCAATCTTATAGGCTTAGGGAGACCTTGGCACAGGATTTGAATGTGCAGCATCTGAAAGAGAGGGACAAAAATGCAGTTGTTTGCTGTGTACGACCAGGCTTGCTCTGCAGGTGAGCTCGCTCAGCCTTCCACGTACAGCTCGACCAATGTGAAATGTTTTAGTATTGTGTCAGTAACTTTGTTGAGCCAGAACAGGAGTCAGGACCCTGCTGTGCTAGGTACAAGCTCATAACAAAAGGACTGCCCTCATCACAGAGTTGGCACCTTGAGCCTTGAGAGATGTAGGAAACCATTGCTAGGACAAAAGGCAACAATAAGAACATGACGTATAGCATGAGAAGTGGTAGTCACCACGCACCATGCAAACAATTATTAATGGGGTTGACGATAAAAAAGGAGCTTTCAGGAAGGATCTGAAGAAGCAGCAACAGTTATGTGGAAGGCGGCAGCTCTTCTTTGGACTTTGCCTTGCTACTTCACTTCAATTTATAGTGCAGATCTCCACAGACACCCATATTTTGATACTGGGGGCAAGTCATTTGCCATTCCCAGCTGCAATGGGCTGTGATTATTGACCGTTTTAAAAAATGTAGATGTGCTACCTATTGCATATGTTTTCAAAGGAAGAGCCAGCCCCCAAGGTGAGAGGACAATTGCTGCACAGCACAGAATAGTCAGACATAAACCAGTTAATTTGAAAGAATGTTGTTGCTTATAGTAGCCTTGAAATACAACCTATGTCTCAACAGCAAAGAATTTCATAACATCTTTGGTGCAGGAAAGTTCTTGATGTGTGTTTTTATAGATTTGAGTACAACAGGTTCAGAATCTTGACCAGGACTTTGCACGTCGGTATAAAAGCAAGAATTTGTACTTGGAATCTAACCACAAAAACACTACAAAGCTTTTCCTTGGCTGATGCATAAAGCAGATCTTGACTGCTGAAACTGCAGCGACAATGTATGGACTGACAGATGTATACAAGAAGTTCCTACTGTTTTGTAATCTTTAATCTCAGTGTTAGATATTGCTCAGCTACTAAAACATACCCTTTCTCCTCCTCTCAAAAATCTGGAATAATCCTCTTCTTTCTTTTTCCTGACAGCCCAAAGGTCAGAACCCTTGGTCGTACAAACCTTCCACTACCTGAGGATGTTTGAATCTATATTATAACTTAGGACAGCATCAGTAAGTTTTATGCGAATTTACAGGAATGGATGTTCTTATTCTCCCCGGGAAGAACGCTTTATGTATGGCTTTATATGCCATAAATTAGAAAGTGCTCCCTGGAGCCAGGCTGTGCTCTTGCATTCTTCACCCCAGACAGAGTTTTTGCTACCAAACTCTCTCTCAATTATTGCTCGCTGGTGGGGTGGGGAGAGGAACAGAAAAGGCCTTGACTCTGTGTAAGCACTGCTCAGCAGTAACGAAAACATCCCTGTGTAATCAACACTGTTTTCAACACACATCCAAAACATAGCCCCATGCTAGCTACTGTGAAGAGAATTAACTCTATCCCAGCCAAAACCAGAACATACGACCAGGACTGTGCATGTGCAAATTGTGTATTCAGTGAGTCCAATGTTTCCCGGACATGTTAGACTCATTATATTTAACGTTGTGTTCATTTGCACATGTGGAGTAACGTACTGCTTCCTGGCCACATCAAGTGAACTGATTATTTGCGTAGGCAAAGTAGGTCTAAGATGTAGGATACACCTGAGATAATCCTATTGGATTGGACATCTACAACAAGCTTTGAACTATAGAGGTACAGTTATTAATTCGCATGAATGATGAAGGTGGCATGAAAGTGATGAAATAGTAATACATTGGCCACTAGTTTGTGTTGTGGAGCTAATGTGGGGGACATGTTTTCATGTGGAGCTAATGTTTCATGCTCTTCAAGTTTATTCTAAGTAGTGATCAGAAGAATGAAGTTAATACAAACCAAGCTAGTTAGACACTTGTGATAATTTCACCTAACTTTACCTGTCTTACAGTTAAGAACCTAATCTAAGCTCTCTGGTTGGTTGAGAAGTCAGTTACCACTGGAGAAAAAGGTACTCTTTCATAAGGGAAGGGCATTATGCAGCTAAAATGAAGAATGTTGGGATTTCTATTTCTGTCCACTGGGTAAAGGAAAAGGCTAAACAACTCCCTAGATTAGATACATACATTTTCAGATACTAATGCTGAGTAAGATTAATTTATTCTAAGTAGAAAATAGTTTTGGTTAGCAGTTTCAGAGGAGACTCATACTTTCCACAATTATATATTCTGCACAGCATGAATATAAACCATAAAGACTAATAACATCCTATTCAAAATGGAACTTCCTGCCCACAAATGCTTTGACATGAATTAACTCTGTCAAAGTGTAAAAGGAATATTTTCTGTTTTGAAATTTTGCTCTGACACTTCACTGGGATTTTGCAACTGAACTATGACAGTTTGCATTCTGTGATACAATCTATAGGTTTTATGTGAAGTGTAATAGTACTTGAGCTAATTAGGTTATTTTTCCATTAGCATTTAGTAAAAATGAATGTTCCATTGGTTTTACTGTCATTTTCCATTGACAACTGTGTAGTATAAAAAAAGGTAAAGCATTTTTCCAACAAAATGCTGAAAAAATTGAAGTCTTTTTTTTTACAGATTATTTATAGTTAAATTTTATGAGAACCGTGGGTAAATATGAATACACATTTATATGGTGTTTTTCAAATTAAACCATGTGAAGGCTAAATCACATCTGGCAGTGATAGTCTACTTTTGCTCTGGGGATTTCAAAGGTTTGGTAAATTTTAATGGATCATTGTATATCACACAATATTGCATACAGACCACATATACTGCAATAGCTCCATCTCTTCTGTGAGTTACAGCATATCTCAAAGGGCAAGGCTGGCTGATAGTGTGTTAAAATATTCTATGCCAAAATATGCAGATGGGCTTTGAGGAAGGTAGCCAGCTGCCTGAAGTCCTATAGCTCTCATATGGCAGCACATTACTGCAATGAGAAAGTGCAGAATAGAAAGTGTTCAAGTTGGCTCAGGAAGCAGATACACACTATTCCTAATCCTTGTTGGCCTTCCTCTGGATGACTGTGCTTTGGTGCATGTGGAAACTGGCCCTTCACGGCTGAGTAAAATAGTTAAAATCAGTTGGGGGAAAAAAACCCAAAACAAACAACAGCAGTCTTGCATTATTGGTATAACTAAGCTAATTTTTTGTAAAGAAGAAAGATGTGACTTCAGTGTACTGGTTATGAATTAAACATATGAGCTTTTTCTTAGCAGTTAGTAAGAACAAATGCAGTCACTGCTTATTTACAAGTCTTGCTGTTCTTATTTTTCATTTATCCAGGAGTTGCTTTTTCTTCAGTTTTATTTTTCTTCCAGGAATTGCTTTTTCAGTTTTATTTTTTTGGAAGCAATAGTGAATGCAAAATAAGCACCTTCTATTTAATGGTTTCACTGTGCTACATAGATTATTATTGTCTATTATCATCTTTATAATAAGAAATACAGTATACATACGCATTAAATTGCTGAAGACGCATATGTGTTTCAGAACACAATAATTTATTCAGTCATTTTTCTCCTTGTCTGTGTCTGTTTGTCTTTCACTATCACACTGTGGTGTGGGTTAGTGGGAAAAGGGACTCCATCTGGGCCCTTCCAATGGATCAAAGACTTTCTCCTTGCTTGGAAGACTGGAAGGGTCACCCTCCTCTTCCTCTTGTCATAACACTGCAACCAGTGTTATTGCTTCTTAGAAACAGAAGCCCATATGTTTGTATTCAATTTTTTCTTTGTCAGCACAGAGGAACCAAAATATCTTTCACTGCTTCTGTGCTATATCCCCTTGTCCCCGGCTTGTGCTTGAAAATACTTCGGTGTAAAAACATGTACTTATTCAAGGGAGTCCAACTTTCAGATAGTCCTTAACCATCCCATAGTAAATATGACTAAAACCAGTGGCCACACTGCTAGCTCCAGGTGTCTCTCAGATATGGTAGAAATAAATCCTTATTTCACAAAGTACATCTTCACTGTAGTAAGACAGCTTAGGCATCAATGATGTTTCCACTTGAGTTCATGCCTTCATGGGTCCCTAATGCGATTGAAAAGAGTTGCTGTCGATGCAAATTTGACATAAGCATCTTCACTTGTGTTTACTGCATGGAATTAAATTTCCAGTGGCACGGACTGGCACAAGTCCAGCACTTGGATGGAATTGCACTAAGTTGATAATGGGAGCCCTTTCATTTTCCTTGTTTTGTGCATAACATGCTCTTCTTAGAACACTTATAGCATACTATTTACCAGTGGAACAGCAGCTAATACTAATATACCCTGCAGTCTAAAAAAGGATAAAAACTGTCTGCACTGACTGCTTGGTAGCTGTGCTTTTTATCTGGATATTTTGGCTGTTTAGTTCTACTTTAAAAAATCTTGAAAGATTTAGCCCATATTAGTGACAATTTATCTGTAACATTTCAGTTTCAGAGGCAAAGCCAAATTTTAGTTCAAAAATGAAAAAAAAAAAAAAATCACATAAATTACCAAAAAAAAAAACCCCAACAAATGTTTCCCTTCCATCATGGGGATAAAAAGTGAAGTAAGAGTCTTTGACAACTTGTGTATCAAGTTTTGAGCTGATGCAGTCTTAAATGGCTGAATTATTGACCTCTGAAAAATGGACTTTGTAATGGAAATACTGACAGACTATAAACTATAGCTATGCTACTGGGGAGGGGAGGGAAGGAGAATACTGTAATTACTAGAACATAAATATTGTTCTACTATTGCCTTGACAGATCAAACCCAAACAAATCAAACACAAACATGTCATTTCAAAAGCCCAAAGCTACAGCAAAGCTGATGGATACCATACGAGGTGTCTTTATCCTTGCCTTTTTCCCTTTCTTGTCACACCCTTGTGTCTTCCTTTAAATGCTTAAGTGCAGTGCACACGACTGCCAGTTTCTAAAGCAACTAAGGTTCTTAGAAAGTTATATTTGGATGGCACTGACTAGAAGGGAGAGAGGAAAAAGGCAAAACTACAGTGCCTGGGAAGGAAAAACATGGTAGGAAGGAATGCACAAAAGAAGCAATTGGAAGAGAAGAAAAGGGCAGGGAACGAGGTTGTGGAGAAAAAAATGGAGTGATTGTGAAGTTCAGAACAGTGCAGTGATGGAGGTGAATTACAGGGATTTGGGCTTGTTGGTAGAGAACAAAAGATGGAACACGGTTGAAAGTGACAGAACTGAATTGTTGTTTCCCACCATGTTCTGTGAATAAACAAGGACACTAAAAGAAGAGAGGAACCATTTCTACGCAGGACTGCTACCAGAAGGAAAATTTGGCTTAAGATTGAGGAGAATATTGCTTTGTCCTTGAAATCCATAATCTAAACTTATCCAAGTAGAGCAAAAAGCTGCTATGTTTTGTGAATGTTAAACCCAGTAAGATTACACATCCACAACATAATGTAGCTGCTTATTGTGGGTGGGATGTGTCTTAAAATTAGTCATGCAAACATGGTGTAAAGTAATGAAAAGTTATTAGACTGACGAATCACTTTTCAGTATGAAAAGACCTTTGTAAATAATTGTTCATTATTTACTGAAGGGTCTTGATCAGAGACTTGAAAATAACTGCAAAAAAATCCAAACTCAGAGTTAAATAACCTGTCATTTGACTGGTAATGGATTTTTTAAAAATTTGTACTGATTTAATGTGCTTTTAAGCATAAAGTAATCTTCCCAAGGAAAAAAAAGTAATTTCTAATTGAAAAATTATTTTGAATCCCAATGTGGATTATTGAAAAAAAAAAAATTAAAAATTCTTTGAGTTCTTCTGGGTTTTGAGGTAAAAGATAAAACCAGAAGTGCTACAAAATAATAAACAATAAAATAATTAATTCTTCAACAGTATTAAATCTTTGTATTTTGCAATGAAGTTTTGGTCAGTTGATTTCCCAAAACTGTGATTGCAATACCTCTACAAACTCCCAATGCTTGAAACTACAACAACATTACCTCTGCCTGAAGAAGTCTTTAAGATGCAAACTAGTGGAGAGTGAAACACACTCTCTGAGGAACCAGTAGATATTTGCTCTGTTCTTGTACTTTCTTTTAGGCTTCCATTGCTGGGCTAAGTGATCTCAGTCTGACCAAACATAGCTGTCCTCATGTTAACTGACATCAGAGAGGCAGATCTGTTTTTTTACTCTTGCCTACAGTTAGTGTATTGCCTTCTCTATTGCACTATTACAGATTTTTTAGGAAAAAAATACTAAATCAAAACCAACATAACAACAAGAAGTAATCATAATAGCAGTAATAGCAAATAGCAAAAGAGGAGGAGGCTGACATGAGTAGACTCACAAGTAATTTCTACCTCGTCATTGGCTGTAGGTAAGCTTCTATTCATCCAATATTCAGCTGTAAGCTCTCCTGAGAGAAAGTCTGCAGAGGAGCAGGGGAAATTATGGAGAGGAGGAAGAGACAGATCAGATGACAAGACTAACACTACCTACGGTTAAAAAGGTGAACAAAGCAGGCAGCCTGAAGAATCTTTCTTCAGGACAAAACGTAAACTAAGAGAATAATGACCCTGAGGTCAAAACATTTTGTTCTACAAAACTTAAGGTTAATCCAAGAGTTGGCAGGACAAATATCCATGTTGTAAGAGGACAGTGTTGACAAGAGGGACTATATCTTTTAGTACAAAGAGTCCTTGAATCCTTGGCAGAGATTTAGACTGGCCAGAACTCTGCTGTTGGTCTTCTCTTTTCATAACTGTCTACATGTTTTGGATACCTGCTTTATCAGTCTTAAAATTGTCTGTGTACCTAAAATTATATACTGTACATGTGTATGTACATGTCTTGACTAGAGAGAGAAGTTCTAATATAGAATCAAGCAAACATTTTAACCTTGAAAGCTGTTACAAATAAAACTGTTCTCTATCTGATAGCTCTTCTCAGCATCCACAAAGCATCTCAACATCCAATTAGGCAGCCGTAGAAAAGACAGATGTTCAAAAATGGGCAGCATCTGTTTATGTTATTGCTTTATAGGAGGGATTCTCTCTTTTGAACTCTGTCTGTTGTTTGAATATTCATTTCAAGAAGTTCACTTAGTCTTGAAAAATCAAAGAAGTTTATATTAGGTTAGAGAATAGAGGAAAATTATCATTAAAGCACAATTTATTTTGGAAAAAAAGTGATTTAAACTACATTTATTCTTTTCCAATGGTCTCAGCTTTGATGAAAGTTCTGACAGAAAAACATCAAAATAATAAAAACCAAATTTATTAAACTTTCAAAAATACTAAGTAACATTTCAGTTCTTCATAATTCAGCCTTTTTTATTATTTGAACATCATTTCATGTTGTGTCAGTGGTACCTAGGAATAATACTAGTGGGAAAGCGATAAAGAAATAGTGAAAATGAGGGATGCGACGAAGGAAATTACATGGTGCATTTGTTGCTCAGTAGGAAGGGCACAGGGTAAAATAAATGCTTTAGGGAGGTGGTGAGAGTTAAAATTTTCTAAATGTATTTGAAATAAGAAGAAAATTAAATTAATAAGCTAAATTAGGTGATATGAAAACATCTATTTAGTGTATTTAATGTTAAATAAGGAGAATACAAATTTATATTCTCTGAAAAAGAGAGTGTTTTGGATAAGAAACCTATAGTCTTAACTGAGTCTTCCCATATGACATGGCAAAGGAAATACTTCATTTCAGTAAGTTTGTAACATTTTGGGTTTTGTTACATGATTCCATATGATCTCTCTTCATGTTTTAAAATGAATATCAATGTTTGCAAATTCTATTACTTACAAAAGTAGTGGTTTAATATATAAAAATGAAACACAGAAACCAGCAGAATAAAAATATCTTAAAACCTTTCAACTTTACCATTTAAATAATAATAAAAAAATGATCAGAATTAACCTTTTCTTCTAAAACATAATATGCTTCCTATGAAATATAGTAATTTTGAGAAGAAATACATATTTTGGTGAAATGTGCTCTGGAATAAAAATGCCCATATGTGGTCTCTGATTGATTTCAGCAGCAGAAATGATTCTCTGTGAATGACAGGAAGGGTGAGGGATGATGTTGTCCTGCTTAGATTTGTGCTGACAGTAGTTGTGTGGTAATTCCAGTGGCAAAAGAAATGCAAATCTCCTTCTGGCCCTAGGCAATCTTCCACTCAGATGTTTCTAAATTCAGGCATCAGGAGCCTCAGATACTGTCCTAGTTTTGGCTGGGATGGAGTTAAATTTCTTCCTAATGCTGTGTTTTGGATTTAGTATAAGAATCATGTTGATAAGACATTGATGTTTTTACTGGGTGCTAAGTACCCCATAGTCAAAGACTTTTCAGCTTCCCATGCTCTGCACAAGAAGCTGGGAGGGAGCACAGCCAGGACAGCTGTCCCAAACTGGCCAAAGGGATATTCCATATCATATGGCATCAGGCTCAGCATATAAAGCTGGGGAAAGAAGAAAGAGGGGGGGATGTTCGGAGTGATGGCGTTTGTCTTCCCCAGTACCCTTTACGCGTGATGGAGCCCTGCTTTCCTGGAAATGATTGGACACCTGCCTGCTGATGGGAAGCAGTGAATTAATCCCCTGGAGGTATGTAAAAGACATGTAGACATGGTGCTTAGAGACATGGTTTAGTGGTGGACTTGACAGTGTTAGGTTTGCAGTTAGACTCGATAATCTTAAAGGTCTTTTCCAACCTAAATGATTTTATGATTCTGCATTGACTGGTAAGTGGCTCCTTCTTTTATCTGCTTCTTTTAGGGGCCTCAGTTGAGGTTTTAAAGTCTTTTAGTTTGTTCAAAGCAGCTGCTTCTGCAACTGTGTGTTTGGGAAGCTTCAGTAAGTGGTACTATGAATAGTGCAGATGGAAAACAGAGTGAAGTAGGGACAGTTTTCATCACAGAACAGAAGTTTGGCTTTTCAAGTGAAAATCCTTGCAAGTTTTGCTGCTGGCAATCTATGATACTGTGAGCAAAAAACCCTAATCCAACAATTTTTTTATTTCTCCATGTTTGCTTTGGTTTTATAAAGGCCCTTGAAAGGGCCCATATCTCCATGCTTCCATGAGAAAATATAATTATACTCAAAGTGAAGGAATTTCCGGTAATCCATCACAAACCTCATTCCCTTCCTTTACCCACCCCAACAGTAATTCTTTACTATGAGGATTACAGTTCTCTCTAGTGCCTTCAAAACCTTCCTCAGTGGAAATGTTTGGTGAAAAAATGGGTTTTGTAGCATGTCCTGAAGAATATAGCATTCACAGTACTTGATCTCATAGATGTGGAAAGCAAATTCTAAGGTTGTGACATTCCTGCGAGGAAACTTCTGCACCACACAACAGAGCTGTCGCACAAGTCCTTTTGCTGACATCAGTTCTCATATACCTCAATTTATCAAATATCCAGCAGGAAGTTATCATAAGAAAGCACAATTTTGTCTGTATTACAGATAAAGAATTGCCTTGTCAGTGAATTCATTTTTTTCCCAGCTTACTTACTGAGTCCTAATCTTCATTCCACCTAGGATGTAATTATGAGTCAATTGGTTTTGATGACCACTGTGAAAAAACATTTTCAACCCTTAACATCGCAAAAGATGCATGAAAGTTTAAAAGACATGCTGAATGATGAGAAGTCATTTCCTAATGGTGATGACCGTACCTGAACCTGGAAAATATCATTTATTGTACTTTTGAAATGAATCCGATAAAAATTTTACATTTGCGCTCAATATTATTTTCATTCTACAATATATTACACCTAGTTACCAAAAAGGTACTTCTTCACGTACATCCCCTGTGAGATGAAGCAAAACTAATCATCAATTGAGTATAATAACAAAAAAGACAGATTTATCAGTTCACTTTACTCAGCTGGAGTGATTTGTGGTTAGGACAGAAAAGTTTAAAATGGAAAAAAAGTTTATTATGGCTATGTTCTGAACTAGACTAGAGACAAAAAAGTTTCTGCCAATATATTGACCTGTGAACTGAGGCATCCAATTCATTGTGTGCATATTTAAACCTTGATTTATTATAAATATATAACTAGGGCTTGCTTTCTCCTACCAGAGTCAGAAGCAGAAGTATTTCCCCTGGAGAACTTTACACCTTTCTGTGTTATCTGGGACATGATTCCCCTCTTATGAAATCTGTGAGAATCTTTCCATTGACATCAGTGAGAGCTACATCAATTCCTTAAATCAGCACTAAGTGAGCGCAATAGCCTGCTTCTGAGCCTCAAAGTGAATTCAGAGTGTATAAAGCCAGCAGATCATTGCATAGTCATGCTCAGACCATGTTGCAACTTTGGCAGGATAAAGAAATCATAGAATCATAG
>VZTQ01016607.1:0-33602 GCA_013400755.1 Pelecanoides urinatrix | reverse complement strand
TATTGTATGATTCTATGATTTCCTGAATGTCAATATGACATAAATTGACAGTGTAGCGAACAAAACCTAGACACTCAGAATACAAAAAAAAAAAAAAAAAGCTTCTTATGAAATTAGTGGCTAGCCTGGTTTTGAGAAAAGGTGGGAAAACTTGAGATAGTAAGAGTAGAAGGTAATGGCTTTTCCCAACTAGTGAGTGACAGCTTGATCACATGGCTGAAATGCACTGTGATATTTGTTTTCACAGGTAGGCAGACTTATTACTGACATGGTTTTGACATTAAAGGAAAAACTGGTTTTGTGGGTTTTTTGATACTCGTTATATATAAAATGCTCAGAAATGTGTATTTCATGTTGAATTAACGTAGGCAAAAAACTTTCCATGATGCATGTCCACCCAAGGCTGTAATTTTAGGGAAGTTTTTGCCCAAAAGTGTTCTGGTACTAGCATGGAGACTAGGAGTAACGCTTGTCATGTGAGCTCTGTTTTATTTTTTTCCCCCGTTCTTTCTTATCCTGTTTTTGTCTTTAAGGAGTTCTCTTGTACCATACTCCACTTCAGAAGGAAGTAGAATCAAGGCTCCTTGTACTTCTAGGCAGAAGATGTAATATCTTCTATTTTACCATCTCTGGACGACAGGTTAGTTGATTCTATCTTCACTTTCCTCTGAACTAAAGTTCAGGCTGCAAAGCCTCACGAATGCGCTGCCCTCTAGGTACAAGATTCACCTAGTCTCTCTACTCCACCAAATTCTTAATTTTGGTCTGTATATTACATTAAAGGTATGGATGTTAGGGATTTGTGACCTGTATTAAAATCCTAAATTAGGTCTGTTCTAATCTGTTCATATTCATTTGTAGTTTTTCAAAAGGGCTGGGACAGGCAAATAGATCATGCCAGTGTGTTTCATGGTGATAATGCCTGGAAGCAAATGAATGCTCTGGGTGCAAAGCCATGTCAAATCTGACTTATGGGACTGATGCTAGCCTGTTAAAATGTCAGTTTTATTCTTCCCCTGCAGAATGGATGTTTCTGAGGCACTTCGGGGAATGGATGTATTGATATATGGATAACTTGTGGAAAAAGAACAGGAGCTCCAAAACTGCCATAAAATCAAAAGGAAAAAAAAAACACAAAAGAGTAGGGAGATCCTGGAAACTAAACATACAAATCTGATGGGGAAAAAAAGAAAAAAGGAGATTTATTAAGAGCATATTGGAGATTTCTTGCTTTCAAATAAATGTTCCCTTAGTTTCAGAGTATGTGATAGTCGTTACAGGAATTTTCATTCTGCATGTTTTTCCCCAAAAGTAGTTATAAACCCCAAGGTTACACAGTGTAGCCAGTTTGTCTTTTTCAATTACTTTTTTTGACCAAATTCAACTAAGTGACATGCTGGTGATATTCCACAATCTTACTGTAAGAGTAAGCTTAAAGCCTGTGATTTTGACTGTATAGTATTGATAATGTTGTAGAAACAAAAACTGAAGGTTTTTTTTTCCCTCTCAATCTCTAATTATTGTGTATTGTAGTTCGTCAGTACTGCTTCTTGAAAAAGTGAGATATCTGTTACTGGCTTGACATGTTTTGAATTGAATGCTTAACTTTAAGTGGTTATTGTTTGTGTCCATTTGCATTGTTGTATAGTTCCATGTATACATTCTTAATGCGCTTGGCCCATAGCAATGCCATGTTGAATAAAAGTCACAATGATAACAGCAAAACAATTAAGGATCTATTCCAAAGTCCATAGAAGTCACCCAAAAGACTCCCATTCAGTACAGCTGTCACTGCATTATGCTGCACCAAAATAAATACTTGTTAAAAAAATTTCCCTTTAAAAGTCCTTATTCTATGATATGAAGTTAGGATTATGAACAAAATCCTAGAAAACTTAGTATATATACAGTTCCTTTAGGTAAGTTTATGAACTAGTCGTTAAAATTCTGTAGCAAGGAGATAGGTTATTCACTATTCATCTCTACAGTCTGTAAAATAGTGACTATGGGAATCCTGTCGCAGGGTCTAAACCCTATGAAATTCTGTGAAACTTTTGCATTTGTTGTATGCTTAATACAAGATGACAGTCATTTTTGCTGATATCTTCCTGTTAAAACTTGTAGCCATAGACCATTGTTTTCTAATGACAAAAGTAATTAGCACTAAGACATGTTAATAGCTGTGTTATCAGGTGATGATGCTTCATTAATCATGGCTCTAATCTCTGAAATAACTTTGTCAGTAGCTGCTCGTGGAAGGAATGCTTTGGGAGGAGGGAATGTTTTGATGTACCAACTGTCCAAATTCATTAACTGCATAAAACTCAATCCTGTCTACTTGATGGTGAGGCTACATCACAGGTCTTTAAAAGCCAGACTTGAATTCCCATGAATTTACAGTAGAAACTGTCAGTCATATCTGTTTCAGTTCTGTATAGGCATGCATTTGTTGAATTCAAATGCCATATAGCTGATCCATGAGGGTTTATTCAAATATCTAAGGATTATGGAGACTAATGTGCTAGAAGAAATCTTTGGATTCTGAATTGAATTTTGTGTCAGCACCTTGTCTCTGTAGTGAACTGAACCAGACTGTTATATCCTGGGCCCTAGAGACAAGGGAGAAGAATGAAATCTGGTTATGGATTCCAAATGGCTTGGAACAATTTCTTTTTTTTTTTTTTTTTTTTTTTAATAAAATGTTATTTTCCAGGATTATCATGGAGACTGGGATGAGAACTTTGAGGGATTCAGAGAAATGACTAATGTTGTCAATGTACCAGTGGCTTTTAGCAAGTTGATACTGTTTATGACCTTTACAAATACATACATCTGTGAGGATGTAGGTGTGTGTGCCTCCTAAAGAGAAGTTGTTTTCATGAAGATACTGTAGCTAGAAAAGTAGCCTGGAAATTGTATGCTGTTAATTCCATAGTTGACAGAGGGAAACAAAACAGGGAAATCCTCATGTAATTAGTTTTGGTATTCTTTGTTTAGATCCATTTTTTGTTTTAGGGCCCTTATATACTTTTGCTCCTTTTCCTATTTAACTTCCAGGTCTTGGCCATTCTCCTGCAAACTCTAGTTATACTTTAAACACTAAAATTAGAGGGAATTTTTGTTTGCAGTTGCCTACATAGTAGGTATTTACTAAGCTGGAGCTACATGACAGAATTTGTATAACTTTTCTCTAGCTGTAGGAACTTGTTTTCTAAATAAAATAGTCATAGCTTGCTATTTATAAATAACCGCATTTCTGTTTCTGATGCTTAAACTGAATAGGTTTCCATTGTAAATAACTTTTTGATTGCAATGTGAAAAATATATTTTGGCTCCTAATAAATTTATACTTTTTGAGCATTTCATTGGAGGTGTGATATTCTAATGGAATGGCTTAAGATGAAAGCAACAGGTTTTTGTTTTGGGGTTGGGTTTTTTTGTCAATCTGCAGCCTCCCTGCCGTAAGTAAGGAAATAGGTATTGAATATTCTGTCCTTCCACCCTCTATGCCTAAATGCTTTCTCCCCAAGCTCTGAAGAAAACCCAACCTGAAAGCCTAGCATCCAAGGCAAAAAAGTAGAAGCAGCTTGCCAGGAAACAGATGTAGGTGTGAAGCTTTGTTGTATATTGTTTTTCCAGTAGCAACATCTGTCTTGGCTAGTTTCCTCGTAGTTATGTGGAAAACCAGTGATGTGTCATTGTTTTTGTTCATGGCAGTGAATGCTACCACTTACTCCTGTGAATTCTAGACTGCCATTTTTCTCTCATATTGTCAAGTGAAGTGTACATCACTTTAAAAGCTACTCTGTTATCTTTAATGTAAATCTACTGCTGCTTTTAAAAGATTGGAGTGTTCTAAGACTATCCATCTGTGGATACCTATAAAAATATTTATAGATTTGTAAAAAATTGTCATTACATCTTGAGAATATGCTAGTTCCCTGTTCAGAAATGTTGATTTATGAATGGTTCTGAAAATGTAAAACAGTGTTTTAGTGTTGATGATTATTGGTTTTGCCATCTGGCTGAAGTAGAACACTCAATTTTCTGAAAAGTGGGGCAAGCTTCTATTGTTTCTGTTTCATAGCAACATCACCATTTCAATACTTCTCTAATGAAATAAAAAATGTGCCCTTATATGTCAGCTATCCTATGTTTGATGATGATAAAGAAATGGAATCCTAGGTTTTCTTTCCTTACTTTATATAGGTGGTATTTCCAGAGGTAGCCTTGGGGCTGTTTCAGTTCTTCGTATTTTGGAGTGTTGCTTGTACTTGACTAAGTAAACACACAAGAAAAGGAGATTTTTGATAGCTTAAATGATTCACTGGGAAGGCAATGAAGGCTGATGGCTACAGCAATGTTATACTGGCTTGGGAGATGTTTTCCCCTGATTTGCTAACTTCCCTTTAAAAATAATGATGATACCTAGGCCACTGTGGAGGTAGTGTGACCCACTGAGGCATTCCATTTTAAGACCAAATATGAAGTCAGTCACACTGGAACTTAGAAATTCCAGTTCTACAACTTTCTTCGTGGCTAGTAAGTAATATGAGGATAAGAATAACTAGAAGTGTATTGTGGTGAAAATGATTAATACAGGTTATAAGTCATGTCTGTTAATGTGCTGTGAGAATAGCCAAAAAGATGTGAGAGAGCAAAGCAGAAACCCAGTCTAGAAGAGGAATTATGCCAGGTTTGTGCTTTAGTAATTGTTGTGAAGCACCTACTTGCTCTTTGTGGACTTCCTTAAAAAATATGGTTCTGTTGGGCAAAAGTTTTACATGAAAAGAGCTTGGTTTTGGTTTGTTCACTCTCATAAAGTTAAAATTGTGCTGTCCCTTGAAATAACTGAAGCTGGGGGTTGGGGTTCAATATCCAGTGAAACTCACTGAAGATGTTTGCATGTAGTCTGCTGAGAATTCTTTCATCAGTTTCATGATGTTCTAACCTTATAAAAGAGATTTCTTTATGGCTTGTTGATTAATTCACAGTTGAGAAAGATTCCTTAAAATACAGTTTCCGGGATCGTTAGGTCATTTATGGACCATACTTTTGTTCATTGGAATCAGTGGGAAAAAACATGCTGTTCTATGCAACATTATCCATCATTGGAAAAGGTTTTTGTAATGTAAAATGACTCTGGTTTAAAACAACAGAGACAATCTGCACTATGTATTCAGCACACGAATTGTTCTCCCTCTCCTGGAAAATGATAATTATTAATGAAAATAGAAGAGTGAAGGAGAAAAAAAAATTTGGGGGAAAATTGGGAGAATAACTCAGTAACTTAAAAGTCTAGTTACATTGAATGATTTGCCATCAGTTCCTGATCTCCATATAGATTTTTTACACCTTTCTTTTGCATGTATTGTGTTTGACTGGCAAACAAAGAACAGTTCTGTCATTTTTATCCTTTGAAAGCTTTTTACCTTTAGAGAGAAACAAAGCACTCCGTACAACACCATCGTGTGTTGTGCTATGTTTTTTTAAAAATTCTTCCATATGGCAAAGATTACTAAGTGTTTCATGAAAGGCTCTCTTTCCTTTAGAAAGCTTGTCACTTACGGTTTTTTTAATCATTCACAGACTTTTGGGCAGCGCCTTGCTGCACTGTTGCACATAGACTTAAACATCTTCAGTTCTCTGAAGACAGCCAAATTTATTTTGCCAAAGTATTATTAGCCAAAATTATTATTAGCCAAATGCTCAATGTTATGTACATCTTTTTTACTCTTTGTGGCTACAGAATCATACGTTGGCCCAATTCCTTCTGAAATTTTGCTGTGAACTGCCATTTTCTTCTGGTGAATGACCTGTCTTCATATGATGTTTTTGACTAATCTTGCTTGGTGTTAGTTAGAAGAGAAACCAAAAAGCATGAAGTCCTGCTCCTATTTCAGCCAATATTTTCCTGGTATTTAGAGAATTTAAACCCAGAGATTAGTTTCATTAAGTCTAAGATCTAATTATTTTGTGTTTTGCCCTTTCAATTGTCTAGTTGGTGACTGGAGCAAATGTGGTGCTGTTTGTGGTTTGTGATTAGATGACCTAAAATTTTTGAATGGAAGGAATGCCACAGAAGTGCCATTAAAATGGCACTCTGAAGAGAGTACAGGGTGATGTTTTTTTTGAGTCAACTCTAAATTTTTAAGTAAATTCTAAATCTTTTCTGCCTTCTTGAAGAAGCAGAAGTATACTTAGCAATGCCTACAGAGAGATCCAGGCCAAACGGATCCTGGCTGTTTAGCAGGCTTCCCACTTCATTCTCTGTGGTCAGTTCACACAAAATAACAACAGGATGCATGAGCATCTTTGCACACTTGATTGTTGAGGTAATGGCAATGTTTTTGTCATCTTAAATTTCTTTTGTTCTAGGGTCCTGGTGGAGGTTTGTATATCACTTCCCTCATAAGCATCTTTCTGAATAGCTTTGCCTTTTGCAAGAGCTAAATCTGCAGGTCTTCATTGAGCTACTATTGCTCATTTCTAAAAGCACAAATTTGGCTGAGCAACAAGTGATAGTATACTGTTTTGTGTATACAGGGTATTGAGGAAGTACAACTCTTCATAAAAGCTTGTCAACAAGCTTTGTAGAAATAAAAATGTTTTCACGGATGTTGTGGATAAGGGAGCAGAAAGGGATAGGAGTGAACTGAGCCTAAACTGCTACATGGAAATTGCTAATTGATAGCAAGAGACTAATCCGTCAGCCCGGTAGAGATGAGGCAGCTCCATGTCCCCAGGTCCAACCAGTAGCAAGGCTGAGAATGTATTGCACACACACAAATATACGTATACACTACATACATGCATGTAATGCTCTTCCCCGGTATCTCATAATATGTCCTGTACCCCTAGGCAGTGACCCCCTCAGTCCCAAAGGCAATCCAGAGAGCTGCCTCCCTTTGGTTCATCACGGGTTTCACACCTGGATGCTTGGGGCTAGTGGCTTTCCTGAGACAGCCCTGGGGCAGCGTGGATGCCCTGGACAGGACATTTAATTTGGATTCCTGACTGCACTTGTTCCTCTGTGCATATCTGGGCTTGTGGAGATGGACCATTGATGAGCTGATGGCTCCTGTGACAGGCCTGGGAGAGCTGGGGCAGGGTTTTGTCTGGGCTCTTCCACCTGCCATTGTCTCTCTGTGCTCCTCTGTGTGTGTACAGATGAGTTTTTTATCACATAACGTAACACTAAGATGTTCAGGAAATATTTTCTTGCCACTGATCACCAATAATAGTCTAGAACATACTTCACATAAGACTATCAAAGACAAATAAGCTACGCAGTCTACTGCCAAATTATTTTCTGCCATGTTGTGTAGTGCAAGCAAAAATACTATGGTATTCTGCTATCAGTGTTGTCTTGATATGAGCCTGTCGTTAAGCTAAAAGTTGGAGATCGGTGTGGGCAGTTCCCACATTGCAATTGCTGATGACAGTTTGTTAACTAACAGAATAAATATAATTGACCTTCAGCTCTACTGGAAAGCCTACTTTTTCATAGTGGGCATAATCCACATTATTTTGATATCAGTGGAAATAATCCCATTGACCTATACAGAGCTGGAGCACACCTCTTATCTGCATAAGGACCCTTGAAATTTGATTTTACAATCTGAGCTCTTGCTGGTGCTTGACTGATGGTTTAAATATGTGTTATAAACTTGCCTCTTCTTTGGCCTGTAATAGGCTTGAGTGTGCTGACTTTAAAGTCTTAATTCTATAGAGGCCTTGGTGTCATTCTCAATCAAGGCAATGTAGCTGGTGGGCCACTGGGTGAGGGCTGCCTAGTTTCTTTGGCCAGCTTGCGTTTATTATCTCATGTTGAGCTACTCCATTCACCTTTTGATGCCCGTTTTCTTTTCTCTTTCTTGGTCTGCCAGCTTTCTTTAGCTTGAAAGGCTCTTGGGAGCTGAGGCTATTATGAGTTTGTGTAGCAAGATCTCTCCCCAAAAGCTGCTAGTATCTACTTAGGCTGTAAAGGACTAGTTTAAAGTAAACAGTAAAAAGAATATAAACTAAACAACAAGTACCTTGTTACAAATGCCTTTATCTTTGAATGTGGTTTATGTACATGATTACTGCATTTTTTTGGTCTTAGCATGTTTGTTGCCTGTATTGTTATACATGCCTTTTTTATTTTTCTACACTAGAAAAGAGAGACAGAAAAGAGAGGTTCTGTCAATGCACCTGTCTCTCTGTAATGTGATCACCAGGCTGCACCTTTTAGACAAACTCAAAATAGTAGCATCATTTCAATTTTTCTCCCCTTTAAGCCAGGCAGTGCTAGTAACCATTGTCCTGCAGGAAAACACTATAAATGTCAGGCGTGCTTAATGGTTTAAACATGACCTGAAACTCTCCGTGTAAACATTTCTGGTTGACTGAAATAGAAAACAAGAGGGATGGTAATCCAAGTGATTGTGCATGCATGGACACACAATCTGTCCTTTGGTAAGCCCAGTGCACTCTCCTCTACTTTAATTTAAGGCACGTGAATGAAAAGAGAGAGTTGCTAACAGAAAAACAAAACTTTTCTGTAAAAACCTGCTTGCAGGCACCATGACACTGCACAGATTATGTGCTTCTCCCTGAGTGCCCAACACAATTGCCACTGCTACCGCTGGAGTGGCTATACGTATCCCTGGACCAGGTTACATATGACTACTAGTCCTAACGGCTGAGCCAGTGTCTCTGCCAGGAGATGGCAGGGACTCATACTTCATTCCTGTGATTAAGATGAATAAGTGTCTGAGCGAACCTCCAAGGCAAGTGGATAATGTACAGAAAAGGCAAGTTAGTAGCATTAATCAGACTTAAAGGGCATGAAATCAAGAGGAGGAACATGACAATCTTGAGATGAGAAACTGTTGTAGCAGCAGTAAATACTTGCAGCTAATCCTCTAATGGACAACATGACAAGAAGACGACATGATGGCTTTCTCTGTGTACAGCCTTTGTGTTTACCAAGTTCCACATCTTATGCTTCACAGTTGTACCACATATAACACTCCACTGCCTTTGTTAGTCTACCATGTAAGGAGTCACTGGAGATTTATCTTTATATGCAGCCTGATATTTAAATATTTTTAGATGTCTTTTCAAGCCTTTTCCTGGTTTCTGAATGCTCAAAACTGTTCATTTCAGTATGTATGTGCAACTATACAGTTGTATTTGCTGGTTCTGCTGACATTTTAGAAAACAGTATCTGTTTGTTTTTGTTTTTTTTTTTTTCTTACTGCTCTATACTAAAAGAGATTATTAGTGCTTCATCAATCAACTGTTCAAAGTGTGATTGCTCCTGAATAGCTCTCAAAATCTGGCTTTTTACTACTTACTTTCATTAGTGCTTAATTAACAGAGGAGATGAAAACTAAAATCTTCAGACCACTCAAGGATGAGATTCTGCTTTTCAGAAGAGGAGTTCAGAACATGGTCTGTGTTTTGCAAGTGAGTTGCAAAAATGCTGTAAGTTTAGACCAACATGTTGTGTATAGACTAGAAATACCACTGCTTTGTGCCAAGAGGAAGAGTGGTAAAATTGGGCCATTACTTTAATTTGTAATCTATAACTTTGCTGAATGCAGAAACAATAGCAAATGCCTGAGAAAATGGTTAGTAGATTTGGAAGCAAGGATTGCCCAGTTAAAATCTTCTACCCTCTGTGCCCAGTATTCTCAGCTAATATGTTACTACTCTGATTCTCTATTTAGTGTGGCATGGTCTACCTAATGCAATGCTATAAAAAGGATGAAAATACTTGTGCAAAAGAAGCTTGGGAGAGATGCAGTTTCCTGAGCATCTTGCTTTGTTGGTGCTATTTGTTGGTAAGTAGCTCAAGAGAGCCAGGCTTTGTGTGACAAATGTATTAGCCTTAAATAACTGACATCCTATTACAGTTACCCTTAATTGTCTTCTCTTTAATCAACATCTCAGGGTTTGACACCTCATATGATTTCCTATAATAGAATTAAAGGAATTTAGGGAAAAAACAAGGACTTAAGGTAAACGTCCTATGGGGGAATCGGCTGTCACACTCTTAATAATTGAAAAGGATAAGAATTTGATTTGCTCCTTCAGGATGGTTGATTATTTTAGTCCATGATCCAAATTTAGTCAGTAACACTGAAATTGTAAGTTGTTGCTGTGCTTATCCAACTAACTGATGGGGCATCATGGCCTTAGTTGCTTCCAAAAGAATATATGGTCTTAATGTTCCATGGAAACAACAGATGTTATGGATTGAGGTGAAATGGGACTTAGAACGATAATTAAAGAACTGGATCTAGACTCAGAAATATATTCATCCACATTTAAAATTTGAAAAGGAGGATCTTTATAAAGGGTGTGTAAACAAGGTGGATGTGTGAACTGCTGGAAACAGGTACTATTTTAGATTTGAGAAGGAAATAGGAGAACAGCTTAGTAAATCACTTTGATTTTTAGATCCTTGGATTACCCCAGTGAGGAAATAATATTTGAGATCAGCATCTGGCATCTAGCTTGCTTAATGTATTATATGCTTATTACCCTTTGAAAGAAGAGATCTACCTACAATTTATAGTTTAAAACTACAAGAACACAACTAAGATATTTGAGACATTGATGCTGGAGTTTGCGCATAAGTTGTAAGGTATCAACCTATTGTGGAGGTAATGAGTTGGATGTAAGTTTCCTGATTGTTCTTCAGCAAACAAGAACTTTGAGTTACCTCTGATGCAACATACATGTATATTTTTCTCTGAACCCTTTGGTTCATACAGCATCACTGTAATGATTGAAGTCCCTGTAGATCACTAAATATAGTGAAATTGAGGTAAAATTTATACCAAAACAATTACAAACTAGTTAGTCACACACTTTATTTTCTCATAAATGAAGTTTTGGTTATCCTGGTTGATTACATCATTCATATATCACAGTCTTTTTAACATGGATAATGTCTTCAAGAATTAGGGAACATAATATTTATTTCACCATTTTCATAGTTGCTTGACATTATGTAACTCTTTAATTTAATGAAGAAAACTATAAGTACTGTATCTAAAAATGTTACCAGACATTAGCAGATGCATATGTGTTTAGGACTGACTTTTGCATTCTTGCTCCAGACATTCAGGTTAAAATAAATACTCAGCTTTCAAATACTTAAACAATCTGCCTGTGGGTGCAAATTAGGGAGTGTTCTTAAATGTGGCTTGTTAGTGTATTTTATGAGCATGCATTTTGTATTTTTCTACTCCTCTGTAGGTGTATATACAGGTGTATATATAGGTGTATTTCCCCTTCCCATAGTGTTCTGAGGATTACCTTAGCAAGTGCTCTACTGTGATGCTAATAGTCAAAGTTTTTTCGGTCCTGTTCTAGTTCCCATTATTCAATTTTCTATTGCCTTAGCTATGCATTTAGGAGAGAATGTCTGTGAAAAAATCCAAGGTATCAGACTATTATAAAATTTACAGTAAACATACAATAGCCTGACTGCGAATAACTCCAGCAGTTTTTAGAAGGAAATTGAAGATAATGCTTTAACTTATCTACAAACATCAGAACTGGTTAGGGCCTCAGGTCACTGAATCTGTAGGTGTTTAACTTCCTTGAAATCTGTGACAATTAGATGTGAAAACACCTTTAAGGATTTAGCCAGAAATTTGGAAGAGCTGATTCTCCAAAGGTAACCTGGCACATGCATTACCTGTATGCACGAGCATGTGCTCTCCCTGCCCCCTCCGCCCCCTATAGTTCTGTTAGGCAGGCATTCTTATTGTAAGTAACAAGAAATCCCCAGGCAAGGGTGGTTTTTGAGAGAGGTGAAGACAGATTGGAGAAATGGGCTGGCAGGAACCTCATGAAGTTCAACAAGGGGAAGTGCAAAATCCTGCACTTAGGGAGGAATTACCCCAGGCACCAGTACATGCTGGGGGCCGCTCAGCGGGAAAGCAGCTTTGCAGAAAAGGACCTGGGGGCCCTGGTGGAACCAAGTGGAACATCAGCCAGCAATGTGCCCCTGCCGCAAAGAAGGCTGATGATATCCGGGGCTGCCTTAGGCAAAGCATTGCCAGCGGGTCAAGGAAGGAGATTCTTCCCCGTTATTCAGCCCTGGTGAGGCCACACCTGGAGTGCTGGGTCCACTTCCGAGCTCCCCAGTACAAGCGAGACATGGATATACTGGAGAGAGTCCAGAGAAGGGCCATGAAGATGATTAAGGGACTATCTCACATATGAGGAATGGCTGAGGGAGCTAGGACTGTTCAGCATGGAGAAGAGAAGGCTCAGGGGAATCTCATCAATGTATATAAATGCCTGAAGGGAGGGTGCAAGGAGAATGGAGCCAGGCTCTTTTCAGTGGTGCCCAGTGACAGGACCAGAGGTCACGGGCACAAACTGAAACACAGGAGGTTCCATCTGAACATCAGGAAACACTTTTTCACTGTGAGGATGACCAAGCCCTGGCACAGGTTGCTTGGGGTTCTTGTGGAGTCTCCATCCTTGGAGATATTCCAAAGCCATTTCATCATGGTCTTGGGCAACTGGCTCTAGGTGGCCTTGCTTGAGCAGGGGTTTGGAGCAGATGACCTCCAGAGGTCCCTTCCAGCCTCAACCCCTCTGTGATCCTGTGAGAATTCATGTAGAATCCATTAGCTGTTTATTCTTGAGAGGCTTGCTGCCTCTTTACAAATTCCCCATCAGGAACCCATATGTATGGTGCTATGGATGAGATGCTCTTTTTGACCTTCCTGTGTGATTTTTCTTTTCTGAAATTTTTATGATTTAAAGCTGCATAGCTGTTGGAAATGATTGACATACATAAAGCAACCATGTGTCATGGTTGCAGAAGAAACAAGTGATTTTAAAGTCACTGGAGGTCAGATGATGTAGCACACTTGGGCTAACCCTTTCTCACTTTAAATGACTTGAACATATTTTTCTGTACCTAATTGATACTGGGAGGTTTTATGGGAAATTTAATCAGTCAGGCTCTGCCAGTTTTCAAAAACAACCCTATGGAACAGTATTTATGTGATATTAAACCACTAGGAGTTACCAGAAAAGCTAATTAAAGCAGAATTATTTGCTAGATTAAAGCTATATTACATTTTTATATTTCATTCATGTCTGAGTAGTTAAATAAATGTATAGAGGAACATCAAAACAACCACCTATGTATATGTGTATATATTCTATATATTTAACCTGTGCAGTGTATCATGAACCAGAATTAATTTGATGTGTGAATTTTTTGTAAATAAAGGATGAAGTATGTGCACCAAACAGGATCACAGGTAATTAAACAGGTACTGTTTGGCTTATTTATCCCCAGTGCCAGAAATAGTTCCATATCAGCTGATAAAGGATGGAATATGGTTCATTATGTATATTTGTTTCAACCAAACACTTTATAATACAAAAGTAATATTTACATAGCTCAGTAGTATTAACACTTTTATTACAGAATGGGAGTATGAATTGCAAAAGATGACAAGGGGCTACTGTAATTTATGGCATTTAAAGTATGACTTCCAGTCCGCAGGGTTTTTTGGGTTATTTTACAGGAAGGGATGTTTTTATTGACCCTAGAGATGGAGCAATAGGAAGACCAGTCTCTGCACTGTGGACAAGTGTAAAAATGGTGATGGATGGTCTGGCAAGATGCATTTGGATTTCTGGGATAAATTTACCTATAACTGCCAAATAATTCCTTTCCTCATGCTGTAGATGTGTCATTCAGTAAACCATATATTCCCGTCAAGCATTCTCATTTTGCAGCACATTAAAAGCTTGGTGTTTGATGAAGAAAAGTGAGCTTATTCTTAAACATCTTTCCCATCATCAGTAACAGAGTTGTAAAAATAATATAAGTAAAAAGCTGCCTGTAACATCTATAAATCCAAAAAGCTCTTGAACTCTTCACTGCCCAGAGGAATGCAGTTTTTGATAGAAAATCTGATAAGTTTTACATTAAGAATGCAAAGATGGTGAAGTCAGAAAAAAGTCATAGTGACTTACCTGACAATTACAGGATTTGTCTCTTTTTTTTCAGAACACATGCTAATATCCTGGTTTGATCCCTTTTCTTGGAAACATTATAAGTAAGGTAAGCACTGCATGTAGTAGTCATCCTTTTATTGAAGTAAAGTCTGTATGAATAATGTATGCTAACTTGAAAACAGTATTGATATTGATATGATTACCCTAATGCTCTGTATGTTTTTGATGTTTTAAGGAATGACACAGGAAATGTTTCTCAAATATTCACATTTGAAGTGAGGAGATGTCACACTGTAGAAAACATGGAAAATATTTTATTAATCACAGAGCCTCAAATAGGTGGTCTTAAACTGGTTTCTTTATCTAGCTTGAGTCTTTTCAGTGACAGTGTTGCATGTCATGACTTCAGGTGAGAAGTCCTTTCATGAAATTGGTTAAATTCAACCTGGATTTAAGCAGGAGAAACTCCAAAGATTAGAGCTGGTGTTATGCCCCACTTATTCCAGGACTTGATGTCTTTTTGCTGACTTTGTCACAGCAGTAGTTCGAGTCATTTACTGTAGACAGCTGTGCAGATCAGGATCAGATGTCTGCTAAAATAAATATTTGCATTTTTACCCCAAATCTCTGCCAGGGTGTTACAGAAAAATGTACATCAACAAATATTGACTTATTATTAATGTCTGTTAAGCTGATGTTTCCATGAAGTCTTACAGGTTAGATCTCTGGAAGAAATACATTCTCGCCCTTTGAAAATGTGGTGGATTGACCCTGGCCAGCAGCTAAGCCCCCCACCCAGTCACTTGCTCACTCCCTCATAGCAGAATGGGCAAAAGTAAGAAAAACTTCTGGGTCGAGATAAAGACAGTTTAATAAATGAAGGAAAAAAAAACAACAAACCAAGTGATGAAAAGGCAGTCACTCCCCCCCTCCCACCAGCAGATCAATGCCCAGCCAGCCTCTGAGCCACAGCTACCTTGGAAAAACTGGCCCCCGCCAGTTTTATAGCTGAGCATGACGTTATATGGTATGGAACATCTCTTTGGACAATTTGAGTCAGATGTCCTGGCTGTGTCCCCTCACAACCTCTTGCTGAACCCCAGCAAACTCCCTGGAGGTGGCAGAGCGGGAAACTGAGGCAGCCTTGATGCTATGCAAGCACTGTTAAGTAGCAGCTAAAACACTGGTGTGTTATCAATGTTTTTTTCATCACAAATGTAAAACACAACTCCATATGGGCTGCTGTTGAAGAAAGTTAACTCCATCCCAGCTAGACCAAATACAGAAAACAACGCTGTTTGTTGTGGAAATCAGAAAAATGAGTCACTTGGGAAACTCCTGAAATGTCATTAATTCGTCTAGTAGAAACAAGCTTGAGAACCAAAATTGCTACAGAAACTGTCTTTCCTAAAAACAGCAGGACATGCATGAAAACGTTCTGGACTCCCCCCAAAAAGACAGAAATAGCAACTTCGGTTTTGGGAGATTTTCACATAACTCTAAATAAGGACCTGGCTCTTGGGGTATGTACTCATGGAATGACCAGACTGTGAATGGACATTTGAGGCTTGGAGGGATGGGTTCTATGTATTTGACAGTCGTTGTGGACCATACATGTATAGATATGTACATGTATGGGAAGGGCCCCAAGCTCTTGCTGTTAGATAATTGAATTCACCATGGAAGCTGTTTGTGTTGTAACTGAGATGGGGAAAGAAAAGTTGGAAGGGAAAGATGGGATCAATCAAATATTTGTTTGAAGACCTTCTCTGAGCTGGTTGTTCATAAAGACGTAGATGGAGAGGAGGAAAGAGAACTGATGCTTTTCTTGCAAGGTCACAAGTTCTGTCCTACTACCATGGTGAGAGAGCACTCTGGTACATGGTTTGAACTTCTGCCAAGCCAAACTGCTTTTCTCTAAAAACAGTGTTTTTGCCACAGTCTACTCCCTTCACAGAACTGACACAGGTGAAAACGTAGCTACAATTACAGAAATATTTGCTTCGTGCATTACTCATTCTTCACCTGCAGTTGTGCTTTATAAAATAAGCAATATGGAATAATTACGCCAAATGTCCCATCTCTACAGGTAACGATAACAGCAGTGACCTCTGGCATAAAAACAAGTATCTATAAAAATTACGAAAAACTAAAGTCGGGAGTAACTGTCCCCCTGGAACAACTTACCACTTTATACAAAGCACAGTAATGAGTCTCATAGTGGTAGGTTTGGCATTGTTTTTGGAACATAAGGAACAGCTGACATCTCAGTATAAAACAAGCCATGTCAGCATTTGTTGTCCAAAGCAAATTTGCCACTGAATTTTTTTTTTTAAAAGAATGGGGAGACACATGTCCTGGGAAAGACCTTAATAGTGTGTGCAGTCTTAACACTTTGGCTTGGGTGTTATTTTGAATTTCTAAGTAGATACAACTACTCCCTTCTATTTCTATGAGATTATAGACTATGGGTCATAATTGCTTTTCACAAAATTTCCTCTGAAATAGGCATGCTGGTGATCATCTGAAGTAAGGGCCTGTGTGGTGGTGGGAGAGAGGCTACCTTCCACAAGGTTGTGGGTGACTCCAAAATGAGGAAGGCAGAAAGGGCACAGAAGTACAGAAGTTGGGAGAGATCCTTGGAGGTCTCCGATCCAGTCTCCTGCTCAGAGCAGCCCCAGTTGGATCTGGTTGCTTGGGACCTTGTTCAGTCACATTTGGATACTCTTGAGGATGGAGACTCTGCAGCCTCTCTGGGCACCTCTCTGCACCTACAGCCTGTCTGAGCACCCTCATGGTGACAATCTTCTCCTTTTATCTAGTTGGGATTTCTCCTGGACCTGGTGCTGCTCATCCTTCTACGATGGAGTGCCTCTGAAAAGAGTCAGGCTTCATCTTATCTCATCTGCCTCCCAGTAGGCAGCTGACATCACCAGTCAGGTCCATCCCTGAGCCTTTCTTCTTGGTGTTGACCAGAGGCAGCTCCCTCAGCCTGCCCTCGTGTGCCGTGTGTCCTGCCCCCACCATCCCAAAGGCCCTGGGCTGGGCCCACACCCAATCTGTCAGTGTCTTTCCTGGACTGAGGAGACCAGGAGGGGACACAGGAGTCTGGATACAATCACCAAAGTGCCAAGTAAGAGAGGGAAACATTTTTACCATTTTTGTTGCTTCCTCTTTGTCTGTGGTTCTGGGAACCATTGCTCTGGTGTGCCACACAATGGTGGACAGCCATTCGCCTCGCTGCTCCAGGTCCTCTTCTCTCCAACCATGGTTGGCATCAGAGGGCCTCAAAGCTCAGCGAATTGTGGGCCAGCTGCTGGGGTCCCTGAATTTATAGGGCCCGGAACAGAAGGCAGTGAGGTTGCTTGTGACATCAGGAGGCCACAGTAATGACCCCTTCCAGCTACTGGAAGAACTGGGTATCTCTGCTTTTTGCACAGCGCTGTGACAGTGTGCACAGCCTGCACGTAACAAAACCCATGCATCGGGGACTGCTGCACCATCAGACTGCTGCAGTTGAGGGTGGGAGATGGTCACCTAAAAGGACACCACTCACCCCTGTCTGAAACCATTTTGTGATGCCAGGCCATTTTGCATAAGGAGACAGCCTTGACTAGGGGCAGAGTAGCTACACAACCATCCTGGCTGCCAGGTCACTTGCAGTATGACTTTCCCTTGCCTGTGCAGTCAGTTACACAGCTTTCCTTCCCATCTTCCATGTCAGCCACCTCCATTCTCCCCTGCCACCTCTCTCCCTACAGCCCTTGGTTCACTTTTGCTCTCTTCTCTAGTTTTAAGGACAAACCTTCTCACCACTTTTGAGGTTTCTTGCTTAACCAGTTCAGAAAAAGAGCTCTCCAGGTTTATTTTAAGAATTGCAAGTAGCTTCTGAATTGGAGCCTCCAGGCAGTTTTCCAGGGAGAAGCTCCTGGCCTTCCAGGACTTTGGGCACAGAGAGCATAGGGAGGGATGGGAGAAACACCACTATTTTTCTCTCAGTAGTTGCTTGAGGTAGAATAAGAACAAGGAATTAGAAAAGTGAGTAATGAGATCAGTTGAGGATGGTGTAGAGACATGAGTTCATTAAGGTTTGTTATTATTACCTAATCAGGAGTTCTTTTCAGGATCAGGCTCAGTTGTTAAAATAGCGAAAAGACTTTCCTACCTGTATGACACGGGGTGTTTGGCAGCATTGTCTCTCAGGATTAAAGTAGTAATTTTTTTCTAGTTTAGTAGATATGCTGTACCATGTCCCTTCCTTTCTTCATTCCTTTATGTTCAGTCTTGTGAGAGAGAGAGATATATATATAAAGCTTTTAAGAAAGCAAAAAGATAAATTATCCCTTAAAACTTACTGGTGTGTTATTTTGGTACATCTCCTGAGAGATCTGGGAGACTTGGTCAATAACAAGAGGTTGAAGACACTGTCATTAATGAATGCCAAGGATGCCATAAAGAAATGGATACTATTTTAAATGCTCTTGTTTTTTAATTGCATAATATACCTTTCTCATATGCACATGTGATTCATATTGTTGACTTGTATTTGTTGTACATGTATTCATTTTAAATTTTAAGCAGCTGAAGTGGGTTCCCAGTGATTTAGTTTTACAATTTTGTGTGCTGACATGAAATCCTTCCTGTTTTGTGTTCTCTTACTTAACTAAAGAAATTTGTATATCCTGGAAGTTTTTGTTGGAACTTGTGCAGAAGTGGATTTGGCCTCAGAAGGCAAGTACTCAAGTCTTTTCGTCAGATGATTTCTGTGAATTCTTATTTCCTATTTCTGGTTAGCATTTACACTTTTAAGCAAAAAAAGAAACTCAGATGAAAACAAACCTTTTTAATTTAAAAATATGCAATAAACAGGAAAGAGGCATCGTTTTGCAGAAATGTAAATAGTACATTACTGACCTTCTTTAACTTGTGCAGATGCAACTTCAACATGAAGTTACAAATGTGGACTAACATACACTTCTGAAAAACACTTACTTTGTGTATTAATCTTGATCTTCCAGTGGCTTTTTAAAGACATAACCGTGTTCCAGATTTGCCAAATGAAGCTCAAGTACTCTATCACAGAAGAAAGCACAGAACAGGTTGAATGGCAAACCCATTTCATCTTGGTTTTTATTAACCAATATTAGTCTTTTTATATTACAAAGTCATGAAATAGTTGAAGGAAAATTCTCACTTCTTCTCTGTAGCTTGCAAAGCCTTTACTTTTCTAAAGTAATGAGGTAAAATCTGTGTACTTTCATTTAAACTTGTCTCTTTTTGTCCAGTGAGTTTAAGGAGCTTTTGCATAATTTAGATATTCCTTCTACTTTCAAATGTCTTCAGTTTGCTGTGATGCTTTTTCTATTGGATCCTTTAAAACCTTCTACATATGGGGTTATAAAACTCTGAAGATTTATTTAATGCAGCCATATTAATTTTTCTCAGTTTCTTTCATGGTTACTTCTTCTTCCTCAGTTTTTTAAAAGTAGTCACTGAAATGTCTGTCTTCTTTTCCTAGAAGAACCTGCTTTTTTGGTATATTGTATTAAGACAGAACAAGTTTTATGGCAATAGTTTGAGAGAAAACTGCTGGGTTTTCTAATAGGTCTGCTCTCTGGCTTTGTTGAGTGAGATATTTAGACAGCTCTTTGATAAAGAATCAATTTCCATTGTCCCTGGAAATTTGTTTTCCAAAATGCCCTTGTGTTTCTTATTTCTAAATTTCTTTGAGTTACTGCTTTTACTTATGAGTCTTTGCATTTGAAGACTGCAAATTTAAATAGTTCGAATCATAACGTGTGGGTTAGGGAAGACTTTTTTGGTCATGATGACTTCATGTGGAGAAATTGTTGCATTGAGATTTAACAGCAAGTCCTCGGTGGGGGATAAGTAGACCAAAGAAATACAATCAACAGAATCTTAGAGCAAATAGCGAAATGCGGTTCCCTTAATACAGCAATCATTACATATGTAGCAGTATAGTATAGAGTATTAGAGTGACCAATTCTGCTTAATTGATTCCAAAAGCTGATATGACTGCAATGAGCTGTTTCTGCTGTAGACTTACTCTTTAAAGGAAGCTCCACCAATGCTATCAGTTACAGGCAGTTTCATTAAGTAGCGATTCTGATATCATCCTATTCCAATACTTTCAAAGCCACTGCAGTCTTACACTCTTGGGGAGGGTCCTGCTGCAGCCTTGTGTCTACCTACTTTTACATACCTTCTTATTACAAAGTCATATGTAGTTCACACTACACAACAGTGGTATTCAAAAGTGTATATATTTGTATGAATATAGATAGATACACGTGAACAAGCATGTATGGATATAATACTTACTGAACTTTTTATTCATAGCTGTCTAATTGTAGTGATGTTACTGGTACGGATGTAGAATAAGATTCTTTTCAAAGACAGAACGAAGAAAGAAAGCTTATAAGAAAATGCAATATACTGAAGAGTTGGTGAGTGTATTAACAATGCTTTGTGAGTTCTCCTGATGCTTGTAGAAGTGTTTTGAAAATTTTTTTTTTCTATTTTCTTTTATTTTGAGAAAAGCTGGTAATGTCTTGAGATGGAAATTTCTGGGAAAGCAGTAAAGGCTCTGGCAACAATCAAAAACTATTATTGGACTTGTGTTTAATATTAGCATGATTTGTTTACCTATGTTTTTGTTTCAGAAGAAGAGTTTTGTTTCCACAAATAGTAGTTGTTAATTTTTCAAAGTAAAGGCTGCAGTGTTTAGCACGTATTCTAGTTTTCCTGTATTGATATTGACATGTTGTATTGACATGATTTTCCATGCTGGTTGTTGCCTGGCAATAATGTATTCTTTAGTTTTCTTAATAAAGGTGGCAATGCAAAATTGGTTTGCAGCATTGCCTTCTGTTAGAACTGTTTATTAAACTGTGGGCTCTTTTTGCCTTCCTTTGCTAGTCATGTATCACTGCATCAAGAAGGATACACAACTGGTTGTTTCTTTGATTGAGGCAGCCAAAGAAACCCCTCAATGCCGTACAATGAAACACCTGTATTATTGCCACCTGCTGCACTATTCTACCATTGCCAGAACATATGGAGTCATTCAACTTCAGAGTTGCATTTCTTTGGGTTTTGTTTAGGCTGGGCTTGATTTTTTGCAACCAGTGCTTATCAGCAGGAGCAGCCTCCTTGCCCATGCCATCTTTCCATCTGACTGCTGGAGGGACTGGGTCTTAATCAAGCGTTTTTATTTCTATTTTGTAAGCTCAGATTTTTTATGCAGGCTGAGGTGATGATTTGACTTCCTTTTTTAAAATATTTTTTAATGCATCAGAATCCCTTGAGAATTTTTGACATTGTACTTGCAAAGGTGATGTTTTGCTCCATGTCATCAACACAACTTCTACCATACTGATGATTCTCTCATAAGCAACTCAGTCTTCAAATAATTCTGTCCTTTGTTCTCCACATCACCTATAGTCTGTTCGCCATCTGAGGTCAGTGTTTTGCTTTCCCCCTTTTTTTTTTGTCAGTGGGGCTTGGGGTGAGGAGTAGTAGGATTTTGGACCTGAGTGGTAGATGATGAAATAGCCTTTCAGTGGACATCCTCTTGGACTTAGTGTTTTCTCAGTGTTTTGTTTCTCCTCTTGTGCAATTGTTTGTGAGAATTATTAATGTCTGACTTGGCCCATCTACTGTGTGTAGGCCAAGTAAAGTTGTTTTAGCATGTGTTCTCAGGATTAAAAGTAACTGTCTTAAGAAACTGTATTGCCGTCTGTCTTAAGAAATCTCTGCCCATCAAAAAGACATTACTAGACGAACGAGCAAACCGGGGCATGCCAATTACAGCATGTCACCCAAGCAGTAGTAGTCCCTTAACTTAAGGAGGCTTTGACTTGATTGCTTTTGATGACAGGAAGATAATAGGAGCTCTGTGTTTTTTAAGGAGAAAATTCATTCAGGCTTTCTAAGTCCTGAATGTGACATTTGTGTTCTATCACAATATCTGTTTGTAAATTAGAGGAGTCAGTGTTTAACTCGAATGTATAAAAAACATTAACATGTCTGTGTTTGGTTGGAACTGCTCTGCTGAAGATAAGTAGGAATGCTTAATAGGCCATGTACTGGAACATTTCATCCACTCAAACTGCATTTTGTACACTTTGCCCCTCATTGTGTTGTGATGTGAATGGATAATCCTAAACATGATCTCTCTCCCATTAATTTTATTCTTCCTAAAGAGTGTTTTGCTTCAGTGTGAGATCTCCTCTATCTCATTTCCATGAGATTACATCCTGTCACTTAAACGAAAAGTGACTTCTCTTTAGTGAAATTTTAATAACATGGTCTGGTTCCAAACAGAACATGTTTGAAGAAAATATTGTAAGCTGTGTTTTCCATGAGACTTGCACACATCTCCACATCCATTTTCTCACACAACAGTTATAGCATCAGCTTAGCAGGTGATTAGCAGTAACTTGTACTTGTATATTTTTCCACTAGGGGAGTGTTGGTGGCTGAAAATGATTATATTACTGTTGGTAAGGAATCTGATGCATGGGTAGTTTTGTCCTATATTTCCTTTCCTTGATAAAGCTTAATTTCAAGCAGATGTTCTATGCCTTCAGAGTGATGCTGTATAATTTTAATCATGCGGTAGATGCTGTGTGGGGTTTTTTGGGTATGATCAACACAGGTGTCATAGGATGTGTTGCTTTCAATATCTGTTGGCAGTGTTTTACTGTTGGTGATATTTAGCTTGTCCATGCCGAGTGAAACAGCAGGCTTTAGAGGGTAAAAAGAGAGCTATTACCAGTGCTGTTGCTGCCTCTGGCAGTTTTGTTAATCCAAACTCTGGATTCCTTTGACTTTTAGTACAAGTTCCTGAAAATGAAAGTTTTCAGCTTTGTTACAGTGTGCTGGTTTTTTGTTTCCCAAAATGTATAGTGTGTTTTGGGCTTAGTTTTGTCTGAATCAAAATGGATGCAAACTTCTTTGAGAAATAAAGGGAAACAATTTTCAAGATCTGTGTTTTGGTTCAGGAGGTGAACCAAAATCCAGATTTATTTTTTTGCTCTTGGTCATATATGTTGTCAAAATAGTAAGAAAAATGTACTTTCTTTCTTCTCTTCCTCTCTACAACCTGTGATTTGAGATTTCTATACTTCTTTACAATGACCAGAAGATTTTCATCACAAAAGTGACAGCTTCGGTAGGAGGTGCGCTCTAAGAGTGGGAATTGACTTCCATAAAGGGCCACAGGTCTCTGAATTTATATTTTTGGTAATAATGTAAGAACTATGTCCTGAGGGTTATATTCTCCTCGTATTCCGTTCTCTCTATAAGTATTCATTGGGTTTGACTTGAATATAGGATGAGGGATTGGATAATATTTTTTCCTTCCTGCATGACTCTTGACTTCTAAAAACCTCGTGAGAGGAATTCAACCTGCTGACATATCTTTTGAGAAGTTGAAATGTTGTATATAGAAAATGTCAAAAATGAAACATTTGGACTTTTCAGAGTGAAATGCCCTATTTTTAAAATGTTGCTGTAAAATGTGTCAATATTGTCAAATTCCCTCTTTCCTTAAGGCTAAGCTACTTTGCCAAATTTGACTTGCATATGCAATTAGTTTTTCTTTCAGACAGAGCACCTGATTAATTTACTATTCCCTGATGTGTTCTTTGAGCTTTAAAGAAAAAGTCTGTCAAGTTTTTCTACTTTTTTCCAATTATGTAGCATTTATCATTTCATGTCGTCTCCCTTATTTTCACAGTTAAGGAGTACTGGCAATTGTAGCCTATATTTATGCATATATAATTTTAGCCTTTACCAATTGTATTATAACTGAAATTAAATTAAAGCATTAACAAATAATGCTAAAAACTATCAGGCTCAGCCTGAGGGGGCTAGGTTGTTTGAACTTTTGAAACAATTTCTGTTTCTAAAATCTTTGTGCAACCATTTCACAGCTCTCATGACTTTGTTTGTTGGTTTTAAAATCAAACTTTTACCAGAAGCAATTATTCATTAAACTGCCATTTTGATGTAAAAAATAAATGGGAGGTGATGTCAGACAGCATTTTCCAATGAAGCTATTTTCGGGGAGTTTGTGAAGTGATTAGTCAGTGTATTGATGGTGCTACTGGTGTTGAGGTAAGATGATGAGAAATCTATAACTTTTGCTATAATAAAATTTACTCTCTCTCCTAAGTATTCCCATTATATGCATGTGGAGGTAGTTTGCTGTTTTCAATTTGCTTTGGACTGATTGTTTAGATGTTTAAAATTTCCTCCAAGCAACTCAACTTAATGTGTTTTTTCTTCTTAAAAAAGAAAAGAACTTGCTTTATATTCTGTTATAATCTATCTGTAGATTCCCTTTTAACATGAAAAATTAAATCTCTTAAATAGAACAAAGTATGATGAATATGATAATGCCTGTGCTGTTTTATTATGGGAAGGACAGAGGTGGCCTCTAAAGACCAATGAAATCACGGGAAGAGAGAAAATTTCATACTAGAAAAGGTACATCTCTGGTCAGAGAAGGTATATATATCTATGTAAACAACTGGTACAGTGTGAAGAAGGGAGCACAGGAGTAGTGTAGGTACAAGTCAAATGTATCAAAAAAGAGAACCTACTGTGCATTTGACACAGACAGGTGTCAAGTGTTAAATGAAGGGACAGTAAAATTTCTTCCTCAGGATGCTGCATCAAATCTAGCAGTGATAATTTAATTGTAGAGAAATTTCAGAAGTCAGATATGAATGTGTAAATGCTAATAATACACTGAAGTGCTATTGGTCTTTGAGAGGTCTGAGCATAGTGAAATTATGAATTGAAGCTAATACAGGTACCTCTTTGAGTAATAAATTATCATTTATGCGTCCTTGGATTATAGTTTTTGTGCACCATTGTAGGGGAAGATAGAGGGGTTCTTTCTTTCTTTCTTTTTTTCTATTGATGTTAGCAATTGGTAAATAAGTTAAAATACATAAGTAATTATTTTGAATCTGGTCAATTGTTTTTCACTTGAATTCTGCTGCCCTCCATTCACGGGGATTACCTGCAAGACTGCTGGTCATTATTTGTCCTTTTCTGCAGGTAATGCCGGATTGAAGAAGCTTTCCTAAATGTCTCTCCTGTAATGATTACCTGTTACACTTTGAGCTCTATCTGCCTTGCTTATGTCTTTCAGTTTATGACTCGGGCCTGCTTGAATGAATATACAGTTCTCTGGCTCAGTCCTAGTCTGAGAAGTTACTTGCAGCTTCCAGTAATTCAGCCAGAGCTGACGGATCCCCGCAGTACACCAGCCCTTTCTCTGCTACCTGGGGGAACATGCTGCAAGGTGGCAAGAGTTTTTGTTTGCTCTGAGCACTGAGCTTGATGGGTATAACTTTCTACACATGCTGAAGACAACCTCTGTTCTGCAACGTGGGTGCCTACTACCTAGCATCCTGTACAGATAGTTCACCAGTTGCATAGCTTGGGAGATCTATACAATGACTGCTCCTTTGTCCATGCGGCTGGATTTCCTCCCAAAGGAAACCAGCTTATATAAGATGTGCGTTTATGCTGTGTCCCACATACATTTAAGAAGTGCAAAGTGTGTGTTCGGGAATGAGGATGGTGAGTGCATCAGTGCTGTGGTACAGGCATAGCCACTATTAGTATTAGATCTATCTGCCAGCCTCCTTGCTAACTACTTCTCCCCTATCAAAGAATTCTTGTTCTCCTGTGATGTGAATAATCGCTACAGAATACTTCACCTGTAAGAAAGGAGAGAGATTAACAGGACATTAATGATGCTTATCTCTGCTGAGCTGTATTATATAGCAGAATCAGTTCATTTTGCCAAATTTTAGAAATTTGTATTGAATCTGAACACGTACAAAACAATACGTTTGGTTGCTTTAGCTTCTTAGTAAGTTATATACATGTGCGGACAAGCTGACAAAACCATAACTTTGAATGCATTTTATTTTTAAACCAGGAAATAATGAAAGGATTGTAAATATTTATGTGTTATTAGAATAATGTGAGAAATTTTGGTTGTCTCTTTCTTCTTCACATTGAAATTGATAATTTAATTGTGAAGTTTTCAATTCAGTATTTCTTATTTTAGTTGTAAAATTTGCCATTTAGTACTGCTTGCTTTAATTGTAAGAGTATGAAACATCATAGTAATGTCTCAAACATTGCAATGTAGTAATGTTTCTACAATCAGTACCTAATTGTAGAAAAAAAACACTTCTAAATTAAGTTGTTAAGCCTTTTTAACATGCTGTACATGGCAATACAAAAGACAGGTTGTCAGAACTGGAATGGTGAAACCTGTGTTGCGGATACTGTGTTTACTGCAATTAATGTTGTACTATAATATATGCTTTATGTACTTTACTTGAAACAAAAATCCCACACTTTAATCTTACTTGTAAATGCCACCAATTCTAAGCATTTGGTAAGCTTGACTCAGATCTCCTATGTTTACATTTTATTTATAGTGTAAACACAAAGTATTCACTAGTCAATTTTTTATTATAATTAGTGAACTCATGCTTGTCCCTTCGTGACAAACATTTGCCTTTGAGGGAAATGAGGGTATAAAAATGAAGGGAATTTGACGTGACATGCATCTTTCATCGATTAGCTTGAAACAAAGTTTGTTATAGTGCTATGGCAAAAGTAATTTGACTTGCAAATATGGATTCAGCATGTCTTTTAAGTATCATTTTTATGGTTGCTCTTCATGTAGAATGTAACCTCAGTCACTCTCTCAGTGCAGTTTAACAAGATTGCATGGTATAAATGACTGCAGAATTATCTACCTAATGCAAAGCCAGTGGAAGAGATTTGTATTTCAATAACCTTGAATTGTGTCTTCAGAACACCAGCTTGGCATAGGGCAGAAAGCAAGATGTTTTCTGTTGCTTGTCCACTTCTGCAATGGTCAGTGTGTGCAAAATTAATTGCTACAAGGTCAAGAGACCATCATCGTGCAGGCCACCTTCCTTGTGAGGAAATATTTGTTTCCTTATAGGATGATTTAAGATTTTTTTCCTCCTTTTTTACAGTGACAGTCCTTATTTCTAATCTCAAACCTCTCTAATGATGTAAATATCTTTTCCAGTTAAAAACAACTCTGACCTCTAGGGTAAGGTAAGCAAGCAAGCAGACATCTAGTAAATATTAGGGCTTTTATATGAAATCATCATGGATGCTGCCGATTTTTTTTTTTCCCTGTGATAGGAAGGTCAATGACATTTCTATATCAAGTGCCATAGTGGTCAGAAAGGCATGCTATTGAAAAGGAGAATTGTTTGCTCTTTGAGAGAGGTCACAGTTGATGACAGGATAGCTTGCTGTCCAAAGAAGCACTTTTATCTCTTTTGGGCTATCCCCCACAAGTTTATCGAGTGGCCACTCATTCTTGTATTCCAGGATTTGCTGAATGGCAGTTTATCTGTTGCTTTTGTGACTTTGTAAACTGCGATCCTACCCTCCGTCAGGCTTCTCTTATCCAGACTTAGGGGTCCCGTTGGTCTATTTTTTGTCATACCCTCCTAGCTCAGAGTGGCTGTCTGTCAGTCCTCGTACTCCATCTCCAATGGTGACAATGGGAGATGTGGGTTAGAGAGGGCTTGTGCACTTGCACATGTTCTCTGGTCCTTTGTCCTTGTGCTTTTCCAGGATCTACAGCTGTATTAGACACGTTAGAAGGTGCATTCTTGCCCAGTCCTTTTAGTACCCACCATGCATGGTACCTGAATTTGTCTAACCTGTCTTTAAACCTGCTAATATTGTCTGCCTCCACAGCCTCCTGCGGCAGCGAGGTCTACAAGTTTTCTGCTTGCTGTCCAAAGAAGCACTTTTATCTCTTTTGGGCTATCCCCCACAAGTTTATCGAGTGGCCACTCATTCTTGTATTCCAGGATTTGCTGAATGGCAGTTTATCTGTTGCTTTTGTGACTTTGTAAACTGCGATCCTACCCTCCGTCAGGCTTCTCTTATCCAGACTTAGGGGTCCCAGTGGTCTTGTTTTTGTCATTCCCCAAGCTCTGTGTGTGTATCCCGCTCGTCTACCTGTGAACACAGCATGTCTAGGTGGAGTCCAGCCCTATGGTGTTGGACAGTCTTGAGGTAACAGGGCTGCTGGTATGATTTCTATGGTGTTACTGAAGTCTGCCACCTCTGAGCTCAGCGAAACAATAATGTTATTTTTCACCTCTGTAGAAGTTTCCATATGAAAATCTGGAAATATTTATATAAATATTAATGAGTTCTACTTTAAAGGAGCTTTATGAGGGTTGCAGTAAGAAAGAGAAGCATAATATGTTTCTAAGTGGAAAGTCCTAAAATATACTGTACATTAAGTGTTATTCTGCACTGCCTAATTCTTTTTACGTAAACTATTAAATCTGATTTTATTACATTATAGGTTAAAACTGCTTCAATCAAGACATTGCTTTGGGATTTGAGTTTTTTTAACTGTGATCTTTTGATTATACCCATTAAATCTGCAGAGTAAAAGTGATTAAAATGTTATGTTCTGCATATGTCCCCCGAGTATACGGAGTTTTTACCGCTTGTTAAAATAGGAAGGTAATAACATTATTATGAGGTAGCGTGTATATAACCTATTTAATATAAAAGGATACTGAGCAAATGGAATTTAAAAGTTGGAGAGCACGTAGATTCCTGTATTCTAAGTATTTTTAGTATTTCTTAAAAATCCATATTGTTTCCATTATGAATGGAATATTACCCGTATTGTGGTTATTAAGGTACAATAACTCTAAAATTTCCAGCTGATCATGCAAATGTTTTGAGAATTTCTTCCTGAAGCTTGATTAAATGCTTGCCTAAAATTCAGGTTTTGTCCACACTTAAATATAATCCTCAAATTTAATTGAAGTTACTCTAAAAATATTTTTACTCTAGAGTAATAATTCTGGATCTGGAATATCTATCCTAGAATTATTCTTATTATCCAGTTTCATGATAGTATAAAAGAGGTTATGTGAAAAAGGAACATACTCTTTGAATATGCTGTTACTACAAACTAACCCCTGAGTTCAGATTTTGGGATAACAGTTTTCTCTCTAACTCCAGGAGTGTTCACAATTGATGATGGGGAATATATTGTATTTTTTTTCCTCTTTGCATACCAGAGCCAACAGTAATGGGGTGATAAGGGAGAGACTCAAAGATACCACTGTAGTACTGCGATCCTAAATAAACCTGATAATAAAATTATTTTCTGCTATTGAAAGACACTACCTATGCAAAGTGGACACCTGTTTTGTCCAAAAGGCTTAGTAGTAATATCACAGTACATCGCAGTATTGAGATACTTTTTCTTAGGTATTGTTTTGCAAGCCTGCAAGTAGCATCCTCCTTTTCAAGTATGCACTTAAATTTCTGGTGTCTAGCCCAATTTAGGTTGGCGTCATGGACGTGTGGAATGGTGCGTGTCTCTGCAGTGTGAAACTGTTCATGAAGCAGAAAACAAAGGTTATTTCAAGAAGAAATAGCTGTTTCTTAGGATGCATCTTTGGTTTCCTGGCATTATGTTGCCCACAGATGCTGCAGATTTCTCTAGCTCACCTTCTTATTTGATGACTGCTTACACTCTGCAATTTTATTCATAGATCTCTGAATATTGCTTTTTTCTTGGTAGCTTACTTCTTCACCCACTTCAGGAGGAGCCTTTGTACATGGGATTTCAGACTCTGGACTGCACTAAATACAAATCACTTGCCTGTACTCTGGCTTATGAGAAAAATATTTGTTTGTCACAGGCAATGCTAGAAGGAGGATTTGCTGCTTAAATGTAGGTAGTGAAGAGCTGACCCTCACCATTTTGCAGGGGAAATCATTTGGACGTGGGGGAGAGGAGGGATGGAGGAGGGCAGAAAGAAGTCAACTCAGTTTTAAGATATGTACTGCTTTTAAATTTCCCTGCTGGCTCAGTGCATTAGTTGGCTTGTCACATCACATTTTCTGAGCTTCTTTGTATTATGTCACATAATATGACAGAGACAACCCTTGTGACATATCACACAAGCCAATGTGTCAGCGGGGAAATAGGAAACTGACAGTTTTCTGAACAGTCCCTTAAAAACACTCAATAGAATTCTGTAAAAAGTAACTTTTTAGAAATCTAGACCTATGTTTTTTCTTGCTGAAAGCCTTCTCTTCAAACAAACTTCAGAATACTAATTTAAAAGAATTAATAAAAAAATGAAAATAACTGACATAGTAGGAGCTCTGGCTGATGTGTGGGAAAAGCTGAGACTGGGATGGTGGATAGGGGATCCAGCCTCAGCTTTCTGTTCTGCCCCTGCTGCATGGCTGTCTGAGCTGCTTATCCCTCGCTTCTGACCTGCAGTTTTAGAGTCTTAAAGCACAGCACTGGAAATTACCCTGACTCATGAGTAGCTCACACGCAGCTTCTATGTGAGGAGAGCCAGGTAACGTTTTGCCAGCCACACTAAATTAAGTAGCTGTTACTTGCCCTCATACAGAGGTGGACGGAATCAGTAGATCCTCCTTCCCATCCCTAACCCACTTTCTGTCTTTGCACTAAATAGTAAGGACGTTTCAGCTCTCTTTTCTGTTCTAAGATGCTGACGTTGTTTGTGTATTCATACTCATTATTTGTGTGTATTCGTGGTGTGCAGTTTCTATTTCAAAGACCCACCTTTTTCCTCCTTAGTTTTCTGTTTAGCAAGCGGCTCTATAATGGAGGGGAAAAAAGTGGTTTTGGCAAAATACCTTTGGTTTTTGGGTGGCATGACTCTGCAGCTGTTACAAAAGGAGAAAGCTGTTAGAGGTGGACTTTCACATTTTGAAAAACCTTTGCTGTATATTGTACCTGGTTTTTAATCTGCTTTTTTTTTTTTTTTAGTGCGTGGTGTGTGCTTACAAACTAACCAAAGCAACACATATCTCTGCTCAGTCTGTTCAAATCTAGCTGCAGCATTCTCACTGGAATTACATGGATAGTCACAAATTTAGAAGTTTTGGGGGAACCTTTGTCCTGAAATCAAAAAGAGGACTTAATGGGTAACTGGAATTGGTAGCTATATATATATGTAATGGGCTCTGTTTAATATTGTCAGTGGCTCTTTCCAAATAACAATAGGAAAAAAACTATTTCAGTACATTTGGTGGTAAAGTTAGGCTGTTATGTACAAATATAGGACCTAGAACAACTGATATACCATTGCTCTCACTGGTTTCTTGTAGTTTTAAAATTTAAAGGAAGTTGAGTGATTGCTAAAGCCCTCAGGCTCTTCAAAAAGTATGATTATGTTTCTCTCTGCTACAATTACTTCTGCCAGCTCGTGTTTTCCATGTTCCCAGACAAGCTAAAGCAGTAGCTTTACTGAGAGAGCTTTATAAGCAATTTGACAAACTCCTCTGGGGGTGGCATATCCCCATTTATTTTCCATTATTGTTTAAAATAAATAAAAGATATCGTAGTAGCTCCATCTCTCAGGACTGTGACTTATGTTCCGTAAAATAAAAATATTACAGTATTTTGGGATGCTACTGCAACTGTTAATGCTACCCTAGTCTTCTCCTAGAAGTTATGATCCCCAGGGTAGTCAGTACTTCCATCAATCCTGTTACAAAGCAATCATCTCTGGCAGAGTGGTACAATGGACAGTCAGAAGGGATATCTTCTTAAACTCTTGCAATTAGATATATATACCAAGGTCTGTGCGGAGTTAGGTTTAATGAGGTTTGTGTGGATAAGCAAAAGGTTCGTTGTCGTTGTAGTCTGTTGTTGTACTGAGGCCTGAGAGGACGAGTAGTGATAGGGTGTTTGTTTTTGTAGAACTTCTGTATGTGAATAATATCTGCATCCATGTTCTGCACCAGGAGGAGGTAGAAGATGAGAGGGAGAGAGAAGTGGTGCAGGGTTCTTTCTGGAACTCAGTAAGAAAGACCTGACCACAAGTGGAGTAAGAAAATAGTTGTTTTAATAAGACAGAGTAAAAAGAGGAGCACAGATAGCAAGTAAATCTTATGTCCATTCAGATGCTGGGAACAGCGGTTTCATGCAGCATCAGACAGATCCTGGCTGGACTTTCCCACAGCATGCTGCGCAGATCTTGTTCATGGAGAGGTTCCTCTTCCCTCACATACCCTTGTGCCTTTTATTTTGTGTAACAACCAGAAACATGCATCTTCTCCTGAGAGGCTGGATGTTATCTCTTCCTAACATCCACCAGTGTGCAGCACAGGCTGGCGCAGGGCACTCCATTACAGCACATCCCCTTACAGCAGCTACTCATGCTAACATATGGGTTTCTCAAGCTAGTTTCTCAGCAGGTATTCATGCTAATGTACAGGTTTCTCCCAAGGCATAAGGATGAGTAGAGCAGACGTGGCCTATTCAAGACCTTGAAGTCTTCTGCAAGGTTCACAGTACCATCCTCTAGTGGATGTTGGCTACTGGTTTTCAAAACAATGTTTTTAACTATGTTGAAGTTGCATGGGGAGGACAGGCTGGAATCCTAGAGAAAAAGGGGAAATTACATTTTTCCTGGATCCTTCATGAGTCATCACTTGTGAACTTGAAAAGCCATAGTTATGTATTTTGCCATGTCTACTGTAGTGAATCTTGATGACATGCAAAAAAAAATCTCTGATGGAAACAGGGATTATTCGTTGATTTGATAACGGCAAACATTATGAGTCAGAGATGTAGTTCTCTGTTCCCAAATTTATTTTCTCTAATGACAATCAATTGCATTTGCTCATGCTGATTCTGACATAGGAAAATAATTGGTTGGATGATTCTTGCTGTTGCCATCAATATTTAAATGTTGCTAAGAATTTGTAAAATAAGCTCCTGTTTTGCACTTGCAGGAAACTTTCCTGCACTTACATGAGACTGTGTAGGAGGTCCTGTGGAGTTTGTTACTGACTTCTCTTCTTTAGGAAGGTATTGCAATCTGTAATCCAAACCCAATCAAATTCTGCACCGGTACAGAGGGGAAATTCAATAATGTGTATGTGCCACACAGACAATAAAAGAGTTTTGGGGGCAGAAGAATCATTTAGTGTAACCTCGTGTAAATTACAGGTTATTAAACTTCAGTTATCTCTGATTTGAGCCCAGCAGCTTGACTAAAATACATCCATCAGAATCAGATCCGCTATTAACTTCCTTACGCCCATTAGCAATCCCATACACATCTTCTGTAAGAGGAAGAAATAGTGTCTGAAATCACGATTTCCCTGCATTCCTGTGGTTTGGTGTGTCATTTATGTAAAATCGCTTTAGCAGTGTATCATCCTCCCTCCAAAGCAGCTTAATCTTGGTTTTTGTTTGTTAATATTTATAAATTTCTCTATATAAAAAGATTGCTTACAGTTGATTATGTGTGGTGCTTGCATTGGTTAAGATAACCTTATTTTTTCTCCTTTTTGTTACCTGATATTTAAAAGCACTGTAAGCCATGATATACTTCTGCAGCTGTTGCAGGAAAGCATGAAAACAGCACCTTTCTTCCTGGTGTTCAGTGGGGATGTTTTAGGAGTTGCTTCTGCTAGACAAGCTGCTGCATCTCAGTAAAGGAATGTCCTGGTTTCAGCTG
>VZTQ01016481.1:0-76736 GCA_013400755.1 Pelecanoides urinatrix | reverse complement strand
GGAAGTGGTTGAGTCACCACTTCACCTTTTATGAGGTATTTAAAAGGCGTGTAGATGTGGTGCTTAGGGACATGGTTTAGTGGTGGACTTGGCAGTTCTAGGTTTACAGTTGGACTTGATGATGTTAAAGGTCTTTTCCAACCTAAACAATGCTATGATTCTATGATTCTATGATTCTAAAAACTTGAATCAGACACTGCCAGGAGTGCAGCAGTGTTTTTTCTATGATCCCTCAGTAGCAGTTGCTAAATAGAAAACATTTGTATTGGAGTCACATTGTGTTTTGTGTAATACTCAAGACATCTTTGGAGCAAGGCAGTAAAAAACTACTCATACATGACATGTCTGGCTCACTTTTCTGCAAAGTATTTTAGCTCTAATCCACAGACTAATGTTCCTGCAGTTTCTGAAACAGAAATCTCCTAATCCTGGCCTCTGAGACAGTTCTGCATTCAGATGATAAAAGCCTGGAATCATCTTCATTTTTCCTCTGTTTACAAGTGTCAATTCCTTTGTGCATTTTTCAAGAGGTTGGTTGTAGAGTACGGCAGGAATTAGTTTACCCCTCTGCTGAAATATTTGTGATTCCAGTTTCTTCTCTTTGTCTCTCTCCATACTTTTACTTCAGATGAACTGAAGACATTTTAAGAGTACTATACAAAAATCCAGAGGAACCATCCTCAGACAATACTATGAGCAGAAACAAGAATTTTAATGTTGTTTTTGCTCATTATAAAACACTTCTGGATGAGTTTTGTTCAATCTTCTCTGTTGAAGGTGTAAGAATTAACTGAAGTAATAGTTGTAATAATACAATTGTAATAATTAATTCAGTGTTCTGACTTTGCATTGACTCATTCCCTTCCTCTCACGGATCAGCGGAGGCAGGATCCTCCAGCACAGGGATGATAACAAACAGCTGGCACAGAGGAAAAAAGGAAATAACATGTCTCTCTGTAGTGAATTGCCTCTGTAATCCAGGGGCTCTAGTACAACCATGAATAAGGAAAACCCAGGTTCAAATCCTCGATCTAATATATTGTGTCTTTACACAAAGGGAAACAATTGTAAGTGGAAAGGCAGAAAGACCCAATTCAGAGTAGCTAGGATTTGAAATCTCAGTCCCAATCACCTATGATCCTGAAGAATATCTACTGAGCTAATGATTTTTCTGGGGAAGATCACCCTTCAGCCTGTATCTCCCACTTGCCTTTCTTTAGCTCCTGAAATATTATCCTGAACCTGAGACACTTTCTTTGATAAATCTTTTTTTTTTTTTTCAAATGTTTACCCTAATAAATGGATATTAAGAACCTGACATTTCCCAGTGGAAATCTAATTTGTCAGATAATTTCCAGCAAATTCTAGTTAGCTGCAAATATATCACATCTAGCTGGATTCAGCAGCTGCCATTCACGATGTAGTGCCAACAGCACTCACTCAGAAAAGCAAATGAGTACAGGATTGCAGGTCTGACTGACCATTTTCTCTGGCCAACATCATAAGCCTGCTTTCTCACTGCACCGGGACTCAGGCATGATACATGTAGACAGAGTTAGCTGTTAACTTTTTATGTCCCTATGCAATTGCGTACATTTTAGTGCAAGGGAAGAGCTTCACACAGGAAGACTTCAAAAGAGGGACATATTGCAGATAATTCCTAACTCTTCTCCACTCCCAGACAATGCTTAGATGAATGCAGAGTGGATGACCAAGTGATCTACATTTATTGCTCTTTCCCGTCAGAGTTAATTGAAGGGTTCCAATCAGATATCTGTATCTGGAAATTCTTTACATTCCTGTAGACAGCGTGGCAGTGTTAGCCCCTCCCTGAACAGCAAAGAGAATATGATGCTGTTTCTGGTCTCTGGAGTATGTGTAGGCTCCACATGGTCCCCTGAATATCCACACTGAGGTGCTGGGTGGAGTGTACCACAGCTGCTTTCTGACCACAAATCCACATTCCTTCACCTGGTATCTAGAGCACAAAATTAGGGAAAATCCACACATATATTGCTGTATACTTGGGTCTTGTTCTAATTTGGCATCAGGCCCCACAATATATATAAAATATTAAAATATTAATATTTCTCCTGTCACTGCAAGTATTTTTGCTATTTGGATCTATTTGCCGATACAACCACCTGTGTTCTTCAACCTGTTTAACAGCAGCCAATTAGGAAGCTGACAACAAAGGAGATGTTGAGATATTACAGTAGAATGGCAAAGCAGAGAGATATCGATGCTATCTGTCGAAAATAGAGACATGGTACTGTAGGATGGGAAAGGTACTCTTGGCCCCTAGGGAAGCCTGGACTACAGGGCAGAGGAGCAAGGGTACCTTTAAAGGAATCAGCTAATACTAGAATACTGTTGCATTGTGTTGCATTTTGTTAAAAAAAAAAAAAAAAAAAAGAAAAGAAAACGAATTTTTTTCTTCCCGAGAAGGGTTTATAATTTACAGAGACAAACAGATGTTATCGCAGTTTGCAGATAAGGAAACTTGAGTTATAATTACCATGAAATGACTTAATTCATTATCTTTAGCAAAGGAAGGAGGGAAAACAGAAAACTAAAAGCAATGTATTTCAAGAGGACAGACTTCAATAAACACTGTAAATTGGTGGGTGAGATCTCCTCGGAAACAAGTTGAAGTGACAAAAGAGTTCAGAAGAGTTGGCAATTCTTTAAAGAAATGACAGTAAGGGTACAATCAGAAGCCATGCCAACATGAAGGAAGGATAGGAAGTGTAATCAGAAAACAATTTGGCTAAACCATGAGCTCTTCAATGACCTGGAGCTAAATAAAATGTACAGGAAGTGAAAACTACATTGAAATACTAAAGACAAGTACGAATGAATAGCATAAATATGTGGGGAAAATTTCAGAAAGGCGAAGGTACAAAAAGAGAGGAAATTAGCAAAGGAAGCAAAAAAGCTTTCTGTAAGCACATTTGCAGTAAAAAGAACTCCAAGGAAAAACAGTGGTTCACTGCTAAATGGAGACAACAAGTTCCTGCCAGATGAGTCCCAGAAAAGTGAAATGTTTAGTGCCTTTTCTGTTTCAGCCTTCACTGGAAAGGTCAACTATGACTAGATGGTTGATACAACCAAGGGGCAATAACTCAGGTTACAACAGGGGAAGATCAGATTAGAGAATACTTAGATAAGGTAGATGTTTCCAGTTCAGTGAGGCATTGGGACATTTATCCCAAGATACTTAAAGAACAGGCAGAAACAATCTCACAGGCATTAGTAAATCTCTTAGAGAGCTCATGTAAGATGAGTAGGGTCAGAAGACTGAAGAAGAGCCAGCAGACCACCTATCTGTATGAAGGAGTAAAGGACAAACCAGGGAATTATCAGTCTGCCAGTCTAATTTGATTCCTGGAAAAATACTGGAATAAATAATCTAACTACTTGTAAGCACCAAGGTGGTAACAAGGAGAGGAGTAGCAGCCAACATGGGTTTTTCAAGAACAAATCATGTCAAACCAATCTAATTCCACTCTACAACAGGGTAACAAGCCTTGTGGGTAGAGGAAGAAAAGAAAATGTCATACATCTTGACTTTGGTGAGGCTTTTGACACCATTTCCCATAATATTCTCATAAGTAAGCTAAGAAAACATGGTCAAGATTAAACTATAGAGAAAAGGCATGCAAAGCTGGCTGGAAATTTGCATTTTAAGAGTAATTTATCAATGATTTGGTGTCAAAATGGTAGGATTGTATCAGGTGGGAATCACAGAGGTTTTTCCTAGGTCTGGTAAAGTTCGATATTTTCATGAATTATGAGGAAGAAGGGATAGGAGTGTGTTTGTTGCATTTACAGATAAAATCAAGCTCAGGAAGGCAGACAGTCTGTAAACTGAAGGATAAACACTGAAGGATAGAAGACGAATCAGAAAAGTTGTGACAAATTAAAGAGGTGACCTGGAAAAACGAAGCCTGATTCGATAAGAACGAGTGGAATATATTCACGTAGGTGAGAATAACAATTTGTTCAAATACAGGACAAAGAACTGCTGGAGAGACAAAGAAAGAGAGTTGGGAATTATGGTGAATCACAAACTGAACATGAGTCAACAATGTTACGTTGTTATTAAAAAGACAAATATGACACTGGTGCATACACACAAAAACGTCACCTGTAAGATGTGAAACAAACCTCCTGCTCTGCTCAGCCCTGCAATACTGCGTCCAGCTTCAGGAAGGACTGACTGTGCAGCAAGAATGCAATGTGGAGCAAAATGTGACCCAGAAGGAAAGAACTGGGATTGTCTTGGACTAAGGGAAGTCTGAGAGGAGACATGAAAACAGTCTTGAAGTACTTGAGAAACAAAAGGAATAAACTCTTCTTATAAGCTGAAGCTAGGATAAAATATACAGATTTTAATTGTAGCAAGAAATCCAACATTAAAAAATTAATTTGACAAACATCTGTCAGAAGTAGTTTGGGTAGAGGTGATCCTAACACCAGGATAGATAGGATAGATAGCCTAAAAGATTTCAAAATGTTCCTTTTATCCACCTTTTCCTTCCGTGACATACTGGATTTCAGGGACACAGGTCATGGATGATTAACCAAAGTTCACACGGGGCATCTAAAATCAAGAAGAAAATTGAAGCCTGACCTTAACAACACCAGTTCAAGTGTCTTTACCTCAGAATATCTTTCCTCTCACTTCCTCTCTCTCAATAAATAGATTACACATGTAGAGTCTTTATGCAACAAACGACACATTAAAACTTTTTCATATAGTAAAGGAAATAGCATTCAGGTTGATTTTTTTCATTTCTATTTTTGCTGTCTCTGTTATCACAATACAAGTGAAAAGGAGGTGATGCCAAAGCAGAGTGTTCTGGTGGAAAATACATTACAAATATACAAATACACCATTAGACTTCTGCATAATTGGATACTGGTTGATTAAAGATCACCAACAAAAAGCCTTTTGACACAGCCCCGAAAAAAGCTCAGCTCCCTCACGTAGTATGTGTCAGTACAGAACAGAGGAATGACACATCCAGTTTATTATGCCACATTTACAATTTAGGATGGATTATTAGTGACAATATTGCTTTTATAGAAATAGCAGATGCCATTTTTTTTTATTGGAAATGCTGTGAATAATAATTAATAGCCTCCTTTGCTCTGTTAATAATACATTCCTACCCAGCAAATATTGGCTAAATAATTAAGTGAAGAATTTTTTTTTCTTTCCAATCCCCTATGCAATTTGCTTAATTTGATAGATTTTAATTGGAAAACTGAAGACTTTAAAAACCAAACAGTTAATCGTGTTCTTATGCACTGCCTGTGTGTATCATCAGCTCCATCAGAAGCAGCACGCTGTTCTAGAGGGACAGCCAAACTAGAATTGAGGCACTAAAGATACCAAACCCTTTCTTTGAAAAATGGACTTTTAAAGAACATGTAAGCGCTCTCTTCTTTCTGAAATTAATTAGGGTCTAAAATACTCTCAAATCCCAACCAGTTCCTTGCACATATTTTTGGCACATATATTCTCTGAAAGTTGTGGGAATGGAACATCTAGCCGTTTAGATGCCTTTGACAGTTCCGCTATGTATTTCAATAACTTGGTAAAGCTCTCCTGATTTAATAATTGCTGATTACACCTCAAGTGGATAAAGTATATCAGACACAGAATGCCATATATATACCTAATGTTTCCGTTTACAGGTTTCCTAAACGGTTTAGTACTCTCCTATACTTTTAATCTAAGTAGTTCAGTTTTAATCTGAAATAGTAGTTATCAGTAGCACCCATAAATCATTTTCCACAAAGAGTGGTGGCAGGGAAAGGTGTTTTCAGTCCTCTGCAGGTCTGTCAAAATGTTTGTAGAAGTAATTCACACTTGCAGTAACTGAACTTATGAAAGTTTTGCAATTCACTTCGAATCAAATCTCCGTAAGTGAAAGGCTAACTCCTGCCCTCATGGTTTTTTTTCTTGTACAGGGTGATTACAGGCAGTAGGTTTGTTTTATGTAAAAGACAATAAAACTAAACCTAGTTAGTTATTATGAACTCCGTGGTTTTAATGATTACTTGAGATTTGAACACTTCATTCCCATTAAAGGTAAGAGAAACTGGGTGTTTAAAACCCCTTGATGACTTCGAAATTTCCAGCCAGCTCGTCTGAATTCTGCTGGGGGACTGACTCTGTATATGTTCATGCAAATCCCATTAAAGTCGGTGGAAGTCACAAGTATGTCTCTGGGGCAGAGTGGGACCCCCTGCTATCTAGTCAGTGCAAATTAACAGCTGGGAGTGGAAAGAATGTAAAAAAGCAAAATCTCTTCACAGGGCCACATTGATATGCTAGGGATTTGCTTGTCAGGGTGAGATGTGTGATATGAAGTGAATGTTTACTGCACACTGCAGGGAGCTTCCAATAGTAGCCAAAAGGAGATATCTATAGTAGATCTGGATCGGAAGCCATCTAAAAGCCAAGGCAGAGTGAAAGGCCTTTTGATACAGAATGCCTTTGTGATGCTACTTATTCCTCATTAGAGGAAAAAAAATTGCCAGCATTTGCAAATTGAGGAAGAGGAAATTGGGAATCCTGACATTTTACCAGCACTTGTAACTTGACTATTTTGAAGTGTGCTTATCTATAGCTGTGGGTGGATGCACAAAACTCAGTAAATTCCAGCAATGTTCCCACAGGAACTCAGGGAGAGAGGAGAAAATTTTCAGAAGTAATGTGATCTTTAGTCTCGTAAGTCGGGTAAACTGTCGTGGTCCCTGGTCACAAACACAAGTTCGGCTGGTACAGGCACTCACCTCCCCTTACTGGGGGACTAAAACCCTTTTACTCACCTGATTCCTGGAAGAAAATATTAAGGATTGTTAATCTGTGTTTGGGGTGGCCTACTAGTGCTTTTCTCCAGGAGAAGCATGGAGAAGGACATCATTTCGTCTTCCAACAAGAACCAGAGGCAACTAACCAGCCCCTGATTTCTTCCACTCTGCTGCTGAGCTCTGTTCATGCATGTGGTACAAAAGCGAAGGCTGCTGCTGCTTGCTGCTGCTAACGCTACGTAACCCCACACACTTTGGGGGGACTAAGCCCAGGGTGCCAGGTCCTTGCTCAGGGATGGAGAAGACACCGAGTGTTGTTTACCTAAGGATTCATTTCTCTGCCACAGTGTCTTTCTTCAGATCAAGCAGCCATCCAGATAACTGTACTGAAATCAGCTATAGTACTTGGAATTCAAATGCTTTGATTAGTTAAGTTGATTACATATGTTGGTAAGTTACACATGTTACTGCACAAATCATATCTGCAATACTAATACAAATGATAATTTGAATGATCCCCTCCAGATCAAGAGTTACTTTCCAAAAGAAATTTGCAAATTACTTTTTCTAATGGCCGCATCAGAGAATTTTGCACTCTGGTCATGGACCATTTGTGAACAGAAAACAAGGAGCTTCATCAAACAAATCACTCATTTTGAGTTATTTGCCATGCTCTCACTAGGAGCAGTACTAAACTCAAAAGCAACACCCACATCCCAGTACACTTAGCCAGTTGGCCCAAATAGACAGCACAAATCCAAGCCAGCATGAAAAGTGCAAACAAACACAACTGGGAGAAAATAAACTGTCACACGCAGACAGAGGTGATGGACACAGAAGCTGAGGATTTCTGTAGAGTTAGGCCATAGGACAAGGTTGGCTGTCAAGCCCACGGAGAACCTGCTGTCCTGCAGGACCTCAAGCTCCGACAGACGAGTGGGAACGGCTTCACGCCATCCGGCTGCCGAGGTGACACAGCCCGCTGTCCTCACAGACAGCTGGGACATCACAGCTGCTCATCAATCAGCATCCGAACCACCACAGTTTCTAACATGGCATTTTGAAGTGAGCCGTTCTTTGCCTCAAGACCCTCACTACGAGTTATCCAGAGGGAGATGGTGTTGCTGAGAGCTGTGGCCTCATCAATCATTCTGGTTTACCTGGGCCATTCACGAATCACAGTGCTCTGATGCAGAAAAACTTCAGTGGATCTGGGTCTAATGCCTTGAAGAGTGAGGTGTGCATCATCCCATATATCACACAGTATCAACTGGAGGCAGAACTTGATTACACATCAGTTAGAAAAATCAGTTAGAAAATTTTGCTTTGTCTGCAAAGCACTTCAAACGTGAATGCACAAGCAGATAGGAAGTATTGCATATCTGCAGCCCAGAATCACATAAACTTTGCTGCTGTCAGTGCAAACAGTCCTACATTTGGGGATATCACTAGGATTAGCACATACCTATCCCTACCTTTGCTTTTTCTCCCCTCTGCAGCACAGTCCATTGTCCCTTTGAGAAGAGGGACAAATACGTTCTGTAAGTACCAGCAAACTGCTACGCTAGTGCATAGGATATTTTAAAGCCTGAAGTATTGCATATGCTTGTATCCAGTGGTTAAAAATGGGAGTTAGAAATGCTGCTATAAACATTTGAAAATAATAGAGCAGGAAGAAAAAGCCAATCCAGATGATTAAGAATGCACAGGGACTACCACCTCACTGCTTTGAAATTATGTTAGGTGTTCCTATATACACAAACCCAGTTTAACTACTGCTCATATAGATGTGCACTCTACTTCTAGACTGGCTCCACAGGAAATCCATTTGGATGTCTCCGGGTAGACGCGCTCAACAGTCACACCAGTCTGCCAAACTAGTCCTGCTGAGACCCAGCTGGCCAAATGCACGAAAGGTATGTGCAGATAGAACAACTCTGGGTCTATCTTCAAATATATTCATTGAGGGTGTCTTGTGCCTACCAGCCCTGTAGCCTCTTGGGTCTTTCTGATTGCTGCTGGTTGAAGTCTACATCTTCAAGTGCAACCACCTGTTAGTGCTAATGGGAATTAAAGGAGATGGTAGCCACCTAAATGTCACCAAGGATGAGGACATACAGGCTGTGGTCTGCTGTCTCCTCCTGTAAGGAAATACGGAGGATTTGTCTCTTCTTAATGCACTGTCTTTCTCTTCTTTCAGACTGAAAATTCAGATTTTTCCAGCAAATGCTGGGGCAAGGGTTATACCAGTATGTATTACCAACTCAGATTTAATCCTAATTATTTCTTTCCCACTGAACATCTGCATTTAAGCTTCCTTTCTCCAGTCATGCTAGCTAATGTGTTTCCACAGTCTATCTCAATTTAGGTTTGTGTTTGCAAAGGTGGGGAGGGGTGTTAGAAACATTTGGCATCAGCAGGACACTTCTTCCTTGATCTCAATAGCAGCTCTGACTTGGAAAGCAGGACCTGTCAGCCAGAAGACCTTGGCCCCCAGCACCAGGTCTCTTTTCTACCTTCCTCTGGCACTAAGTTCAAAGCAAAACTTAGCAAGAAATTACAGCTATGTCCCTCAAGCCCTATGACTAGACACCAGCACACCAACCTCCCACATGAGGAAACACAGCACAGAAAAGACTTTCCAGGAGGCTTCTCCCAAATGCTGGAAAGCACTGATGCACTCGGGCTCCAGGGAGAGGTAAAAAGTTGATTGCCACCCACTCAATAACCATTTCCTTCTGGGTGATGGATGGAGTGTCGTCAAAGACCAGTCTGGTGACAGGCACCTGTTAGCTATCAGAGCCAGAGAACGAGAATGGGTCTGTGATAGATGCTCATGGAGAGGGAAGCAGTAAAGAGCACGGCAGCAGTAAACGGGGTGAAATAGGCTTCCTGCTGAATGGAGGAGCAGGCAGTAGGATAAGCGAAGGGACATTGATTGAATTGGAACTTTTCTTTAAATGCAGAGCCCCGACTGCAACACTCATCGCGCCGTGCAAAGTTTCTTCCAGTGCATGCTTGGTGACATCTTGACACACTGATTTTAGTATTGCTCACTCTGTAATCCCCAGGGGAGGATGTCTGAGCTCCGAACAGTGCTTTTGAGTCATACCTTCCAACTGAACCCATTTTCCAGTCCCTCCCTGCCAAGGTCACTGAGTTTCTTATCTCACAAGCAAAAGCTTTACAGGAAAGGTGGTGAGTGGAAAGAGGAATAAAGACTTGTGCTGCTCCTTCGAGGTACCAGCTGCTACAGCTCAGGCAGTGCAGTTTGTGGGCAGCATTAGCTGACATTACGCTGAAGCTCTCCCGTGTAGGCAGAGCAAGAGGATGGCAGGGAGCAAAGCTTTCCTCAGAGACACAGTCTGCCCTTGTCTTGCTTTGGAGATTGAGACAATCTTTGCACAGGGCTGTAAGCTAAAGCCAAGTTGTTCTTATATCTACAAGAGAGGCTGGGGCAGCCCTGATGGGATGGAGTAATTGGTGGCAGGGGACGGGGCTGTGGATGAGATGTGCCTGTCCCCGCGCTGTGCACCTCTGGCTGGTGTCTGGGCTGAAGGGGGCAGCGAGGAAACCTCAGCTCTTGCTCTGGGTGCAGGAGCTGCCTCCCCTCCCACCACTGCAGGATTAGGAGATGAGAGAGCTCCCAAGGCAAGAATATTCAGATGTGAATAGGAAAGCCTTTCCTTCCCCTGCCTCAGCTAAGCTGTTATGTTATAGCGGCGCTTTAAATAGCCTCCCCAGCCCAGTTTGTGAGATGCTGTTACACAAACCTACATGTTCTCAGACACATGGTCTCTACCTCCACGTCTCTCATGGTGGTACTGCTTTACTGTCTGAGCCAGCCGGGCTGCAGGAACAGTGCTCACGCACACATACTTGCAGGCACATGGGCACAGGGTGACTGAAGAAGTTAATAAGCTTCAAAGCATGCAACACGATAATCAGAAGTTCACATCAGGACAAGGAGAGAACAGCAGGGCCTTGCAATGGACAAATAAATGACATTTGAGTCCTATGTTCCCTGTGCATTCATACACAGACCACACCCTGTTACCAACACCTCGTTGCAGGCACATCCCGCTGGAAGAGCAGTCAGTGTGATGGTACCTGGACCCCCCGTCATCAATTCCAACCAACTTCCATCTCCTCCCCAGAGCAGTGGGTGCTATTTTATGGCTTGTCTCTTTTTACGTTACCCCCTCCTCAAAGTGTGAGCAGCTAGGGTTTGGGATTCAGTGCCCACCCACAGCACATTTTCAGGAAGAGGAATCTTATCACCGAGCCTGAGCACAATCTCTTGGAAACATTGTGGCAATGGTTTGCTTTCTACACATATTTCATGAAGCCATCAGACAGCAGAAACAACCAGGGAATATGAAACCACCTCAATTTCAGTTCAATAAAACCCCATCACAAGGAGCCTTATGGAATAAGGAGGGCTACTACTCTGGGAGCATGCAGAAGACATCAGACAAGATCGTGAAGCAACTGAATAAAATAAACAATCCTTCCATCTATAAATGTTTGGAAAAATTACATCCAAGCTAAGGTTTTAAGGCATAAATTTCCTCCACGCAAAAATAGAATAAAATATATCCACTGATTCAGCACCATCACACACCTACCTAGGGGTGCCATGAAGGTACAGGTTAATGGACATGTAAAACACAATAAGTATATGTCTTATTGGACTCACAATTTGAATTTTTCGCAAGAACCACTTAAATATTTTTGTACATCTGTTAAACTGCTTTGGGAGTAACATGAGACTATGTCATATTTAATAATATAAGGAAAACTTTGAGGCTTCATCTTCCAGATTTTTACTCAAGGAAGTATTAGTCATTAAACCTGGACATTTTTTTCCTTTTCCAGATCAGTGGTTAAAATAATTCCCATTTCAACGAATCCAAAAGGAAAAAAAACTAAACTCCTCTCACAAAAATTACTTTGCACGAATCAGAAAAATTTTATTTAAACTGGAATATTTTTTTGGCATTATCTTCCCCCTTCCAGAGTTCTTTTCAGGGTTAATTTCTAAACCGAAAGGCCACATTCAACTGAAAAGCCAAAACATTTGCAATAGATAACTACTAAAATGAAATGTTGCGATATTTAAAGGAAATTCTTTGTTGCTTTTTCTCAATTCAATTATTCCATCAATTTGACTCAAGTTGTTAAACAGTTCTATTCTGACCATTTTTTTTAGTAGATCTTCTGTTTCAAAAAAAAAGTTATCCATTGCTCATTTTTTGTATTTACTGAATGGCCATCTCTTATAACTGGAAAACTTAGCAGAATAAGGGAGTAAAAGAATGGGTCCAAACACAGCACACTAAATAACTGGATGTCTTGTATAACTCTGCAGTGATTCAGGATGTTATCAAAAGGGATTTCTGGGCACTGGTTTACACCAACTACCTCCACTGCCTGTGCAGAATCCTTCCAGTGAAGAATATATCTATGAATACATTTTAATTATATGTACTTATATACTGACAGATGCATTTTTAAATGAGCTTTTGAATAATTGCTTTATTTCCTTTAAAATTTATATGAAAGAAAAGTCTATTTCAATTACCAATGTAATATGTTCTCCCACAGGCATATATATATATATCTCTCTCTAAACCATGCACTTCATGGGTCATAGTGAATGTTTTACTGCATGTCTTAAATGTACCAAAATTGCTGTAAGGAGATAGCTTTGAAGATTTTTTATTATTATTATTGATATCCTTGGAAAATTCAGAAAATGTTGAGATATGAAGGGTACGTCAGAGAATTCCATTATAACTGCATAGCTTTTTTTTGGTGCTACATAAAAGGCTTTGTTCAAAAGGTTGCAACATGTTGTACTGCTTAGCTGAATTGAGAGCATATTTTCCTGTCTTTCAAACATCATCAGCCAGACCTGGGAGTGGAGGACTCCAAAAGACATACAGGTTCAGCGAGGCGATTAGGGACCGGTGGGTTGTAACAGGTGTACAACGACCAGCCCAATCATGGGTGTCCTGAGCCAGCCTGGACACAGCAAAGCAAGATAGCAAGTCAAACAGCTCGACTACTGTCTTGTTTGCTGCTGAATATAGATAGCAGAGGCAAGGAGAAAGGGAGAAAAAAAAAGGAGAAAAGAAATAAAAATTGCTGAAGTTACACTATGGGTTTTTCTTTATGCATAAAACCCATGAAAATTCCAGGAAAAAGGCTGTCTGCCCCAAAACCATGGCAGCTCTGCTGACAGCCCAACTCCCTCCCCAGCCGTCTTCCGCTGTGCTGACAGCAGGGTAAGAAGGACAGACTCCCTAGGACACCAGGAAAATATGTTTTTTCCTCCAGGGTAACCTCAAGCCCAGGGGCCAGATTGTTAGCTGGTATAAATTGCTATATCGACTTCGCTGGAGCCAGGTGATTTATTTCAGGGTCCCGCTCTTCACTGGGTGTTCAGAGACCACAGCAACACCGCACGATATGTGCACCCACCATCCTGCTTGCCCTCCGTCACAAAAGCCCCATAAAAACTGGGTTTTTCAAACACCACCACCCTGGGCCAGTCACGGGCAGGAGATAAGGTGCTCCTTTCCCCCAGGGTCATGGCCTTCAAATCCTGCCTCTCGCTTCTAAAAAGTCATAAAATGAAGACATTCACCAAAGGAATCCCAGGCCCTGCCTGGGGAGGAAGAGGCAGAGCCCTCTTGGTGGGGCTGCCTGCCTCTGGGATGCATCCACCCCCGAAATCAGCTCTTGGAAAGGGCATGGGCATCTTAACAGTCTGTGTTTAAAGGAGCTTGTCAGATGAAGGCAATGGTAACATATTGTGCGCAGCCCTGTGAAAACTCACGGAGTGCAATTCTGGTCGTCCCATTTCAAGAAAGCTGAATTCACAGCCAAATAGGTGCAGAGGAAGGCTGCTGAACTGACCAGGGACATGGAAAGCTGCTTTTACAAGAGGGTACGAGATATACGAGCTTTGTTTAGCTTCATAGGACAAAGGCTGACACAGAATATGGTTGCTGTATCTAAATATCCCATACTGATAAATGCCATGGAAGAACTATTTAAGCTACGGGATGATTGTTGGCACAATAACTGGAGCAAGCTGCCTGTGAAGACACTTAATGGAGAATAGGGAACTTCTAACTGTCAGAGGAAGAAGTTTTTGAAAACATAAGAAAAGTTGTGAGATTTTATCATGAGATCCAGACAAGCAAGTCATGGAAATTCACAATATTACTTGAGCAGAGGGACTGGACTCAGAGAACCTTCCCATCCCTTCCACCCCTATTTCATATAAAAGCCAAAGGGAATTTTGCCATGGATTTAATTGGACTTACCCTGAAATGTCAACCCTACCAGCATGTGCATGTGGCCTAATCAATTTTGGGTCTTCAAATGATTCACCACAATTTTTCAGACCAGATATAGACTTTAAACTAACTGAATATGTAAATTGTATCTTCAGCAGCAGGACTCCAGACCTGGGTGCACAGATCTCAGTGCATGGAATAAACTGCGGTGGCCACAGATACAGTTTATTAATCAATTATCTCTGTTTATTGGAGACCAGGATCTTCCTGCAGCTGCCTAACCCAATGACATGCAATGACAATTATGTAAACTTTCATGGAACTCCAGAAAAGCTATCAGCGGTTTCCTGGCTGTAATTTTTGAGCTGATCTAATCTGACATATGGTGATTTTTTGAGTCATTTGATAGTGTAGAGAGCTAAGTAAACCCCTCTCCAAACAGCCATAAAAAGTGGCCCTGCAGTTTTTGCTACTTTTGGAAACCCAGAAACATGTTGCTGCAAATACTCAAGCATGGACACAGGAAGGATTAGATCTTACAGCAGATCTTGACCTTGGGTGCATCAAACTTTTTTAAAACAAAAATATGTTTTCAGATAAACAGCTTGGTTTTATAAAAGGAGTCAGCCGTCTGCAAAAGAGTATGACTTTTCATCAGAAAGTGCAAAATCTAACAGAAAAAAAATTTTCATCTTAACATAGTGTTTTTGTCAACAGTACACTTGCTAAAAATGTTCAGTTTTCAGCCATTGAAAATTAAAACAGTTGTAAGGGCAGTTGAATTTTCAGTGAAAAATTACATTAGTGACCCTGCTGCAAATGGCCGAAATTTATTCTGCAAATAAATTTTATCCAGACATTTTCCAGGGCCATATTTTTAAGTCTGTCTTAACTGGACTTCTGTTTCTTACTTTAGCTTAGGTCATTTGATCCTCTGAGAACTGATTGATCCTGTAAATCAACTATCTATACTTCTAAAGAACTTAAACTTCAAACGTCAGAACAGAATTGCATATCCAGGTCTGTCTCTTAAATATCTGGGAAAAAAAAAATGATAGAAAACCCATCTCAGAACATCAGTTTTACAACTGATACCTACAGAGCGAAACAGAGATTAGCCTAAAAAATTTGTATTAGCTTATATAACTTGCTTACTAGTAATGTCACATCTACGTTTAATGGAAAGAAAATGTTTGCAGAATACTGAAGTACACAAAAATAGTGTCTCACGATCATGCGGCAGCTCCTGGACAGAACAGAACTCATCCTGCTTCACCTCCATCAGCATCTTAATAAAAAAGACTGCATGTAGGTGAGATTCCTTGTTTCCACAGAGACAATCTTGCTTAAATTTGCTGTAATTGACTTAAGAGCCAGTGACCCCACTCATGGGTATAGAGGAAGGTGCTGGGGATGTGAAGGGATTTGGTTCCACCAGCAGCTGCAGCTGCTGCCTGTGCCCTGTAGCAGTTGGCATGTGGGGAAAAAGGAGGTGAAGAAAAGGGCCTGACCAAAGAGTAGAAAAAAGTGGAAACCGGTGTGAAGCTGATTTCATGCCTGCAGCTGAAGCTGGAGCAGAGAATATCAAATGTCAGAAGGAAGTTTATCCTTGCAAGCTTTCCAGCCCCATTTTGCACAACAAAGAGATCTGGCTAGTTCAGATAAGGGGTGGATGAACTCCCAAGTTTCAGTTGCTTATTTATCTGAGCCACTCCAACCTTCACTAAACATCTCTATTCCTAGAATGATGTAAGTCCCTTGATTAAAACAACGTGACACATTACCGGAATACCTCAGTCCCACTGTGTTCTGCCTGTCCCACTCCCAGACACCCATCAGAAAACCTGATTCTCTCCTCCCAAGGTAGCAAAATTCCCACCAACCTCAGTGGCATCAGTATTAGGCCTTGGTAAATATTTTTGATCCATACACAGGTTGTCTTATCCAGTCATTCTCAGCAAGGGAGGATATACCCACACACACCTTTCTTAAATAAAGTTTTTCTTTGGCTTTGTTTGCACAGCAATGCAAACAGCTTGCATGGAAGGGATCTTTTATTCCGGCTGCTGGAACAACAACTGCTCACAATAATTGAGAAGACTGTATATTGATAGGTCCCTGTGAAGAAGAGAAAGGACAACCTTGTCAGGGCATAGACCTGCCTTTCCCTTTAAAACCTTGCATGCTTCAGTCAAATTCTTGTTTCTCTCCACCTGTCTGTTCAACCTTTTTCAATATGCTGACTTAGAAGACTCTTGATCAAAGAGCAAATCCCTGTATAGCAAATGTGAGTCTGTGAAAAGTAAGCTCACTTTTCTTAGCTATCTTCTATCAACATATTGGAAGGGCTCCCTACACTTTCTTTGATGATCCACATATGGAAAAACTTCCCTGCTCACCAGCCTTGCAGAGACCTCCCAAAAAACAACCCTGACTTTTTGAAATGTCACTTATCCATCACAGAGATGGAGCTGCTTTCGGGAGAGCTGAGCTGCAAATCACTTGCTCAAGTCTCAGTACATAAAATTGCTGTTCTGTACCTGGCTAAAAATACAGAGAGGGCACAAGTTCAACTGCACATCCAGACGTGGTTACTTTTTCTCTACTGAACTCAAAATTATTATCCTTAGGTGAAAAACTCTTCTCAGATTTACCCCATCATCTGTCACCCTGAGGGTGGTGGACCCTCACTGTCTCACCTTCTCCTCTCACCTGACATCTGCCTCCTACCAGGTCCCACCAACACTGTTAAAAATCTCTCCTTTACATTCATGTGTAAGTGACTTAGTTCATAGTTTCTTCCAATATTTTCACATCTTTGGATGTTTCACCTCCTTTTAATATCTATTCCATTTCTTTCACTTGGCAGTTAGACTTCAATCAATTTAGCTTGAATAATCACTTAGTCTGATTTATGCCATATGTAAATCAATCTGTCGTATTATTTGTTTGAAGAAATTTTAGCTATTGTTTGTGTGCAAGATGCTACATATTATTAAGTTTCATCCTATGGCATCAGCACAGTTAAAATTATCACCTAGTTTGTCTCCCTCACAATTCAGATTCATTTTCTAATGAGCTAAGAATTAACAAGGTAGATATGGGTCATTAGAAATGTGTATTCATGTTTACCAAAACCAAATTGCACAGCTGGAATAGAACACATTATTTTATGCATTGTGGTAGAAAATGACATGACTCCAGGAATTTCAGATGTTAACCAGCATTTTTCTAAGATTGATAACACACAACATACAGAATTCCCCTAGACATTGTCTGCAGATAGTCTGCCACTGTAGATCTCTGCACAACCTTAAGACCTGACCTGAATATGGTTCCCTGTTTTCTCTACACTCACGTGTGAAAACCTACCATTTCAGCAGTTTGCAACTAATCAATTAATAGGTCACTCATAGGCTGTGATGTAGTCAAATATTAACATGAGAAGAGACCTCCTCCTGTCACTGCAAGACCTTTCCATCAGTGACTTCAGTGGGTGAAAAAATATTAACCAACTCTGCTGGGATCTCCATGAACGAACATCCCACTCTCAAACTATAAAACTTCACTTGCCCTCTGGAATACAGCATCATCAACCTGTCACATATTAGGGATTTCCCCTTCACGCTGTTGACATACCTCACACTCAGACAGACACCAGTAATTAACCAGCTCGTTGAGGAAGGAGAAACAGCTTACTGTCTATATATGGAATTATTTCTACACCAGTGAGGACAATCCTTTTATTGAACCTATGCTCATCCTAAGCTTCCTTGCTTATTACTTTGCACAGAGCGGCAGGACTGTGAATCTAGTGTGTACTCCTGACCCTTTCTCTCAGAGGATAGACTTTGTGAAGAGTTGCTCAGGTTTTATTCCCTCAAGCCAGCAGATATAGATTGTTTTAAGCTTCAACCTTGTCAGTTTTCAGGAGGGTAAACTGCTCTGAATCTGGATCTTGCCCAGAAAAAAATTAGAAGCTGTAGGTCATGGTTTGTGCTGCAAAACTGGTGCCAATGATTTCGTGGCAGATAATCACACATCTGAGTCAGATCTAAACAAATGTGGCTAGATCGTGTCAGAAGGATACAGAGCCACCAGAAATGCTGTCTTTTACATTAATCATAAAAGCAAAGTTCAATCCTTGCTTCTGCAGGTACATTAAAGCTAGTCCCTCTGTGTGCTCTTTGTGGGCTACTAACTCTGATGCCCTTCATAAATCTCAGCCTGGTGAAAGATGCCGGATTCCCCAGTAGACATTGGCAGGATAAAGGTATTTTTTGTTTCCTAGGAACCTGCGGTTGAGCTGTTCTCTGCTTTCTGTGGGTCTTGTCTTCAGCAAAGAAAGAGAGATTTATTTTTTTTTTACAAAGTAAAATTTCTCCTCAAAAATTTCTGGGGTTTGTCATCTCTCTTTGTCACTTCTTTCTTGTGGAAAAACTTAGCACACCACTGGCTGGAAAAAAAAAAAACAACTTTCTTGTTCATGAAAGCTCTATATCTAAAAGTCTATGAATCATTTCAGTGAAAAAAGTACCTTCCAAAGCTCTCACTAGGAAGGGAAAAAAAAAAAAAAAGGAAAAAAAAAATTCAACAGGTTGTGGCTGTGGAGGGACTTAGTGTTCTTAAACAGAGGCCACCTTTTACCTCACAGACCTGCCTGAACCAGTCCAAATTTCTTCCTCAGTTCACCATTTCCATTGCAACTGCAGCTCTGGGAGGTCAGACCTGGTGTTTCAAATCCTTTTGAGCTGGTATAATACTTTTTTTATGCTGATACAGATACCTTTTTTATGCTGATACAGGCAAGATGGGCTTCAAAATGCCCATCAGAGCTTGCTGACCCTCCTGCAGTCTTCTTGTTCTTTGTGGAACTATTTCTTTTTGTGGAAGTGGTGGAAATCTGGGGGCAACAAAAGGTAGAAAGCATGCTGCAATACTGCTGGGCAAGAATGGTGTGTCTGCACTTCTTCTGAAGGCTACAACATCTTTACAACTAGATTTGTGAACACCAAGAGGATGGTTTGGCTCAGTCATTTTTGCCATGAGAGTTAATAAATCTATATCCACAACATCATACCTCCACAGAGAACCCAAACCCAGTGATCTTCCCAAGGCCATCTAGCTTCCAGAGCCTCGTACAAAGTCAGGCCTGTAATTATGTCTGTGAGAGACAGACCAGGTAATGAATGATAGAAATGAGTCAGAAGGGGGAAAGGACACAGTAACACCCTCTCAGCTCAGCATTCAGGCAGTGAGTGTGGCCATCAACAGGCAAGAGCAAAGGCAGCAAACCAAGCAGTGCAGCTCCTTTCCCTATTCCTCACTCAATGGTATCAATGGGAAGGAAAATGGGGCGCAAGGGCCAGAAGGGAGTTGCAAACAGCTTCTTCTGACTGGAATTTTAGCCTTGCCCAGGAGAGCATGATCGCAGAGGAAGAAGAGCCGTCAGTCTGTGTAACCTCTCTGACGGCTGTGGAAGGCGGCAGGAAGGAGCAAGACTTGGTGATTACTAATTTCTTCATGTTGGAGGCAAGGAAGACAGAGTGCAGCTCAGGTAATGATGGTAGAAGCTACTTTGAGAAACCTTTAGGAAGTCATGATGCCAGATCCCAAGCTAGGAATTAAACAGGTATGTTAGGACAAAGAGAACATGCCATGACTTAATAGATGGTAAGGAAAGAGACCCTGGGCTTTTCTGTGGAGACATGTCTGTGGAGATAACCTCCAGCCATCCTGAATGGTGATAAACCACATGCAATAATGATCTCTGCACTTCATTAATGACTGAGCAGAGTTTGCAAAAGTTGCTTCACTTGGGTCCTCAGGACAGGTTTCTGCTCATGGTGGAAATGAAAAACTAGTTGCTCTCTTACACTAATCAGCTGGGTGGCAGCTGGCCTTTGGGAAAACAATGAAAACCTCTCACACTAGCGACAAATTCACTTTCTTAAAGTGACTACCCAGCTGTAAAACGGGAAGCTTGGGGGGGAAAAAAAAAAAAGACAAAGAAAAAGAAAAGGAAAAAACCTTTTCAGGATTATTCACTTTTCTAAATTACACCCTTCTTACTCCCATAATGCCAGTCCAACAATTGTCCAATTCTCCTCTTTGTAAATTAAACCCCATGAAGAAAATGCTTTTCCCTTTTCATCATAAAAATGTAGGTACGTAAAAGTACTGACCCTATGAATCAGGGGTCAATTATTATTTCTAAATGTGTGCTTACAGACAAGCAAGTAGACGCTGGATAGACCCCAAAAGGCTGTGGACTGTGTTCTGGCTGCCTATTACAGTCATTAAGTAGGTGATTCATTGCCTAGTATTTAGGGCTGCCAGACTGTGCCTCTCTATGCAATAATGAGGGAAAAGGAGTTACAACATCAAAGTCAAGCACTCACAGTCGGCCATCTGCCTAACACTTTGACTTGTGTCTCTTTAATGTACATGGGTCAGGGTCTACGATAGTGTACTCTGATCACCTACCAAACATCAGCACTGTTCTAGGTACCCACATTCATACCAGGGGCCCTGCTCGGTAATAAAACCAACCCTATCTAGGCTGGGATATGAACAAAGCACAGAAGGTCACTGCAAGCAATATATGAAGGAAGGCTGGCAATGCTTTAGAGAAGAATGGCAAAGAAACCACATTTGATGCTGTGTTCACCCTCTGTGGTTTCATGGAGTGGGCAGTGGGCTGCAAGCCTACAACAATGCATGACACTCCCCACTCCCCCAGCACCTCTACGGGCTGATCTCAAGGTGCTTTGCTGAAGTGAGCGAATGGTATTGATCCCCATTTTCCCAAGGAAATGGAAACATCATAACATCACCGAGGTTGCACAATAAGAGTCAAACACAAGTGGTTGCTCCCCAGAGTTCCACTTAAGGCTGGGAGGAAGAGCTGTAAACTGGCCTACTACCAACCTCCAATGCAGCGTTTGAAGCCAGGACTGCACTGCTAATCCCATGCTTAATCCACTCCAGCGCAGCACAGTAGCAGGCAATTAGCATGACTTTGTTGCGTGAACTCTCCTGCAATGTATGCAGGGCTGTCAAAACCACAGGTCTGCTGTGATCTTCTCAGTTCAGACGAAGCATTAACGCTGGAACAGAGGGAGCAGGTGGAGGTGTTTTGGCAAAGCTGCTCTTCCCTCAAGAGTCGGAGTGCATTGCTTCCTGAACAAGCCCAGCCCTGTTTGCTCACTTAATTGTACAGCTACAGGTTTGTTTCCAGCTCTCGCTCTTGTCACCGGGCTGCGTAAGACCTGCCAGGCTTCACATGTGAGACCTGCATGCTTGACTCCTGTCTGTCTCTAGTACGTCAGGCAGTGATGGAGCGATGCCGCAGGTGATGCCAGCAGAGAGTGAATCACCGCGGTGCAAAAAAGCTGCCGTGCATCACATGCCATGTAAGCGGCACAGCTGGGCCACCAGGCAAATAGTGGCAACATACTGCGTGGCTCGGGATCATTCCTGCACGCTTGATTCGCATTTCCTATTGCTAAGAACCAGACCGGGCCATGCACTGACACGCAGGGAGGGATGGTGGCTATCAGGAGCAGTCACAGAAAACAGGGTTGGGCGCTGGGGGCAAGGGGGTTCTGGTGGTTTGGCTCATCCTTGTGCAGCAGAGCCACTGCATAGGACATCTCCCTGCACACAGCCACTTGTGCCAGCGTGAAAGGAGAAGCTCCATACAATGTCTGGGCAACTCTTTGAGCAGCTACCTTTGAAGCCCTTTAAAAGGACCGGTGTCTTCCAAGTGAGCTGATCAGCTTAATATACTGAATATTCACATATCTGAATACCCCATTCAGCTGAGTAGCTAGTTTGTGCCTCGACTTGCTTCTGAGGACATTATTTAGGAAATATTGTTGCAATAGTAATGTATTTATTCCTATTTGCTGATTTGGCAATTTTGAGCCTCACCTGTTTTAGATTGCTCATTTCTATTGCGAAAACATACACACACTCACGTAATTCATCGTGCTCACATAAGTCTGTGTTCTGCTGCTGTGTTTATTTGAGATTCACTTGAGAGGGAGATAAAATCACTCTGGCTGAGAGGCTTTATCTTGACTATCTGTTCCCTAAATGGGTCTATTTGACTTGGAAAGGAAGAGGATAATTTGATTCCTAACAGAAAATGTCCTCCTTTGATCCGATGTTTCTGCAGAGTTGCCCATTCCCCAATAGATCTTTTCTATGTGATGTTTTCCTTTTGTTTTCCCTCATCACTGTCTTATTTACAATAACACATTTGAGATAACCCACCCCTCTCCCAGGGAAACATCATATCTAGCCCATTCACAGACAGGCATAACTGTAAAACTCACAGCACTGCTTCCTGTACCATCCTGCGTCTTTAGATGATAAAACACTATCTGGCTGGTCTTGCATTTAAGCCAGCAGATGCTAGTATTACTACATTTCAAAGGACCTCAATCAATCCATTTCCTTCATTGTCCCACTCTTGCAAAAAACTAGACAGAGAAGCCCGAGGCTTTGTAGTTTTTGAAGTGCTCTAATCTGGACAGATCTTACCATTGCTGTCATAATTGATTAAGCTGTTGCCAGCATCCTCTGCATCTCCTGAGAGCTGTCACGGTTCACATGCATCAGGGCATGCTCCAAAGTTCACACACTTCCACAAGGCACAGCTCAGCGAGAGTCGGGCGTCATTAGAATAACAATACTTTGCACTTGCATCTCGCCTTTCATCACAGGCTCCCAAGGCACTTTGCAAATACTCAGAGTCCATTTCTGCTACCCATTGTCACACTCTGTTATACTGTACAGCAATCCTCTCCCCTTCCAAAAATGTTCCATGGAGCTATTTGCAGAGCGAGATACACCAAGGACAAGTAAACACATCAAAAGAGTGTCACGATGCTTTTGAGAGATAAGTGTTATTCCTGTTTTACAAATGGAAAAACTTAATGGCTATGTTTGCACTGGTCTGCTAAGGGTGGCTGAAAGCTGCCCTTGAGACCAGACTTGCCTGTCTCCCACAGCCAGTGCCTGCAAGCATTGCTTCAGGCAGGACCAAAGTATCCCCACGCAGGATTTTGTGAGTCCAAAATATAGGCTTTGTCATACAGGCTGCTTGCAGACAGTGTGAAGGAGCCATGTGCATGGGAGGTGGATACATTGGGGAACATACTGCATTTACAGGTGATTTGGAGCATCTTTTTTCAGTCCTCCATGTGATTTACCAAAGAGGATGCAGGTGACTCAATGTGGGAGCCAACACAGAACACAGCATTCCTAAATTCCTGCTCAATGTCTAGTCACTACAACTTCCCATCTTTCACGAACCCATGGATTCATTAGCTATTTGTTTATTGGCTGCAAAAAAGTACATATGAAATGTATTTTTACAAAAAAATAAAATTGGAATTTTCCATGATCCAGACAAATAGAAGGATACTCATCCAATCTGTGAGCACAGACACAGATGCAATGGAAACATGCTTTTTATAGGTGTATTTAATGCATGTGAAAAACTGGGAGAGAAAAAATCAAGCACATGTTCATGAGGGTGCTCATTCTGTAGGAAAGGAGGCTTGCTGTGTGCATGTGCCAGGTAATTTTGAAATTGAGTGTTTTCTTCAAAGGGAACTGTGTATAGAAGGGGATATTCCCCCCCAACAAACAACTGGGGGGGCTGTCCTCTCTTCAGACTGGAGGTCTGTGAGCAAGTAGCCAAGCAAGAACAAGGGAAAAGGCAACAGATGGAGAGAAGGAGGCAGGAACAGGCTGAGGGACTCGATGTCTTTACTGGTTGCAGAAAAGCAGAAAGGGAAGATTCAGCACAGATCAACATTGAGCAGAGCCCTGTCCCGGGAGACTGAGAAGTTGCAATTTACCTCATTTCTTGGATACTTCTTAAGATGATGATTTTGCACCTCTACTTATCTGCTCTCTCCTTTTCTTCTGTCCAGACTTAAACAGAGAGAAGACAGCAGGTTACTAAAATAAAATAAAACAGCTTACTAAAGAAAGGGCAAACTGACTTGGAAAACCAGGAGCCATCTCTACTCCTACCAGCTGGAGTTTCTCCCACTTCTACAGCCATTAAAGTTATGAAATGTTTGGATGTTTTACTAATTCCATTAAGAACCAGAAAGGCTGTTCCCACCATGACCAGAAAATGAAACAGCAGCAATCACACGGGAAAATGCTCAACTTTCCAGACTCAGCAGTTTTATTAGTGCAAATACCCTCCAGATAGACAGCCACACATTTGACTGCTTCCTTACAGTGAACCTAACTCAGCCTGCAGAGGCTAACCTGCTGTTACTAACTTTCTTCTCCAGTTCATTTCACCAGAGGAGGAATGGCCCACCGATGAGGACTCTGACCTAGGATTCAGACATGTATTTTTTTTCTCGCGCATTTGTGGATTGCCTGAGCGATTTTGGGCATGTTGTTAACTGTGTCTGTGTCCCAGTTCTCCAGCTGTGAAATGGAAATATTAGCACTTCCATGCTGCAAAATGGCATTAAGAAGGTTAATTTTGAGGCACGTGGTATATGATGCTAATAAAAATCTTGGAACCACCATTTCCCAGGCTCCATCTCCAGCCTGGGTCTAGTTCTTCCCTAGGACTTCTCTAGCAGAAGAGAAGTCTTTAGCAAATGCTAATGTGACAAGCATGGGGCTTTTTTTGTGGTGTTGTGTATGCTTTTTCCTTGATCACTCAGCTCCTGGAATCATGTGATTCTGGATAATCTTGCTCTTCATTAAAATAAAGATTAAATTTCATAGTCAGGAGATTGCAGTGTAGAGGGTGGCAAAGGAAAGAAACTAATGCCTAAAAGCATGAATGCAAAAGGGGAGCAACTGAAACAGCCCAATATTAGTTATTTTAAAGTATCAAGATTTCTAAGCTGATAGAGCTTTTATTAAGGATAAAAAAATGATTTGGAAGTGCAGAGCTGACAATACTGAGTTTCATTCTTCCTGGTTTTTCCCCTTCAGGTGCTATTGCAGTACAGATCAAATCAGCACAATTCACTCCAATTCACCAGTACAGGCACCTAAATTACAACCCCAGCACCGCGTGAGTCTTTGAGAAAGTGAGACAGAGCTCAGAGCTGAGTTTTGAAGCCAGCTCACACTATGGCAATCCTGCTCGCTAGGCAGCAATGTGACGAGTGTATTAGCATTTAGCAAAGGTATATAAAGCCATGGTCCCTGCCTCAAGGAGCTTACAACATTGCAATACAGACAGAGGGACTAGAACAGGAAGCCACATAAAAAGCAAAAGAATTAAGCAGACATGTTGGTTATGTGTTCCTGCAACCACATCAAGCCTGGTCAAAGGGAGGAAACTATTGTGTCCATGAATGCAATCCCCACTCATGAATCCAGGCCCTGGCAGTCACGCGTGGGTCAGCGTGGGTCGGCGCGGCTTCCCAGCGCCCTTTCCCAGGGCCAGCCCACCCTCCTGCACCGGGCTGTGCAGTATGCAACAGATAGGCATGCATAAGTTAGCTGTAAGCCACACATGTAATTAAATTACTGTCTGGTTCAGCTAGTGAAAGCAGGCACAAGCTACGTACAATCTGCTAACATTTTCAAACCCTGTCATTAAAAATTCCTTGCTCTCCAGCCTGTACCAAATGGAGTGAGTAAAGTCTGCGGGTCCCAGGGCCCTGGTGCTCCCATCACAAGCCGCTTTCTTCCTACAGCAGCCATATTCCTGGCACAGCTGCACAGACCTGTCCCAGACCCCTGTACCCCAGAAGTGCCAAGACCCTCCTGCTAACTCTTCTACCCCAGGTTGCGGTGAATTGTGTGTGGTCTCAGCCCGAAAGGAGAGACAGCTGTGTCTAGCCTGGGTCTTGTCAGAGAGGGGCTGTTTGTTCTTCCTAGGAAGCTGGAAAATTCCCAGGCAATCACACAAAGGAAAGAAAATCTTCTCAAGAGCTGAGGAAGAGAGTCAGACACACAGGACCATGGAGAGACTTGTTCCAGGTCACACTGCAAGTCACTGCTGGAGCTGGGTTGAGACATGAGGACCCCCAGTCCCTAGGCTGTACTATGCTCTCTTCCCTTAAACCAACTCCGACCAAAGCAAATCAGGATAAGAAAATGATCAAAGTTAGGAAACTTTATCTAGTATTAGGGATGCCAGAACCTCCAGATGATGATGCTGGTAGCAAGAACCCGTTCCTAAAGCTGTAAAGAAAGTGATTTGTCCTTGACTGCTCTGTGGAGCTTACCTATAACTGAGATCACTCCAGTTTCTTTGGGTATCCCAACTCCAAAATAGCAAATTTCACAGTTTAAGCCACCTTGTGGAGGCACAAGGGGCAATAAAACCTGATCTTTTTTAGCAGAAGCGGTCAGTATCTCTCAGATATTTAGCATTCCTCTGCAGAAACCCATCAGGCTGCTGCACGGAGTGCTGCACATCCTGCTCTCCCTCTGTATAGTTTATTGCTTTCTTAAAGAGAAAAAGTAAATGGGCCAGATCTGCAGCTGACGTAAATCAGCATTTCCCTCCTGAAGTCAATGAAGCTACACCAGCGGGCACTAGCTAAAGATCTGGCCCAGTGAGTTTAGTGCCATGAGGTTATGAATCACTGTTATTATGTGGCGCTGCATGTAACTGCCTGATCCCTTCTCCCCATCTCCCCAAGGGGTCCAGAGCAGCCCTCCTCGTAATGCTGCCAGCAGCAGGGGGAGATGAGAGTGTAATGTTCAATTATCTTTTGCATGTTTTTCCAATAGTAAATCACAGCAGGGGATGTGACCCCCTGCTAATTGGAAGTCATGTCCTGTGGGGTTCTCTTCTTCCCTTTTGCTCCAATGTATATATTTGTATTAAATACTGATAAATGGCACAAATGCAGAGAGGTGGTAGATTCTGTGCAGTTGCAGCCTAATGAAGATTTCTCTCACGGATCTGTTTTTCTCTAGTTTCAAAAATGTTCAATCATGTTTATGCTAGGATTTAGCATGAAAGGCTAAAGCTGATGGAGATTCTTTCAGCCAAACCTGACTTAAATCAACTGAGCTGTTCCTGTGTTAGAGGAGGATAACGTTTCTTTCACTACCATCTACCACAAGGTCTGAAATCCCTCCATGACCGCTTTGTGTTTCAGAAAGGACGAAACCTCGAGATGGTAATGCAGTAGAGAGGAAGCATTTCTGTGTAGCTCATCAGCAAGCCAGTTTAGGTTTTCAAAGGGACTTAATCCGGGTGAAATTCAACCCCGTGGTCAATGAAGCACTTACCTACCTTCCTCCCGAAGCTCAGCAATAAGGCATAGGCACCGAGGGGTGAGATTGTCAGGCAGAGATTCCCAGGGGGGATACGCAGACTGTGACACCCCGCTGGCACTGGGGTGATGGGTGTGATATCTCGTGTATTACCCAGGCCCGACAGCACACCTCCCTCTGTTTTGGAGCAGGGTCACCAGACCTGGTGGTGTGTACTGTCCCAGCGTGGAGCTGCTGCTCAGGCACTGTGCAGAGAGACCACTGCTCTCCCTGTGCTCCCTTCACCCCTTAGGTCTGTGCCTCAGGCTTTTACAGCTTTGTAAGCCCATGGGACACAAGTACCTGGTCAACCTGTTCTACACGATGTCCCCAGAAGTGGGGTGGCTGTTCTGGAAAGAGCACTGGACTGTAACCAAGCATGACCTCCCAGCAACGTTACCACCAACCTCTTCCTCCACCCAGTGCCAACATATCAAATATGCTCTCATCCCATAAACCAACCCAGCCCTGTCTCACACAGGGAAGGATGATACTTGAGAAGCCTGTTACATCACGATGTTGTGAGACACGATTACACACCTCTGAAATGTACCCAGCACCTATTGCATCATGAGAGATGTACCAAGAATATGATTAGAGAAGGATAAAAGGTGTTTCTTTAATAACGCATTAGCCAACGTGTTTAATGAATGTATTTTAAATGCCAACTGCAGACAGAACAAGGTGTATTTCGACACACATTAGCTGATCAAGGGAAACCTCAGGAGGAAGTCTAAAGGGAACGAATGAACTTGGCAAACTGGAGAATCCAGCCCACAGAGAATTTAATGGGAATTAGGGCCCTAATTCAGCAAGGTATTTAAAGACAGATTTTTAGAGATACTTAGTGAGTTAAACATTTAAATACTTTTAAAAATCTCATCCACCAACATGTAATGATCTCTAAGTCTGTGTTCAGATCCATCCCTGTTCATTTCAGCAAAGTAAGCAGTACTAAAATGCTCTGCTGAATCAGGACCTAAATCAAATTTGACAGGCTAATCCAGAAATTATCTAAATCCTATACAAGCTACTAAAGGAAGATTCCTCCTCCCATTTTCAGGTTTTGGAACTCTTTTGTGAAATCACTTCTCAATATTTTATTAAATTCTGTGGGTTGGTTACAAAAAAAAAATCCATAGCTAAGTAATTATTTTGTGTCAAATTCTGTCAGACCTGAGAAGAGCAGTGAATTTCAAACAGCGGAATTGATAATCAACCACTGTACAATAATTTGGAGATTTGCAACACACAAGTAGCCACACGACACATGGAAATAATGTTTTATAAACAACTCTTCTCTTTTATGTCTGATTAGGAATACGAGTCACAGTTGTCTCTGAACACTAACCCACTGGGAATCTTAGAGGAGGAGGAAGTGAGAGGAAGCTCAGATACCACAGGAATGGGCACTGTGTAAGAGCACAAATCAAATCTAGTGAGTCCTATCCTCAGGGAGTGAAAGTGGCAGAGAATTAGAGCAAGTCAGAGGTTTAAGCATCTGTCTCAACCAGATGGGCAGAGAGTGAAGAAGTCCCTGCATCAGGATTCCCCCACTCCAACTGGCTGCTCATAAAAAAAGTTTGCAAACACATTTTAAGAGGGATCAGGAGGGATTGGTAAGGTGAACTCTCTAGTTGACACTCTCTAGTTCTTTCACCCCTGCAGTGAAAGCAAAAGCAATCTTGGCCAGACCTTGAGAGAGTGAGAAGATCAGATACTGGTGATACTACTTTAAAGTGTCTCCAGAAGAAGTGGCTGACACCACACGCTGCAGTGAGAACCTGATAAGCATCAAGTACTCGACAAAGCTTTAAATATAAAAGCTTGAAATGTAATGTGCTTCTTTTCACCCCAGGGAGTCTCTGCCCACATCTCCAGAGCATGAAGTGCCCTGGCTGCTGGCGGTGCTGCACAAGCCCCATGGCTTTGCCAGGTCCTGGATCCACTCTCGGGGGAAAACGTCCATGTGCAGACAGCTGCTGCAGCAAGAAGATGTGGTGGCATCCCGTCCCCTGTCACCTCACTAGCCTCAGGGAGCAGCAAGCTCCACCGCTGCCCTGCTTCCCCCCCTTGCAGCCCCCACCCTGTCACGGGCAAGTGTTACCCTCAAACAAAGTTGAGAGCATTTTTTCAATAAGGGCAGTATAGGAAATGTTTTGGTCTGTACTGCAAAAATAACCGCTTTACAAAAAAAAGCCCCCTCATGCTTGGCAATAGCCCGAAAGGTGCTACTCTCAGTATGCACAAGTGTAAGAAATTGGACTTTTACCCACATTACTACGATGGGTAAGGCTTGGGGGTGGTGGGGGTTTTGGTGAATGTAGTACTGCTTTCGAAAAGGCATTTTAAACTACATTATACCCTAGGGCAAATTATCACATGCTTTGAGCCCAACCTGGGGTACAAAGATCAAGTACAGCTATTTGATTAGATGTGTGAAAACATCGTGCTCCTGAACAAAATTGTGCTGCTAAAACTAACCTGCACTGGTGTGAATTATGCTGACAAAACCCACTCAGCTAGCAGAAGGGTTGTGTGATTCTGCTGCTGCCGGTTTCACAGTGAAAGAGAGTGGCTGATACTATAACTGATATTACAAAACATTTTAGGCTGAGGTAGGATCCTTGGCTCACTAAACAGCTGCAACACCATAAGATACAGTTGAAATGTCATTGTCTTTACACGAAATGTTCCTGGCCAGCAGCTCTGCTGGCAGAGTGCTTTGTGTGCTCACACATATGCCTAATTCCCTTCAGGAAAAATCACCTGCAGTCGCTCCTGCAGTGGGCTGGAGTGTGGAGCAGGGGAAATTGGGCATGGGATGTTCTGCTGCAGGATCAGTAACCTTCTGATGGGCAGGGCAACCTCCTCAGCCCACTCAGCTGCATCTGGAAGAAGGCAATTATTTCCAACTTCTTTGAGAACATAGCTCAGACCACAAAAGCTTCACTTTTACTGTCTAACCTTTCTCACCAGCCAAGCAAAATCAGGCAGGCATCATCTGGGTTTTTCATCATATTTCTCACCATATTCCCAGCCACCATGACAAAGGTCTGGGGTGTGTTTGTGGCCTCATCCTACATTCATATGGGGAGTTCTATGGATGTAAATACACGAGCATAAATTTTAATGTAAATTTTACTGTGCAGGCAGTGAAGTGTGAGGTTGTGAGGTTTGTGTCCACCTCACAAGAAATCCAAGGTAGCCAAGACTGCCAGTGACCTCTCTGCCCTATCCACACATGCTGTGTGCGGCATGATGTGAACTGCTTACAGACAGTCCTTCTTCATCTGGAGCTGATTGCCTTTGCTCAAGAACTGCAGGTGACCATCCCTCAGCTCCACTGCTGCAGCGGAACATGTTGGTTCTCCCTCCTCCAATTCAGGACCATCAGCAGGTCTGTTTCAATCCAAGCACTTGGACCGTTTTGAGTAACCTGGTACAAACTAGACAGCATCTTTCCTGTAGACCCCTCCACCAGCAGTCCTTGTTGAAGGCTGTCTTTGGTAGAGGGTTAATGACAAACAGGCAGAGGGCATTCATGAGTTAAACCAGATAGTTGCAGCCAGCAACTGCTGTAGTTGGAAGGACGCCGGCAGCTCACCTCTGTGCTTAGTGACAACATGGAAACTCTGTGGAAACTCATTAAAGCAGTGGCTTGCCCTGGTCTTCACTTCAGTGATCAGCATCAGAGGTCTCCCCCGGCACTGCTCACTGGGACTGTGTCCAAAAGGGTATGAGTAAAATAGCAGTAAGAGCAGAACTGTTAGTAGCTTAGCTAGTCAGAGGTCAGTGGTACAGTTACAATAGGCTAAGACCTAATCAAAATCTGGGGAAATCTCATGATGTTCCATTTCAGAAGAGAAGTAGAAACCTAAAAATTTCCTTGGGGCACAGAAATGGGGAAAAAATAGGGAAACACTGAAATAAGCAAATGTTTGGATATCCCCCACTATCTATAGTGGCTTTTAGAGTTTCTTCACATAGAAATTTTACGACCTTTGAAAGCCTGACCAAATCCAGACTTTCAGAGTTGGAGAACAGCAGCTGCTGACTTTTGAGCCTGGAAACGAAGCCTGGAAGTGTCAGTGTCCCAGCATAAGCTGAGATGGTCAGATTGTCCAAAATCCCAAGAGCACAGCAGTGGGATGAGCAGCGGCTCCATGACCTGGTGACACAACAGCTCCATTTCACTGCATTTGTGATGGCATGGTGTCAAAGAGTCTATAAGCTCTAGAAACCACAGCCCTTCAGACTGTCTGCATGAGATATGTGCTCTAGGATTGTATTTTCTGGAAGCCTGCGCTCCCCGCTATCATTCAGCAACCAAAGAGACTACGCACAGGTTTTGTCAGAAGTCTTCTTGGTCAATGCCTCTGAAGTGAATATCTAATTGCAGCTGGCCATTTTTCCTGTGTTTCTTCCTGAGGAGCCTGTGAAGACCTGGAGGAAGCAAGGAGTCCCACATTGTAAGCTTCTATGCACTTGATGAGTCCAAAGGAAAACCCAGATTCAAGTGCTGGAAATATTAGGGTCAAACCCTGCCTCCACTATTGACTTCCTCTGTGGCCTTGGGCAGATAATATCACTGCCTTGCCTAAGTTTCTGCAAAACATGAGGATGTCTGAGTTACCATTTTTAAAGCACTTGGGTGACATAAAGTACCATGTAAAGAGTTACTCCCATGAGTTAAGCTTTGCAGTGCTGGGCTTATGGGTTATTGATTGCTACTAACTTTATTTTTAAAGTGGGTTTCATGTGTATATTTTCCCACAAAAATGTTTCTTTTGGTGTGTAACTCAAAACTGTCAGGTTTGATTCCATGTGTTGTGCAGAAAGAAAGAGTAGGTTGTATGAGTCCTACAAATCTTACAAGAAATCTTTACAACTGCCCGTTGACCCAGTGTATGAAATTGCATACACTAGAGTGGGCATTTCTTCTGGTTTTCTGTTGAGAAAGTGAGAGGAAAATACCTTTTGTTCTCTGTTGAGGGTTTAATTTATGTGCAAATGTCCTTCGGGTTTTCTGTGAACGGGAAACCAAACATGGTGAGGGGGGGAAAAGAAAAAAAAAAAAACAAAAATCCCCCTCACACATAAAAAAACATGAACCTTGATTTTTATCAAAGCATCTCACATTTCTGATGCTTTTCAGCAGCACATATTTGATGACATAATTCAGCAAATGGGAATTAAGAGGAAAATTAAATAAAGCAAGCAGTTCACAAAAATGTATTGCAACTGGAACAGGTCTGCAGGAAGGATTAAGTAACAGAGTCACAAGTATGGGCCTAAAGGTTTGTAAGTAACTACTAATTTCAGTTCATTAAGAGGAGATGCCTGAAAAGGCCTTTACTTCCAGAAAGCAGTAAATTGTCAAGGATTTCTGGAAGACGAGCCACTTTCAAAAGTAGATATGCAGGAAAGCAAAAAGTATATTAAAGCCCATGAGAATTAGTTACGTAAATAATTTTGAGGACCTAAGTCTTATTTGCTCCAGGTTTTGGTGTCCCAATACTTTTGGGACAAAACCTAGACCTGCTTCCCACAGGGAAAGCTTCTGGAATTACAGTCAGGGGTCTCTGAATACATCATGACACTCCTGCCACTGGAACAGATATCTGGGAGTAGATGGATGTCCTCTTCAATACTGAGATCATTTAAAAAACAATCCAAGCTGTGCATCAGTGATTAAAAATTCCTAGTTAATGAATCTCAGCAGATATTTGCTTTCTTTTCAGCCTCTTGAGTTAATGATTTCTTTGCCAGATGACAGCTTTAACAGCTATGAAATGCATTTTTTTCTATAAAGTTCTCATGCAGTCTGAGCATGCATTGCACTTGCTTTCAAAATGAACAAAAAAAATAGGAAATAAGTCTTTTCAAACCTTATATGTTTAAAATCCCTAGCAACCCTAGGACACTTGTTTCTTACCAATCGTCATGTTGGTTAAAGGCCACCTAATAGCTGTACCTTTGTATACATTAGAGCTGCACGTATCAAGCATACATTTACTACACTTACTTTGACTAAAGGTAGTGGAAAGGCTGGCCATGGCCCCAGATGGGGTCTTCCTCTCTTTGAGCAACAACCTTGGAGTCCAGTCAGTGGAAGAAGTAATTTGTGTGTAGGTTTCAAGATTTTAGATCTCATTTCTTCCTCTAGCATCCCCTCCTTATCACTGTGGTTGCAAACGGGGCGGGTTTTCTTGCAGCTTCTACCACGGATGTGTATGAGGAACAGAGCATGCTTGGTTCCCTTAATTTAGTATTTCACCTCATTTCTAGTATTTTGGTCCTTTTTGGCATCCTGTGTCTCTTGTATCCTGTGGCAGGTACAATGAAGCAGCAAGTTTGGGAGAAAGGGACGATAAAAAAGTTAAATACACAGAGACTTAACATCACATCACACTTACCCCAGTGTCACACAGGCAGACACCAAAGGAGGATGCCCAGGTCTAGCCTGTTCCCACCCCCAGCCACCCCTTGCATCAGATCTAACAATCACCTTGAAGAATCTGGTCTGTTTGCTAAACCAGCAGAAAACAAATCTTTTTTTTCTTGTGTGTGGTTAGTTTCCATGTCAACTCACCGCACATTCGCATGATCTATAGACGCTATGTGAGGGAGGGGCAGGAATATGTGAGAAGGGGCAGAGAGGGGAAAGTAGGTTACATCAGATTAAATTGAACGTCAAAATGCACCCCAAATCCCCAGTGGCACATCTAAATCTACCAACGCAGTCATCAGAAGGCTGAATGGGATGCTGAATTACATGACGATCCATGAAGACTTTTCATCATATAAAGAGAAACTTGAAGGTTTGAGGGTTTTTTTAGCTAAAAGTTTCAGACTTTGTATCAGACATCAGGGAATTAAGGTCATAAGCACAACAGTGAAAATAATGTTTAATGGTTTATTTTAATATAACAAAGATCATTTAATTCCAAGAATAATAGTAATCAACCTGCAGTATATTAATATTTAAAGACTGAAATGGTGTTAAAATGGAGAGTAAGGTTGTTTTATCATCAATTGTCCTTGTGAGTTATCTCTATCGTTAAGATTTGTTTTTCATTAAACTTGTAAAGTTAATGTTTGACAACTCTATGATACTGTAATAAAGTAAGTACTATTTTTACCAGCTACATGAAATGTACCAAATGTTACATAGGGTACCTAGCCTATAGGTGTAGTTCGTGCAGCACGTATAATTTGGGTGATTTAGGGATTTAAAGAAAATTAATATTTTTGTTTCTGTTAGAGGAAAAGGTTAAAAAAATCTCTAAAAACTGTTATTAGAGATCTTGCTTTTCCTTTTATGATAACAAGATGTTAAATTCTCCATGTATGAAGGTTGCAATTAAGAGTAATGAAGGATGTTTATCTTGTAACATTTTGTTTGTGCTAGGTAAGCAAACAATACTTCTACAATCATCTGAAGACCTTTCATACAATTGCACAAAGCTGAACCTTATTAAAGAAAGTGCATTTAAATGGCCTAGATTTGTCTCCATCTTTATTAACAATATGCAATGTAAAGTAGAATTTGGAAAGTATTTTAGTAATATATACAACATTACTGATAACTTTGCTGGAATATAAGGTCCAGTCATCAAAAAGGATTTTGATAAATGTCAGTTCAGAAAATAGCTAAGAGGATAATGTGCTTTATCAGCTAAATCTGTCAGAAACATGGTTGTAGCACACACGGAGAGTTTGAACTAGTTTTAGCAATTAGTTCAGGTATCGATGTTGAAGCTTATGCTGAAACATGCTAATTCCTGCCTGTGCCTATGCTAGCCCTATTAAAGACAGCTTGAGTGTCTCTGCAGATACCCACAGCTGCACTCCAGACTAAGCCAGAATGACTTTTGAAGCTAAGGTCGGGAAGAGATCCAGAAACATGACCTCAGCTCAACAGTAAACTCTGCAAATGTTGAATTTAATGGGATGGTAGCAAAAGCATAAAATTAAAGATGTGCTTTGCAGAACCATGGCCCATAAGATGGGCTAGCACTATCAAATGCTCTGCAGACAACCAGAAGTCCATCAATATTTTGGGAACTGACCCCCTGAGGATCTGCCTGCTTTCACAGCTCCATGGCCAAAGAACGTTCAGTCAGTGAATTTTTTAAGTTTTGCATCTGCCAGAAGGGAATCATATTGCCCCAAATGTTCATGTTGCAAAACTACTTGCCCTTTCCCAGACACTTGCACTGATGTGAGACATAAGCTCACCATGCTTATGCCATTAGTCAGATGGGACCTTGATGTCTGAACCAAGTGTTCCCTTACTGAAAACTGGGCCGCTCTTGCTGAATCTGATAGATAAAATATTTATGAAAGGTGTGAGGAGCTCATTTGTTAACATATGACTGGTGTTAGCATAGTGCCTTTGACTGACGTGAGTAATTAATTAAAAATACCCTGAACTGCCTCACAGACAGAATACAGATTTGAGGGGGGAGGTCCAGGCTAAACCCATGTTTCTCCTACCAGCAGATGGTACTGGAATCCTGTTGCTGGAGGACCACATTCCCTCCCCACTAATTCTCACTTTTGTGGCTCTGCTCTGAAAAACACAGAATTGCCATGGTGTGAAAAAAAGAAGCATTTGTCCTTTGACAATGGACTCATTACAAAGTGCTGGTTCAGCAGAGCAGGAGAAGAACTAGAGGACCTGACACAGTACTCCCTCTTGGTTTTCCAGTAAAAGTTTGACATTAAAAAACAGTTCCTACATGGAGTAGTTGTTTCATTTAGCAGAATTACGCATGTGCAAAAGATAAAATATTTATCAAAGCTTCTAAAAGTTAAACAATTCCAGTAAGGATGAAAAGCTTTCTATAAGCTGTCTATTTGCTGGAAAATAAGTCTCTTGTGTTTAGAACAAGGATGAGGTCCGTGGCTATCCTTTGTGTCACAGTTGCATCTGCAGAGTGTCATAGCTTTTATTCAATAAGTGTACCAAAAGGAATGGAAAGTTGAAGAGATTTGGCTGGGGGAAATGAGAATTCGGCAGCAGTGTTGACATGTGGGTGAAGGCTACACAAGAGACCTGCTGCTCCATGCTAACTAGTAGCACAGTTCTTTGTTACCAGCCCCATGTTCTACACCAGCATGAACACCCTTCCCCTGCCCCAACCTTCCCTTTTGACAAAGCTTATTTCTCTCGGGCGAACAAAAGCACACTTTGAAACCTGCCAGCTGCACCTCCAGTGGGAGAAGCTACTACTGTATCCAGTCCAAAAATCCTGTCTACATTATAGGGATTTTTTGGTGTGAATCTCAATAAGTATTTATAAACTTGACTGCTTATAGGCATAAATCCCACCAAGTTCTGAGGATTTGGTCCTATGGGCTTTAGCTTATCGACATGCAAAGCAGAAATTATAGTCTTTTCCTTCCTCACTTGAGCACTATGATTTGTCCTTTAGTGTGGTATTATCAATTATGTAGCACCAAGAACTCACTGGAAAATTTTCAGGCAACATCTATTACAATAAATTAAATGATGCCAGGGTCATTCCCAGGCAAGGGAGCTTGATCATCACTACTGTTGATGGTCCCTAGCACAGTTTGGGTCTGTGCCAGGTCGCATTCTCTGAAAAAAATCCCCAGGCACAATTTAGAAGCTTGCATGGGCCAAAGACCATTCCCAACAGGCGGTTTGGATGCAACCAACCCATTTGGTATGATAAAAGAGATTAGTTGTAGGAGATGGGTCACTTGGGCCCAGTGCCAGAGAATGGCCCTGGGTACAATGACTTGCCTGGACATATATTCAAGCCGTGAGTGAGGGAAGAACAAGGCACTTTGTTAGTGGTTTTAAAGCAGTATTTATCATTGTCATAGTCAGACACATAAATAAATGCACAGGACGTTGCTATCATTAAGTATCCTGATGCCAAGTCTCTGTGGCAATGTCTGTACTATGTAAAAAAGGCCAGAGCCAGTCCCTGGATGGGGCAGCTGGTGCCCAGGCGGCCAGACTGCCCCTGCACTCCTCGGTCAGGCTGCCAGCTGCTGAGCCATCAGCCCGGGCTGCCCCCAAACCGTGCCAGAAAACTGTCCAGGAGAACTATCCACGGACGATGGTGTGACTGAGCTTTACCCCATGCCCTGACCCTTCATGTTGGCAGCTTCTACACAGCTCTGTACTCTGGAGCCCTCTGCAAATATAGACAGTACAGCAGGATGAACACTTTTACTGAATACCTGCAGCACAGTATACTTTCTTCCCTATTTTCTTTACCCCCAAGCCTTGGCATCAGTTCAGTGACCTGCCATGAGGTCCTTGCATCTCCACCTCATCACAAAACTCTTCAGCCAGTGAATAATGCAGGTGGAAACAGTCCAGGCCTCCAAAAGGAAAATCCCTTTTGTGGGAAGCAAAAGGCAGAGGTGCCCAGCCATGGACTCATTTTGTGTTGATTCAGCACTACGAAAACTATTTCTGTCCTTGTTCCAGAGATGCAGAAATTTTTTTAACATCTTTAGGTGCAGAGCTGGAAAGTAGGTCAGGTAGAATAAGTGTGACAAGACAGGCTACTCACGGGGAGGTGGAAAGTTCAGCTATTATAAGTGCAGTTGTGACAAGTTTAGATTTGGCATTCACTGATCAGGATCTCTCAATCATCTAATAACTTCAACCTTCTCCTGAAAGGACAGTGTGCCTGTGTTTGTCCTTAAAACATTTTGTGAAATTAATGGTAGAAAGTAAAGGATTTATTTTAGGGGCTGAATATTCCATTAAATAAGCAATTCCAAGGTACTTAGGACAGCATAATATCGTCGTTTCAGAAATTGCACTTAACATTACATAGTCAGTTTTAGGGCACTTCATTTTTAACTACAGTGTGTTAATGAGAAAGATCTGATTAACAATAAAGCTAACAACTGTGTGCGACATGGTCCATGCCTATTAAGATGTATTAATGTAATGTAATGAAACAATTTCAAAACATAACATTATTTATTATGTACGAATGACCTAAATTTAATTTTGTACAGAAATGAGCAATACTGCTGTTATTTGTTATTTTACTTATAAAATAGCTCCCAGCTTTCAGAGAGATCTCAATAAAAAAATAATTATGATAAAACCATAATTTTATAAGTGGTTCTTTAATATTCATACCAGTAAAGCTGGAAATCTTGTATAATCTATTATATAAGAATATCTACAAAAACCAATTAGAACTCCAAATTCCAACCAAAGCAGTTACAAGCCTGACCAGTTACAAGTTAATGGACGCTAATGTGGAGTTCATATATTTCTGCAGTCTTCATACCAGACCCTGTCACAGGCACAGTCTTCATATCAGACACAGGCACAGAGCCACACTCATCCAGCTCAGCTATTGCTCATCTCATCGATCAACTCCGACAAGGCAGACCCAGTCTGATGTTCGTGTTCCATTACAGAAGCTTGTAGCACCATTGTCATCAAGACTAACAATAGGAGGGAGGTTGATTCAGCAGGACGCTAACACAGGAATTTGGAAGTGTCAGTTCTAGCCCCTCCTCTATCACAGGCTCTGCGTCGTGGAGCATCTATATTTAAAGACCCCAGAAAGATTATTTTTCCCCTTCCCACTAGGATGTGTGAGGAGGAACAAGTGATGCTCCACGGTGCTCAGCTACCCCAGCGAAGAGGGTCACGCAAGCACTCCCTGTGATTCAGTACTTTCTGTTGCCACCATCACAAGTCCCCGTTCAACACTCACACACTTAAGATTTACCCCAATGCTAACTAGGTGTTCATCTACGAGCTTTGGGTGGCCTCAAGAGAATTCATTTGAAATACAGCAATTTGCATACTTTACATACTAAAAGTCTACTAATTTCTGGCAATATTTTTTTAAATCTTTCCCAGAAATGCCAAAAGCCTGATGTGTTTAAAGAGGAGCCACACCATGTGCTCACAGATTTTCTTCCTAAACCTGTGGACTCCCTGCTAGTGTCCCTATATGATAGAAAACCCTCTCCAACATCCTACCGCTCCAGCTTACACATCACCACTTGCTTCCCTGAAGCACAAAGGCATCATAGGACTGGCAGCACTTTATTTTGGTTGTGCCCAAGCCAGGCTAAGCTTCAGAGATCAAAACAAACTTTCAATCTCACTTACACATCTACAGGCACCTTGCTGTGGTGCTCAGAGCCATGAAACTCTCTTGGGAATAGACTTTTGGTACAAATTTCCCCACATGTGCACTGCTTGCACAGGACACACAGAATTATGATCAATTGTGCAGTTAATAAAATTACCAAGGGTTTTTAGAATTATTTGGGCATTGTTTTGCAGGTTTTTGAACATAGGGAAGTCATTGACAGCTGCATAAAGTACTTTTCAAATTAGAAAGGCTACGTTTTACACTTTGCAATCACTCTGACATCGTTAACTGCTGCACTTCGTATTCTTCATATTATAGTGTGCAATAATAATAATAACCAGATATCCCTTTCACAAGGAAAATATGACACATCTCTCCTACGGCCATGAAAACTTTTGTGAGATACTGTAACTTTTGGAGTTTCCTAACTTTTCAATGCTTCATCTCACATTCGTCAGACTGTGCAAATGCTGGGGGATTTTAAGGCTGATAGGAGGTGAGGGGTTCTGGTTTTGTTTTGGCCTCTGCTTTTGAGGTGGCGATTTGTTAATTCTTGTTTTGCATAAAATTTCATAAGTATTTTTATGGACAAAATAAGGAAACTAGAAAATCTGGTTCAGTGTCTAAATTTTATCTATTCTCACACTTTTCAATATCTTTATTCAATACAAACTCTGTGGGTAAGTTTCTCCTTGTGGGTCTCCTCAGCTCTCACCTGGCATCCCTCATACATGGAGAGTTTTACCGTCCTTTAAAACTATTTGTATCTCACAGCCTATAATCTTATTTGACTTTCCCAGAGTTTGGTTCCTCTTTGAAATGATCAGCATACCCATAAGTCATGCACACAAGTCACCGCACAGATATTACGGGTTCAGTGGGGCTCTCATATGAAATACTGGTAAAGCTCACATGATATAAATGTGCACCGTGCACTAATTCAGTGGGGCATCACATGCACAGGCCCATATTTATCCATTTAAGCATGTGTTTAAGCACCATGTAATATCTGGTCCTTTCCCAGCAAAATGGAAATGTTTACTCCTTCTGTGCACTGTCTCTTAATTGCCGTTCAGTCACCCACCATTTCTTCGGGAGGCAACGTTCAAGTGGGCCACGCTTGTACAAGAGCAAAACCAAAGCTAAGCCAGGCCAAAGCGAAGGTCCATAAAAAGACTCAGAGATGTCAAGGCTCTTTGGGCTAGTTCCTGGCTCACATAATTTGCTATCTTAATGGTTGGAATGATTTTTAAAAGAGCCTGCCATTCTTCGCCACAGCATGAGACGAACAACAGTACAGAGACACCTGAACCAGCAAAGACACCATGCAGCTTTACCTATTTGTAGATAAAATCAGTTCCCAAAACATATTAGGCTTGATATAGAAGACATCTGCAACCAGATCCAGAGGCATTAAGGCATTTACGTTTAATCCATTCCTGGGCTGCTGAGGCCACCACAGAGTTGTACCACGCCAAGTGGCTATGCTGGCTTGATCTTTATACATTCCCTTCTCACCCCAAGGGCAAATACATCCAGAGGCACATGACCATGGCTTACCAAAGTAAGTTTACTACTGGTGGGATGTGAACTATTTTGATGTGCACTGCAGCCTGGCCAAGAATGAGGAGACGCCACAGGCAGTATCGCCTGCATCTGGCAGCAGAAGTTTGGAAACTTCTGGCTTACAAATACTGGCATTAAGCTCATCTTCTGGTCAAGATCATTTCCCATCCCAGGAAATTTGATGCTCAGAGAGGGATGTCCTCGATAGCTGAGTGCTCACAAACAGAAGAAAGCTTTTCTGAAGGATCTCTCAATAGGGTCTTCTCTTGGGCAGTTGTTTGCATCTCTTCTTTCAAGAAAGGGTGTAGGTGTGGTGGTTTTTTTTGTTTGGGCCACTGACAGCATGTGATTTCATTAGACATGTGAGTAAAATTGTGAGTTTTGTGTCTTCCTCCTGTGAACTCCCCTCCCACTTACCCCGTTGCTTCCGAGAAAGAGAAGCTGAAAATGGCTGCTCAAGATTTTCCTTTCTGTCGAACTGAAAATGAGAGAAAAGCTAAGACTTTCTGAGCACAGCTGTACTTTCCCAATCAATAGAAGCTGATCGAGAGCCCAAAATGCTCTGCACACAGCTACAGCCCTGCATTTCCTGTCACTGCCTGAGGTGAAACCTTCCATTGCCTGCTGCGATGATTCATTTCCAAAACTTCAGTTAAGTTATCACAACGGCAGGTGACCTCTGATTTTCACCCGTGTCTTTTCCCCACCCTTGCTTTCTTTTATTCTTTTTCAATTATAATGTGACCCACTGTGATGTAATTTTGTCAGAGTCCATCAACCCTGATCCTCCTCCTCCCCAAACCCTGTTCCTAATACATCTGTCACAAATGTTTATTTTAAGTCTTGGTATTTGTTGCTGTCATTTCGTTGGATATGTCTGCAGCTTCCAGAAACTGAATTCAGAAGGGCTCTGTTGTGCCAGGTGCTGTACAAACATAACAAGATCTTCCCACAGGAGCTATGTTTTAAAAAGGTCTTTAAGTTCTTTAATGATACTCTCTCTCTTTTTCCTTCTGTTTCTCTTGCTGGTGCTCTCATGAAAGAAGTAGCTTGGCTGCAAACTTGCCTTTTGCTACCATCGCAGCAAACGGGATTGTCTGATTGGAGACAGCAGAACTACTCCAGATTTACTCTCTGAGTAACGGACAGCAGGATGTCCTCCCCTCTTTCATGCTTTAAAAACCAGTCATGATAAAATACTGGGATAGGTGCAATAGAAAAATCCTTTGAGGTTAGAGAACCAATGAACCTTCCTCCTTTTCTTGATACTACCTGCTTTAAGAGATTTTAATTACTAATTAGCTATGCTGTGCATTTGTTTTGTTATATTCCTCCTTGCTTTCTGCTGGGATTTCAACATCTGTTGGGGAGGAAACCTTGGAAGAAAGCCAAAAAGCTGTAGTAAGAGGTGTTAGCGATGCTCTTTTCAAGTCAGAACTGGACCACTGACACCGTTTGACGGTAGTTACCCCCCTGTGATACTGCCTTGGACCGCATCTGGGAATATGACATCGCATGTGCTCATCAGAGCTCAGAAGTCCTAACAAGGAACTGCAGCACGTTAAGCAAAATTCAACAGGCTGAGTAAAAAGGAATTTTTTTAAAAGGCATTGTTTATAAATTGCCCTGTCTGATTAAGAGACTAATGAAGAACCCTTGAGCACCTTTAGTGAACTCATTCTCATAAGCAAAAGCCTCCCACTTTCCCTATCAAAAGTGATCTTCACTTTTGATAGGGAAACAGCCTGGCCTACAGGCAGCCACGTACTGGTGGTGAAGCTAATTGATGCAAATGGCTCCAGGGTGTTTTGCAGAGGATCTCCTGAGGACCTTCACTGTCCTCATCATCCACACTGCAGCACAGCTTTGTTAAAGAAATAGGTTACCTTCACAAGACTTTCCCTAAGAAGGAGAGTCTAAACAAGGATGAGAAGTCAACACCAAACTCTAGGACTCAATATTTGAAAGCTGAAGGTAGGTGGTATTATTGTTAGTCTCTTAAACTTTTCAGTCAAGCTCTAATAATAGGTTTTCCCACATAAAAGGGTAAATGATCCTGTGTGCCAGAGGTTATGTCTTCATTTCAGAATTAACTCAGGTGAAGCTGTTGTCTCCTTCTCCTTCAGGTTCATAGAGAAAACCCAAATCCGGGGGTGTGTTTTCCATTCAGAGCGGGGTCACCAATTGAAGCCCAGGATCTGTTTTCTCAAGAGCTGGCACCCTCAGTGCTGAGGACACAGTCGCAGCGTTTGAACGCTGAGTTCCCCCGTGTTTTCCCACACCTCTCAGTGCCCAGAAAATCACTCCAATTTACATACACTCACATGGGTGGGGGTATGCCTACACCATCATCTCACTCCTCATCTTACCCCTGGTTTTGATTCATTGATCCTCTATATTGCATAAACATTAATTCACTCCCATACTATTTTTTGAATGTACTAGGTAGGTCCTTTGAAAGAAAAATCAAAAAGTGTTTTGTCTTAGATATTCTACTCTGGGAATAATTCCCAGCAGGCAGTATGGAGAAGAATACACCAGGCTTGTTTTCTTCTGCTCTGCAGTCCTCCAGCATCTTCCCTGCAGGCTTTGCAAACTCAAGGACTCCAGTCTTGTCATGTCATACATACAAGACCAAAATGTAGAATCTCAGCTTAATTCCATGAAAACATCAAGCAGCAGGACTGCAGCACAGCTCGCACTTTGAACTGAAAAGAATAGACCCAAAATGACAGCTCTGTCTTAGGGGAAGAAGGACCTGCAGAAGACAAAGGGCCAAGTGTGGTGAGGAGAGGACTGAGCTACCCACTGTCAAGGAGGCCAGCCTGTCTAGTGCAGGTGCAACCAGTAGTGGATGCATTCATCAGGGTAGATGTAGCCAGAGCAACACCATTTAATGCAGTAAAAAGAATTATGGGATATTACTTTGATGGGTTCAGAGATGCACATGAGTGCATGTAATCCCATCGTGGAAATAATGAGTATGGAATATGGCCACAGTTTGCTAACTTGAGTTTAGACCCGCATGGAATTCAACCACATTTTTCAAACAAAGATCTTCCTGTGTGATTGATAGTGGTCCTTTCAAAAGATTCAGTGGCCCCCACATTGGAACTTTGTCATGAGTAAAAATATGACATATTCCTTAGATGACGATTTTGCTGAGGGGAAAGGCCATTAGTACTCCCTCATGAATCAGAGTTTTTGTGACACTGTTCTTCAGCTGTGAAGTTTTTTTCTGGTGCGTTATATAGACCATCAACTTTGCAGACAGCAGCAGCCAGGGAGGTCTATTACACAGATAACTGACCCTAGTCTTGTTTTGAATGTGGATTTCCTTCCGTGATGCTCTTATATTCAAGAAGGAGTATATGCACTGTGGCTCAATTAACATTGCAAGATTAACTTTAATTGGAGACCTCCTACCTGCAGTGAAAACACAAACAGTAACAGTCTACCATTTGAAAAATTACCTAGCTGCTAACCTGTGTCAGACAGCACGCCATAACCAGCTTCCATACCCAGGAGCTCCGCAGCTGGTGCTGAGAACCTGATTCAAGAAGAATCATAAGAGCCAAATCTGGGGAAAATATGGTTAGTGGGCTGTGGGTAATGACAGAGGGCAAACATTCTGCTGCGAGCTAAGATGAAGAAGTTGTAGTCACTGTGCTAGCTTAAAAGTAAGGAGTAATCTTGTGTGTGTCTACAGAGGTGGGAAGGAGTGGAAGATTGTCTCCATGTTCACCCCAGCTGAGGATTGTGTAGGCAAAAGGTGTACACCTTCAGTGCAAGGCAATTACAGTGGCTGCACCATTTCTAAGGACTTTCTACAGTCCGGATTTTATCTGTGGACACACTGGAGGGGTAAGATGGGAAAGTTTCTCAAGATTAGAGTAAAAAAACTCACTGTACTTATATTGCTTTATCTAAAACCTTTAGATCTGTGCATTTGGCTTGGATGTCTCAGAGGACAAATATTAGCATGAGATTTCTTCTAATTTTTACTTCCAGAAAAGCCAGAAATAATATAAGAATATCAAGAATGATCTCTTTAGTTCCACTTTGGGTTCCTTGTAAAAGGAGGAAGTATAAATCTCCCAATATGTTCAGTTCAACATCAGTTTTTCTGGGTCTTTTTGTCAAAGCAGTTTCTCCAACTTTAACTGTGAAGAAGCTACAAACCCTGGAATGGAACAGCAAAGATGACAGAAGTATTGGGTGGAAGAGGAGAAATTCAACTCTCCTACCATCATGCAGAGGGAGCATGATATTCGTGGAAGACTTGAGACTTTCTTCTACTCTGGAGTCACTACATCGCACTGAGGCACAGACCCATTTGCTGCATGGTATGTATTTCTGGAGACAGAAGAGACAGATGAAAAATCTCTTCCTAAGCCTGCCCAGAGCTTTGTTCAATAGCAAAATGTTGACAGTTTTTAGATCTATGCAATCGTCTTGTTTAAGTAAAAGTTCTCCCAGACCACTTCAAGTGATTTGGAACAAAATATCTCTGTAATTGGCAGCTCTATACCTCCACTGTGCCTGACCCACCAGCTTGGTCCCTGACTGAGCACACACAAAAGAGGAGCCAGGCAGCTTCATTTAGGACAAAGAAATGTTTACAGCCGTTTTCCTCAGTAGTGTGGCTCTGCTTTCTGATTTCAGTGGCTTTTTTTTTTTTTCTTTCTTTTCATCAGAAAAGAAATCTGCATCGGGAACAGCATTACCAGAATGTGACATTTTAGTGTCAGGGGTATTGTAACACGGGTAGCTGGAAGTCTGCGCTGCAAATAGGACAGGAGATAAGGAACTTCTTCACATCTGGGGTGGCCTGCATATCTCCTTCACACTGGCAAAGTAAGCAAACAGCTTTGCTAAATGACAGCTGTTGGATTCAGCGAACAGTCGGCTCCGTCCCTTTCCACATACTGTAAATATCCATATCAGAAAGCTCACAGCTAACCCATATTGAAACCTTGGCAGATAAAACTTAAAGGAGAGATACTGAGGTCTGACGTCTTCATCCAAAACTGACTGAAGTCAATCTCTTAAATGATTTGGCATTTATAGTTATCCCTAAATTACCCTTTCATTCTTGGGAACTGTAGCAGAGGCAGAAATCTCTCCACGGCAGGTTGGAGAAGCATTAGTACGACACTATACAAAGTTGGTGTTGCCTTTCTCAGACTATGCCCACAGAATCCGTTAGACCAGCTGGAACCTACACATCTGTTGTCAGCCCTAAAAATCTAGGCTTACTATAAAATAAATAAATAAAAATAAAAGACTCCCTAGTTAAACTGCCCCTTTCAAATTCTCACTGGTGACAGAAACGTTATTACCAACCACGCACTAAGTGTGCTGATGTGAGCACTGCAGATTGTTTCTAACATGAGTTACTGCCCATTTTCAATGGCTTGTGCAATCAGTGGGTTTTCTAATTGCTTTGGGGATTAATAACACAATAGGAGGCCATTTCACATTGGTTGACAATTATTTTATCCAACTGTATAAAGAACAGGTGATAAATTAATAAATTATAATCAGTCAGTTATTAAAGCTTAATGGCAGATGGCTGTAACAAGAATAAAGAGAGCCTGAGCCTCACAAAATGGTATTTTGATAGTATTTTTCAATGCATTTTTAATGAGAGGCATATAAAATGCATAAAACTTATAAATCATTTATAGAAGAACAAACTACGGAGTTGAATGGTCCGGTTATAATGCTATCATTATATTATTAATATCACAAGATCACACAGCAGCTTGCAAATCTGACTGGCAGCTTATTGTGTCAGGTGCTGCACAAACAGAGGCGGCTGCCCCGGCGCCAAGGAGCTGGACGGCCACGGCTGCCTGCTGGGGGGCTGCACACTTGGAAGATGACCTGCCAATGTCATGGGAAGATCCCGGGGCTAAGGCTCACTCATCCACAGAAGCTCTGCACTGAAGTCCTTAGTGATGGTTAATCACAGCCTAGGACTCTGGGATTTTAACCCAGATGTGCACATATATTTATTATGCATTTTGGTGTGCAAAGAGTGCTGTGAGACCAGCAAACATCCCACTTCAGGGGGGGAATGGATGTGCAACACCTTGTTTTTTGTTTGTAGACGTATGTTTTTTCACAGCACAAATGCATGTGCATGAATGTATTCCCCAAACACCTTTTTTTGCTATAATAGTCTGAAAATATGGTCAATCAAATCAGTCTAGGAAGTCTACTGTTTTCCTGCCTCTTTTTGCTTCTTCTGAGGCACCAAGTAACCTATGTATGCATTTTATAATTTCTGTATATTTGGATGAAATCCTGGCCTTTCTTAGGTCACTAGTAAAACTTTTTTGACTATAGTTGAGCCAGAATTTCAAAGGTTGTCTTTATTTTCCAGGTTATAGGCCGACAGAGTATTATTTCTTCCCTTGTACTCATACAGCACCCAGCCAAATAACACCTTGGAGTCCTAATCTAATGCATAGGCTAAGAACAAATAATAGTCTCTGAAGCCTTTTGCTGGTTCGTGACTGGCTCAGATTGATCTCAGTCAATTATAAGTCAGGGTTTTCCCCACGGGTAGTTTGGTGCTAGAAGGACACTGCTTCAGGGACATTGATATACATCTGTCAGTGCACACAAAAATTCAAGCTCTTCCACCTCAAAACTCACCTCACACAAAATTTGCCCTAATTCCTTCCTGCTGAAGGTTAGCCAGTGATTTAGGCAAAATGAACTTAATATTCTGCTTCCCCAAAGCCAGATGCGTTCTTCACAAAACAGTCATTGTGGGTAACATCCTCACTGGCCATATTAAGCCAGAGATCAAGAACTGAATAACCTCTGGAAACTAAATTATGCTTCTTATCCTAGAGGCAAATGCTTTGGCACTGCAAGACTTTAAAAATGAGGTTGACAGCCAAGTAGTCATCCCCGAACATGGTCTGTCACGGCGACTGGCACTGTCTCTTGGCTTCCCCCCACTTTTCTTCCCACTCTCACTAACATTGCTGGCTGCTTGCTCCTATCGTCATCCCACATCAGAGTCTCTGTAGGAGGCAGCTCTCTTCGTTTTTGGTGCTTGTACAGCCCTTAGAATCATGGGGGAGAGGCTGGTCCTTGAAAAAGAACCCTTCCCACAGCACAAATCAGAAAACAAGGACAAATACTCAAGAAATCACTTGGAAGTGCCTCCCTTACACTGCGTTTGCTGTAAGCAACCTGCGGCTGAACACGGGAACACCAGTCTGGCACTGTTTGCAAGCAATGACACTGTTTTTTCCTCAAGCGTGAGAAAAAAAGAGTGGTTCTTCTACACCCACACTGGAAGATGGTTTTGGGGAATAGCAGAGCAGAGGTAGACTCTTACTGGGCCTTGCAGGGCAGGGGCAGCCCCCAGGGATGGCCTGGACCCTGGTTGGGAGCAGACTCTATGTGGGTGAGGGGAAGAGGTGATGCTCAAGGTACATTTGGCCCAGCTCTTGTCCGTGAGCGATCTCCCTCCAGCAGGGCTATGCTCCTTCTGGTGGCTGCTGTCTGCTGTTTCACAGGCAGCTTTTCATTGCAGTTCCCTCTCCCTGCCCCTCCACTTCTAAATGTCCATCCTCTTTCGTCTAAGTGAAGAGTGATGTGTGGCCAGTCTCATGCCAAATTGCAAAGGAGCATAGTTAACAGAGACATATAGGGGAGACTCTTTCAAAGCTCTTAAAATTTCATAGGTATTAAAAGAAACACAAGGATTTCCCCATTTCCTTCCCCTCTAACACCTGCTTTCCTTATTCTAATAAAGGTCCCTTTGCTCAGCAGGGAACAAAACCTCCCCTGAGTCACAAGACTGTTTCTCAACCCCCTCATACGAATTCTCAGGGTCCAGTTGTCTCTTGCAACCATAAGAAATACCTGGCTTTTCCAAACAATCAACATGGAAGGACTGGTTATATAGAAAATCAAGGGGACTGATCTTTTGCAAGGTCTGAAGAACACAGTTGGGTCAAAACCATGCAGTTTCCAAAGCTCTGAAGGAATCTTCAGGTGGTCAAGAGCTTATGAGGACAACACCCTTCTTCCCAGCAGACAGGCATGCAACAGGGTTCCCAGGGATTGCAAGAGGACAGCACTGCACTCAGCTGGTCCTGCAGCCCTTGGGATGAGCGGCCAAACTGGCCCCATGCCATCCCCAGGGCAAGAAGAGCTTGAATGACTTCTTTGCCTCCGTATCCCCACCAACCCCAATCCCTTATTATCATGATACTACATTTATCTGACCTTTATTGGATATGCCATCTGCCATGCTAGAAACTTTGAAAAGCATTTAACTCTGTCTGTGTCTAATTGCAATTTTTCTCATTGCCCTCCAAATTTAGCGCAATATCATCTGGAAACGCTGCAGCTTTTGATTCAGCTGAATCACAAAGGCGAATTATATCAATAATAATAATTTTTTTTTTTAAAGGAAAAGATTAAAGGCAAGAATGCATCCAGGATTTCAAGAACTAAGAAATAGTTCCACTCTCTGCAGGTTTAAATACCAGTTAATTTTGTATTACGTTTTTACCCACTCCATAATGTAGTTATCAACCCCAGACTTTCCTAACCGTGTTTTATTCTCCCCCAGCCTACTGAGGTACACAATGCTCACAGTGAGTTGCCTTTTTTTTGGTCTCCCTCAGCAGCAATATCCTCAAAGAATTCCAGCCAGTTAATGAGGCATGCCCTTCCCTTCCTGAAACCATATTAGATATCCTTAATTAGGCCATGCTTTTCTAACTGTTCCTCCCTTAGTATCTCAAAAGAGGAGCTGAAGACTTTCAACCGCACAGATCTGCAGCTTCCCGGTGCATCCCCAGGCCCTTTATAAAAATAGAAAAAGAGATCACATTACCTCCCCCTCAACCCTAAGATATCTCTCCCCTGAAGGAAGCAAACTTGTAAAAATAGCAACTACAGCTTCTCCAGTTTCCCAAGCAGAGCAACAGCAGCCCAAATAGATGTGTATTTTTCTTTTCTCAGCAAGGTTGAACCTCAGAAATGTTGGAGATGTGTTTCAGATGAGCATGAGAAAGCAAGAGAGCACATTCCCCTGCTCATCCTGAGCTCATGTTTCTATTGTTTATTCTGTTCACCTGAAACTTTACAAGATAATTTTATGGTTTTCTAAGATAGAAGTTTCTTCTGTTTTTCTTGGTTAGGGTTCTCAGTGCTAACCAGAACCGAAACATACTTCTTCAGATCATGCAAAACTTTGGCCTTGTACTGGAAATACCAGAAGATTCTGGAATTTCTCCTTTTCATTTTTCTAATTATAGGCCCATCACAGACACTTGAAATTCTTAATTTGGAGAAGCTGAGTTTAGAATTGAGGTTTGCAAACCATAGCCTAACTGATAAATTCTACCAAAACAAAACGATTACAGTTTACTTTCCTAGTCTTCTCCTGGAATAAGCCCAAATCTGGCCCTTCTCTGCCTGCGGTTACAGTACTGCCCACTCCTTCCCCATCACTTTTGAAAAAAATCTGATTTTTATGTCTAACCAACAGGGAAAACAATTTCCTATAAAGATCACTTTCTTGCCTTGCCCCACCACTACACATTTCAGTGATGAAGGGACACCTTTTTCAACACACACAGTTATCTCCTCTTATTTTCCTGATGCAGATATATATTTTTCTTACTTGGTGGGACTAAAGATGAATGTAACATTAATTCCATACACGCCAGCCCAAAAGGGAGAAAAGACTGAAGTCCAACATCAGGCAACTGTGGTAGATGTGTGAGGGACCCAAATGGAGCCCAAGTCTTTCACAGTTGTCAGACACGGACCGAGCTCAACCTCCCCTAAGGTGTGGGAGCTACTTCATCTCACTGCAAAACTTTACAGGCTCCACAGCAGTTGCAGAAATGAACATCTGGTGCCCAGAGAAGGCCACACAGATCCTTGGGACTGGGGATTAGGAGGTGTGAAAGTCAGTGCTAGTGGCTCAAACAAGATGCTGCAGATGGGGAAAGCTGAGTTCAACACTGAAACAGTGATACTCAGAGGAGAGGTGGAAGCCGGACAGTGGCTTCAGGGACAGGGCAGGGTTTCTGCCAAAATTAGCTTCCTGTTTAGGATGACTAACATTGCTTTATGCAAATTACACCAATAGGACTGAAAGAGTAATTTCTGTGACCAATATCTGTACCATAAAAATTACTGCTCCAGAGGGCTCCATATCTTTCTGTCGCTCATAGATGGGTGACAATACCAATCTGGGAAAAATCTTGGATGTGTCTCAGCTCAGGGATTGTTTGATCTCAGGGACAGAAGCTACTTCCAGTACTCTGAAAAATGTAAGAATGTATCTATTCTTAAAAAAAACCTTGCAAATACCCTTGATCTTGTTTAGCACTGGTGATTGTCCTGCTTCAAGTGGGAGGTGAGATGGGAAATATCCAGAGGTTGCAGCCTTTTAGCATTTTTATGGATCTCTGAAGTACAAGTAAATATCTCAAATCCCACAGAATTACTGGGTGATCTTAAAACATATTAAAAAAATTAGTTAGCAATTGATTGTATAATGATCGTCCACTGAAAAAGACATTATTTGTGACTGTTGAGAAATAACCAGTGTGTCTGAATCCACTGAATATATACCACAATTAAAGGCAACTAAAATCATATGTGACTATTTCTATGTGGGAAACATTCACATTTACCCCTATTTCTTACAAGCACTGCCATCAAAAATATTCTTCAGTTATGTTTGCACATCAAGAATTATGTGTGCCCGCCCCTTGTCATTTCTTCAGATCAGCGTGAGAGAAATTTAAAAACTTTCTGTAAACAAAACACCTCTCTCATCTCCAACACGCTTGCTTCTTTGCTGCTTCTTTTGTGGAGGATGATGTTTGACTTATCTTCTTATCTCTGTGGCTAATAACAATTTGTACTTTTCTTTAGGGAAACACAGACAAGGCATCATGATGTAAAAACATAGCACAGTGGAAGCATTTCAAGTTTTACCTCAAGGTAAATTCATAAAGGTCAACGTCAAATGTGGGTATGAACCTGACCCTGGGTAAGTCAATCTTGTATTTCAGGTGAAGTGCCTTTTATGTGCATACATCCTGCGTGCCTGAACGGTGCAGGGTACCCATCTCCGTGGGACTGCCCACTCTCCAGCTCGTTATTCAACCCAATGAAATGCAACCCTTTGCAGAGGAATTTCCCTGGGTTTGCATGTCAGAGAAAGCCCCCTTGCCAATATCTGGAGGTTTCAAGTAGGTGTGCATAGCTGGGGCTGATACTTGGCTCCCATAAGCTGTATCCCCACATTCCTTGCTAGGGTTTCACCACCGTTTTTGGAGGATGGGTGCAGGCAGATAGCCTCCTCTTTACTGCTTGGGTTTGGCTGTGGTTAGGGGGGAGCTTTTTTGCTCACATTTCCTGCGTTACGCTTTAACTCTGGTCATTGTTCATTCTCCTTTCATTGTCGTGGAAGGACGTTTCTTTCACTTCAGTTTGGTCACATCAGAAGCAGATAATGCTGTGGGAGGTCGCGGGAGGCGTGAGTCATCCTCAGAGGTCACCCCGCTTTGCAGAGAGGGGGCATTATTGTCTCACCTTCCTCCTTGAATTCGGCATCCCCGCTGCGCTGAGTAGGGCTGCCTGTCAGTCCCGCCTGCCCTCCCTCTCGCCTCTCTGCCATCACTGCTTCTGCTCCTTGCTTTACCCCTCCTGAGGAGACCATCAGAGGTCAAAGGGACCTTCAAGACCAAATTCAAAGCAGAGCTCACTTTGGTGCACCACTGGTGGGCCAGCTGGCCACCCAGTGCTTGCTGCAGGCATGAAGCCTGATGGCCCTGTCCATTCACACGTTAAGTCTAAGTATCTGGATCTCCCTCATCATCTCAGTACCTGTGGATTTACCATCACAAGACTTCACAAAATGAAGGAAAGACTATTCCCCCTTTTTCACAGATGAAAATTGAGAATCATAGTTCAAACATCTTAAAAATGTTGGGTTTACTGTATCCTACTGACTTTTTCTGTACCACTATCAAATGAGAAACCCCAAAGAGGCACACTGAATCGACACTCTCTGAATATGACCCTGTTCTGGTTTGCCAAATTATAAATTAGTTCATAGAAGAGCACTAATACGAGTCAAGTCTTCACACCACTTCCTTCCCATCCCACTCTTCCTCTTCACCTCAACTGTTAAAAATGTTGCAATAGCAGAAGTAGTAAAAATTAATCAACTTAGAGGAGTCACCATGGCACATAACAGGCACTCCGTGCTGGAGCCCTGAAAAACCCATAAGCCACTCATTAAGTGGGAGAGAAGCTATTCCAGTGATAAGCATTTATGAAAAACCCACTCTCAGAATCAAGTTGGAAAAAGCATTATGCTTCCTTTCCTTCTGTGCTCTGGAAATACAAATGTCTCCTGTGACATGTCACAGGCATTTCCTTGGAAAAAAATTATGTGGGAGTGAGGAATTCTCAGGAATATTTCACTTCAGACCAGAAATGTACAGGAATAAATAGTCTTTTAAAGGCAGTTTACATCATGAAATACACTTGAATTTCTAGACCACAAAGCCATCTGAATATTGGATCAAATCTGGCCCTATTCCCTGAGTATACTGGTGATTCAGAAACTCAAACAAGTACCTTTAAAAAGTGTTTGTTTAAAAAAAAAAGATAAATCCTTTACAGGTGATGTTATTAATATTATAATTAAAAGTTAATGCAGAATATTAAAAGCAAGATGCATCCTTCTAAGAAATTACCCAACAGCAATAATTCAATGGGAATTCAGTTGCCAAGAGTGGGAATTGAGGTTGGGGGTGAGGTGAAGGTTTCTCTTTCTCATTGTTGTCAAGCCTTTTATATTGTGAAGACATCCGTTTGAGATGTCTAAACATGTAAAGACATCACGAGAGTTTAGACTGTCATATCCAGCCATGGTATGGCACTACTGTAAGGACCTAAGGATGTAGGACGCTTGTGCAACTTTGTCTGACCACAAAGACAAGTCTATACAATTTAAGTCACACTAGGGCTTACTGTGTCACTGCTGTTGCACAACTGGCCCCTATACCTGTAGAAGATACCCTTCCAGGGGAGAAACCACACAAAATAAAACAGAAACTACAGCAAAGCAGAAAGCCTGCCCCCCAAAAAGCAATGCTTGTGCCTGCAAAGACAGTGGCTGAAGCTTGAAGCATGGCTGAGGATTGCTCTTCCTCACAGCAGAGCCTTTTTGCTCCTGCTGGGACTCGGCTCCGGCTGGGGTCACATTTACTTTTGCAGCCTGAGCCTCACTATTTTCAGACTGTGGTTGTCAAGACCCAGAAAACAAGAGCCACCGAAGCAAATGGCAAGTGCCTCCCCTATGAATTTGCAGCATGGTGCTTTATACAGATTCCCTAGCTTCAGAGCCACTATCAAGACAATTTCTTCAATAGATGGGATCACAAAGGTGCAAAATCAGAGTAAGAGAATGGTAAACACAGACCCTGTAGCTTTACCTTTTCTTATAAAATTATTTGGCTAACATAAGAAATGGGCCAAATTTCCCTTTCTGTGGAGAAGGTTGAAAGCCCTGGGAATCCACATGCAGAAATAACACCAGAACATAATTCTGTAGATTAATTAAAAATAAACCTTCTGAAACTTTCCTGTTTTCTTTTTAATTGTAGAACTTTCCATACAAATGATATGCAGCCACAGTAGAGCTAATCTTATGATGTTATTTTAATTATAAAAGCAAAACATCAACAGTTACTCTCTGTCTCCCTTGGTATGAAATCCAAAGAGCAAAAGAAACAAGCCATTGAAGTAACCGTTTTTCCTGTTTTGTGTTTGAAACGTCCTCCAGTTACACAGACAATGGCCAAAGGAATTGCTTCTCATTTACACTTTTTCTCTCTGCAAACCATAAACTGCCCTTTAATCGATTCAAAAGGTGGGTAGGGATTAGCAAAATCAAAGTCACATAGGAGGGGGAGATTTTTTTTTCCAGTGGCACATACATACGAGGGGGTAATGCAAACACAATTAAACTCTTTTGATGCAAAGGAAGCAAATGCTCATATTGTGACTTGCAACAGAACGAGTCAAGAAATTAAGACAATCAAGATATGTCATGTTTTAGCTCACAGTCACTGTAAAGTCTGGGGTTATAAACTCTTTCCTTTCAGACAGGCAAACAGTGAGAGCTCTGTTCTGTTTTCAAGGGTTGGATGCTATCACTTAGACAAGATCCTAACTCCAGTGGGTGATAAAAGCTTATCACCCCCATGAACAACACAGGCCAGTAACTGGTGGGTGCCTCTATCTCGCAGCTCCAGCTGCTGACTTCCTCTGCCTTGAAGTAAGGGAAACATAAATAAAACAATCACCATATGGATATTGCACTATGTAGATGGCAGTGGTTGTAAGAAATGCAGTTTCATACAGTATTGGCAAAGGACTGAATTAATCACCAGCAGTTCGAGGCTGGTTGAGCTGACAGAAACGTTCCTCCAGCAGCAAGGGACAGCTGAGCATTATCTTCAGGACACAGTCTTCCTGGCTAGCTGACACAGGGAGAGTGTTGGAAATTAATAGTCAGTGGCTGAGGACAGATGACTCAAACAGACTGCCTGAAACGAGCAAGCTTGGTACCAGCGGAAGAACGTGCTGCATCTTGCTTCTAGCTGCGCTTCCATGTAGCATCAGCTTCCAGTATGCTCTGCAGCAAAGGGTGGTTGAGGACAAAGAGCTTCAGGAAACATCATCCTGGGCCTGATTCTCTCTCCTAGTTAAAATCAGCAATAGCTGCACCGAAAGATGAAAGACAACGATGCACTGTGACCCCTGGACTGCAGGAGGAGGAACTTTTATACTGTGCTTTAGCATGAAAAAAGACCTTCCTAAGCCTTCCTCCATCTCAGACTGTGTCGCGTTGGGGCTGATTTGCTGCTCATGTCCATTTCCAGCCAGAGTCTGTTATTCAGTTAAACCAATGCAAATCAGGAGCAGCCCCAGATGAAGCTAATGAGGTTTCTCCAGACTTGTAAGGGTGTACGAGCCAACAGATTTCAGTCCTCTGTGGTCAGTGTTTATTACTGTAAGCAGGGAGTTGCTCAGCTCTGGACGGAGAGCCAGGACCAGGCTGATTTACAAGTTAGTCACCAAAGTACACCATGCGCAATCCCCCTGAAGGACAGCCAAGGACAGAAGTTTAGATCTCGTACAATTTTTAATGGTTTCAGCACCAGACTTGAATCACCGCTGACCACCTAGAAGCGGTTCAGGATTTAGGAATTTAACATGGGACTGAAGCTGAACTTCGGTGCCAAAATCCAAACTGAGAGCAGCAGCCCCACACTCTCCTTCCTTTAATTTTCTTCGAAAGGTCTGTGGGCACACGCGCATTTGCTTTTCTGCACACACCCAGCCCTGTCCCAGGCTTGACTCGTGCACCGCGGGGTCAGGACTGTCCCCAGCCTGTGGCTCTGGTCAGCGGGACGTGTTCAAAGGGTTCCCAACGTATCCTGGCTCAGCAATTTTAAATTCTATTCCAGAACCAAAAAACAGGGGATTGCAGAGCCCTACATCTTATATCAGACCCAGCCCTTCATCTCTGTGCCAGACTCTCGGCACAGGTGTGATTTTCAGCCTTAAACAACTTGAGAGACTTCATTTAAATAAGCCGCCAGACTGAGTTCCCTTTAATCTCTCAGATAGGGGATTTTTTTGCTTGCATGTTCTGTGGTTGTAAGAATGAAAAATGAGTGGCCAGACCAGTAGTTTGCAGTTATATTGGCTGTTTCCTTTTCCAAAGATAATTTTTTTTTTATTCAATGAGTTGGTTTTCTTAATGACTTGCAGTAAGAGCTTTTTATTTTTTTGGTTGTTTTGTTTTTTTTAAAACTTTCATTGTTAATAATAACTCTGAAGTAGTCTTAAAGCAGTGTACACACAGTTTTACAGAAGTGTGAATGCTCTGCTGTGAACCCCATGCAAACAGATCACAGCCCCTAGGAGAGACACGCAAGTCTCAAAACTGACAGAGCAAAATGAGTAAACCCACTCACACAAACCGCCGCATAGTCTGAGAGATGATTTCTCATTATCCTTTTATTATACTTAAGCAGAAGAACCTTATACAAAACAATAGTCTCATAAAAGCTCCTACGAGCTAGGCGTCTCTGAGAAAGCCATCCCCATCATTCAGTGCAGGAAGTTAATTCCACAGCCAAGGGAAATTATCTTCTGATAAAGTTAGGAAGTACACAGCAATAGCAGCAACCATTCAGGGTTTTTAGAAACAAATAAATTACTGGGGTCCTTCCCATGTGTTGCAAGCCAATGCTACTGAAAATAGTCATTTTGCCCATTATAAGTGATTTATGAACATTTGCTTTCCTTTCTTCTCCAGCAAAGTCAGATACTAACAAACTTGAGATCAGAGGCAGAAGCAGGGCCTCAGCTATGAATAGGCTCCTAATGCCTATTGTTCTTTGTAGCAGATATGTTGTTCTGAAGACTGGGGATAGGAGGAAAAAAATCCTGTGATCCTCGGGATACCCCTAGCACCAGTAAAACAATGATTCTTTTAATAAATTTATAGAAGATATGGAGCTTCACCCACCCAGGTCCTTGTAGGGTGCTTCAACACAGGGCATAGAGATGTGCCTCTGAGATCAGTTTATTGAATTGTACCTGTCCAGGGATGCTCAGGATGGGACTTCTATAAATGAAAAGATGAACTCAGATAAATATTTCACAACTGAAAGTATTTTCTGATTGTCGAGACCGATCATTCCAGTGTTCACAGTTCGTATTGTCAACATCCCCTTTTTATTAACAGAAGACAGAAACAACTTTGGGAGAGGAGATTGAACCTTTCTGAGCAACAAAGTTTGACTGGGTCTGCATGTTTGCAGCTGGCTAGAGATATGGGGTCACCTGGTTATGCAAACAGATCACTTTATTACATCCTCCTCTGTCCCCTCACTTCTAGTTTCAACTCGATCAGACCAATATTTTCCTTACCTCCAGTCCTTACACAGGTCACTACCTTGGAACATCACCCTATCCTTTAGATTAAAAGTTGCAAGATGCATAGAGTTGCATCATTTTCTGAAGTATCCATAGGCCCTTTGAGGTGATGCCTATCCAGGGATTTAACAATTTAGCATTTGTCCAACACACCCACAAGAAGAACCACCGTCTTCCTTCACAGGCCTTTTTTCTCTTGCCAGCATTTGCACTTTCTCTTCTATAAGTAAGAACACGGTTCCTGGATTACTCACAAGGTATGTCTCAGCTGCAGTCATCACTCATCGCACACATACAGAGCATGGAATTAATTTCAGGATTCAGACTGGCCTGAGCAGAATAAATACCCATGCAATTAGTCTGCACAAAGATCCTTGTGGCAATAGCTACCTCACTTAGAGTGCGTGAACTAGCCTTGCTCAAGGTAACTTAGAGATGACAACGTGGTAGAGCAGAGAAACATGGAGTTTCCTGAAGAGCATATACTAAATCTTGTCTTACTAGAGAGATCCATGGGGTTTGGTGCTCTTGGGTTAGACACAATAAGCTCAGCAGATTTTTAGTCCTAATCTTTGCAGCACATGGAAGAGCACCATGGCCACACAAAGCATGGAGTTCACCACCATGACTGCTGGAAGGACCTGTAATTCCCTACCTTGCTATTTAGCATTATTTCAAGTTTTGAACCCTCTAGCAGTTGCAGTGCTTCTGCGTGCATTTCAACAGTAAGGAGGATTTCCAGAAAACTTTATAAGCTGTCTGTCTTCATTATTGCCACATGCTGCTGAGCATACAAAACTCTGTAGTTACTGTTTCAGAGTCTGATAAGGGATCTCTTACTTTCATCCATTGGCAGGAGGATAAATTAAAAAAAAACCCAGTTAATTTCTTCCTATATATAGGTCTCAAGGTTGACTGAGTATTTTTAGTTCTCTATATGATTAGACCTCAAGTATGAAACCTTGAGTGGCAAACAGCAGATGATTAGGGAACGATTATTCATTCTTTCCCCTAAAACCAGAACTAGAAGGCAAGCAACAAATTATCAGGTAGAGGATTTAAACCAAAAGGAAGTACCTTTTCATGCAATGCATACCTAAACAAATGGAATCCATTGCTACAGGATGTTGTAGGTGCCAGGAGTTTAGACGAATTAAAAAGGCAATTAGAGAAATGTATTGAATGAAAATCCATTAGCAACTATGAAAAAAAATATACACCTCCTTTACCAGAAGTTGCTGGAAGGAGATGCTGAGGGAAGTGAAACTGGAGGCTTGACTCGTTTTTATACCTTGTCTTTAAACATTCACAGCAAATCAATGTCAGAGACAGAAATCCTGGGATAGCTGGATCTTAACTCTAAAGCTGCTCTTATATTTCTGTGTTTAAAAGGCATTACCTTTCCTCAACCGCTGTCAATATCCATTTCTTGTTGGGGCAATTCTGCTAGTACCTGTCTTTAAAACAAGGAATGATGTATTGACTAGGTAATTGTTTCCATTTTTTTCTTATGTGCTGTAACCACAGATACTAGCAACCTCCTCTTTGCCAGAAGTGGCTGCCATTTTTATTTAGATATTAATAGACCTTTTACACCGCTGTTGGGCTTATCCTCTAACATTTCTTATTTTTATATTTTCACCTAACATAAATTGAAATTTTGAGTGAAAATGTATGGTCATGCCTTGTGTGTCATGTCAATATCTATGGAATAGCGCTAATTATACACAATATTTCTGAAGTCACTGGGTTTCATACTTCCATTGACATGACAAGATAGTTTCAGGGAAATTCAAATTATAAGCTTCATCAAAATTCCAAGGGATAGAGAGAGTTTGGGTTTCCTTTTTGGTGTAACATACCTTACAAAAAGGATTTCTGAAAGGTATTCCTGTAAAATACCTCTGCCTGTGTCCTTCTGCTGTTAAAATGCTTTTTTCCAGTACTTGAAGAATACCAGGGTACCCACTCTTACAGTTTCTCCTAATTGGTCTCATGTGAACACCTCATGAAATCCCTTTGTGTAAAAGGTCGACAGGCAATTCCTTCAAGGCAGCCTTGTGTGTTTTAGCATTTCTTGTTGCTTTGGGCCATCGCCCGAGGAGTAAAAACTGTCCATGACATGAAACCTCTACACTTGAAATCTCTCCTCAAAGGAGGTTGTCTTTTCCCTTTATTTTCCAAATCTGTTTCAGCAGTACCTGGGAGGGATGGGAAGATGCACTGGCAGAGAGAAATATGTGATAATTGCGGCTATAAACTCCCACCTTCCAGTCCCTGGTAAATATAAAGTTGCAGATTCCTTTTAGTATGTCCCCAGAAACACTGCTATTCATTTAGGGAACCCTCCTGCAAAAATCTCCTTCTGAGCTTTTTTTTTGTTCAAAAAGCAATAATAATTTCAAAGTGAGCATCAAATTCACAGGTCTACCTAGTAAAAGCACATACAGTTAAAGATTAGATCAAGAGAGGGATTAACTGCATACATACAGAACACAGCTGCTAACTGTCTGTCAATAAAGGTAATTTTTTTCTTAAAGGAGGAAATATTAAGAAGAAAAGATCCACACAACATTTTAGACTGAGGTCTTCAGCCCGCAGCTACATCCTTTTTCCAGGCAGCATAATCTTCCTGTGGGATATTCTCTCAAGAGCTGGGTGCAAGTCAGCAGTGCCCAAAGTCACTGGGAGTGGCCCATAAATGCTGATTTAACTCTGGAGTTGCCTGTTCTGCACAGGTGCAAATTTTGCCCTTGGCAAATATAAGCAACGTAAGTGACACAGAAGCAATGATTTCCGCGACCTCGCTCAGATGATTTGCATCTGAAAAGAGATGTTTTTGGAAATAGAACACGTTTGTCTCAATGTCTCTAAAATAAAATGATTTGACTCTGATTCAAATTGACTTTTAATTCTGAAACTTACTTCAATGCTCAGCTATTAAAGTCCTGGGCTTTTTTAAAGGTTAGACTCCAGAAGGATTTTTTTTTTTTTATTTTGACCCAACTCTGACTTAAGAGCAAATTGCCAAAAGGGAATCAATCAAACTGAGTTATTAACAGTTGTGCCAAAGTGAAACAAGGGCGAGGTTATCACAGAAGGTGTTGCCCATGAAATTTCCAGAGCTTTGCTCAAAACATGGGGTCATTTTTGCGCATTTTGGAGCTATTCTTTATATGTGTGGACAGCAATACTGACATATAAAGAATTAGCAGCTGAGGCTACAAAGAGAGCTGTGTGCCCGCAGAATTCTGTCCCAGGGACCTCACTATAGTACTGGGCCTTTGATATCCATGGAAATGTGGATTCCCAGGAATTGTAAGTAACCCTGTGGGCAAATTTATCTTATAACACTTGGGAAAAATAAAAGGCATCCAGCATGAGGTCATCAGTTCCTACTGGAGGAACAATTGACAAGATGTGGTTTAAAGAGCAGAATTTGCTTGAAATCCCTCTACATCTGGAGCTTACTTCTCACGTTACAGGAGTCCCAAATGTTCAAAACAGTGAACCATTAGTGACTGAAGGAGCAGCAAAACATCTGTATAATGCATGAAATGTCTGGAAGTGTCTGACTCTCTGGGAATCAGCTGAAGCTTTCAATTGATGCTTTAATGGTGGTAATTGAAGTTTGCAGCACTGGCACATCCTAGCTCAGTAATTAGATGGATTACAATCTTTCTTGTTTGGCAGCATTCTTTAAACAAGCTTCAGCTTTTCATATAGTCAACACTCTAGCAGAGATAAATGTCACATCGGTTTGGAGTGAAAAGTAATTTAAGGAAAGACTCAAATTTATCTTCACTGAGTACCAAACAGGAGATATTTCAAAGACAGGACAATGGCCCTTTCTATCTTAAAAGAATGGCCCATTTCTCACATATAAAGGCTAGCTTGTGAGGGGAAATCTATGGGTGTGCCTTCCCTGAAATCACTGAAGCTAAACCTGCTTATAAAATTTCAGAATCCAGCCTAGGTATTAATGAATGGGTGAAATTCTGGTAAGTAGAAGTGTGTAGGGAAAGGAGAAAAGGGAGCATTCCAAGGGAGAAAAAATATATTGCCTATCACTTAGCAAGATAGGATTTGCAGCTGTGATTGGTAACTGTATGGCCAATGAAAAAAAAAAAATGAAGCCATGAAAAAACGCTCTATGCTGGGATTATTTGAAGTGAAATTAAATAAAGGCAGTAAAGATCAGGAAGCAGCCTCCATCCATAGGGGAATGGGAGACATGCTCTTCAGTCACTTACATCCAAACCTTGCTTTTGTAAATCATTTTCACTCTCAGCCTTAAAATGGCAGCATCTGGCTTGAGTTTGTTTTAAAGCTACTGACAAATGTGCTACATTTACCTATCTTATTTTACTGGTGCCCTTTGCAATTTCAGAAGCAATGTTTTGAAACCGGCTCTGTTTCCTAGTGCTCGTGTCTAGATTTTCTCCTACCTGGATGTTTTAGTTGAATGATATGAAAACTTCTAAACGTCAGTGGAAGTGTTTATCTAAAGAACTGAGCAGCCTGAGAATTTCACTGAACAAATCCCCCTCCCTATGTCCTGGAACCGGATTGCATGGCTGTGTCACCACTGTGGTAGAAGCAGTCCTTCAAAGCAGAGCAGATAGGTACGGCTGATCTTCTTGTGGTCACACTATTGCCTCAGTTTCCCCTACAGCATCTCCCATCCCTTCACCTCTTTCCTTCCTCATTCAGCAGATGGACAATGTTGATGGTCTTGCTATCCCATCAGAGTAAAAATATTTCCTGTCTGGGGCAAATCAGGCTGGTATAATTCCAATGGCCAAAAGAGGATTGAGAAAGGAACTCTATGTCCTCTCCCAGTTTTTATCCACAGCCTTCCAATCATGTGCACTTCATCTGGAGGAAATTTAGTAGCTGCCACCATCATTATTCCCCTATTACAGATTTTGCATCGTGCTTGGTTCCCCCACGACTGAACAGAGTTTTGCAGTACAACATCCCCCCACACTTTTGCCTTAGTACCTTGAAACAAGAAGAGCCTGTGACCTCCCTGTGTGAGCTGGTGGGTCTCATTTCAGTGAAATTTATGAAGCACATACATAGATATTGAAGTCTGAATCACTGAAGCCTTGACTTAGTATCCATTACCATCAGTGAAGGACCCTGCCGCAGTAACAGCCAGGATCTCTCTCAGTGTTCAGCAAAGGTTCCCAAGAAAAAAACATCCCACAGGATGTGCTTCATTTTCTCTGTAATCTGCAAGGCGCTCAGGTACTTAAGTGATCAGAATAAATAAACAGAAAAAGAATGAAAAAGCCAGAGACATAGACAGATGAGTGATAGAAACTCTTTCTCACTGCAGCAAATCACTCAGAAAGTCTGGGTTATATTTCCAACTTTGCCACAAGCTGCTATCTGATCTTGGGAAAGTCCCTTGAAGGCCATTTCCATTCTTAAAACTGTCTACCTGAAAATGACAACACCTTACTCAGCAGATCTACTTTCTTGAGTAGACATAATCATAGTGCCTTCATTTCATGAAAAAAAAAAATAATAACTTTTAGAAAGGGCTGTTGTTTTTTCTTTTTCAAAGAGCTGAGCTCAGCTGTAGGCTGCCTTCCGCTTGCTCAACAGAAAAAAATAGTTGTATCCCTGCAACCTCAACATCACAGGCTGTTCAAGCAAGGTCCCTGAGGACTTACTGACTTGCACAATGTCTGGTGCAAAATATGCTTGTATTTCCAAGAACGAATGAGTGTAAACTCATTTTGATGAAAGACTGCAGCACCTCTAAACATCAGGGCAGTGGTTTACCAGAAAAAACTTCAAGTAAGAACATTTGGGCATAAAACATATTAACTACTTTTAAGATTGAGTTTAATCAGTTCATAAAAGGGATTATATAATGTGATTGCCTGCACTCAAGAGACCCCTTTTAGGCCTGCACTCCTTAACTGCAGAATATATCTTAAGGCTAAGAGATCAATCGATGGTAAGGACCCTTCAGAGATTTGACCGTGTATGGGAGGTATAGTTTAAATGAAAGTGCTTTAGCTGTACATCCCTTCCTGTCCTACAACACATTCAGTAATGTAGCATTTAGGAGAGTTATGATAAGCTGGTAGTGTAATGATAGGGCAGGGATATCCTGGGTGAAAGAAAACTCTGGATAATGCTGCTGGCAGGACTGGTTTGAGTGCCACAATCCTTCCACATTTTGGAGGTCTCCAACACAATATGGTGCAAAAGAACACCTTCAGTGGAGGTACAACATGAAGCACTGAGCCAAAACAAGCTGCTCTCTGAGAAGCAAGCACTGGGGATGATGGACAAAGCCACCCATGATGGCCTTGCAGGATCACCCCCACGTTCAGCAAGGGGCACATAAAGCTTCTGATTGACACACGATGGTTTCCACATACCTCTGCCACTTATGAACTAGTGCTGAAGATGGACCTCAAGAGCTAATTTAAAGCAATGGGGCTTATCAACTTCTACTCAGTGCCACGTAAGTCGTAAGTATAGCTACGCTATTTTGAGACCAGCACTGGCTCTGAGAGCAGCATAGACACATGCACTTGGCACTGCGCCTGCACTAATAAATGATGACTTGGGTGGTTCAGGTCTGGATCTCTCATCACCTACTGCACGGTTTATGGGCAAAATCCACCCATGGATAATGGTGAATTGCCTGTACTGCTAAATAACTTCCGTTCCCACATGCACTGTATCAAACCAATGGCCACACATACATACAGAAACTGAAATCTCTACGTGGAGGCGAGATAGAATTGCAGGGCTGCAGAAATCAGTGCTGTCCGATGTAGAAGAATTGCCAACAGCTGCCATTCACCCATCCATAGTCATCTGTTGCTAAGCTTTACAAAGAGGAACTCAATGCCCTCATTGACAGCTCAACTGTATAGTTCACAAGTACACTTTCCCCTTTTTCCAGGCTGGACCTTTGAGCAACATAATTTGTGAAAGACCATTTCAAAGTTCCTTCTCAAAACACAGGATCTCATCACCCAGAAACATAGTGGGGTGTTGTTCAAGGTGACAGTGAATACCTGCAGGATACACCAGGTACCAGGTGTAAAGAGTTGTAACAACTCCTGCTTCTAGTGTGGAGCATAGGCTGGATGCTGAATGGTTACCATTGCACCTTGATTCAGGGGTTTTGGCATAGGTGAGATATAGAGGCTGATAATCCTCTTTTACTAAAGTTTTCTATGGAAGAATATTATAAAGCATATTCTCCAAAGCACTCAGCTTCCTATGCCTCACTCAGGTGACATAAAAGCTGTACAGACTGGGCATACCCTGGGGGTCAGACCTGAAGCCTTTGGAGGTCTGCAAATGGCATGGAATTGATACGGCAGGATCGCACCAAGAACAGATAATGCTCCTGTGGGACCATTGCCAATTGGCTCTTCTTATCTGCTGAAGGGCGGCTGGCAACAGACTGCTGGAACCCCAGCACAGCATTATACTTTATATTAAACAGAAATGTGCTGCAGCAGTTTCTTTCTTCTTTGGACCCTGCCTCATGCCATCATATAAATAACAGGCTTGCTACTTGCATATACATGCATATCCTTTATATATATAAATTTTGAATGCGGCTGTGGCATTTCTTTGTGAATAAGCTAATATCCATGGACCTCATTCATGCACAGGTATGTGTCTAATCAAAGTAGGACAGGAAACATAGAATGATAGTTTTAGCTCTAGCTCAAAGAAGTACAAGGAGAGAAAAAAAAAAATTGTGGAGTATTTTCAACCTGATGCAATTTTATTCATTGCTATCTCTGGAATTCAAGTGGCAAGGTCACTCACACAGCAGAGAAACTAATCACTATGGGCAGAATTCATTTTATCTGAGATTAGCCATCTAAGAGGCAAACACGTAATCCAAGGCAGTTCTCTAGGCTCCGTACTCAATGGGGAGAGAAGGCAACACCCAGTATGGGCAGGATCAGTAACCCTCTGAAGACAACTCTTTCTGCTGACTACAGAGGGAGTTCGAATTACTAGTTTACTTAAAATGTTTGGCTTTTATGCAGTTGAAGTTATAAGGGCAAAACTTCCTCCAAATATTTAGTACCTGCAATATTCAGGAGTTATGTGTAGCATGCCATTTTGATTGGGTTCCCCTCCCATTTCAGATAATGTTTTCTGCCAGGGTTAGAATATACCAGATCATAAAGGAATAAAGAACATACCTTTGTGGTTCTCTGAATAACACACATAGGTTTGGTGCCTTTTCCCTTCATCTGTAAGAAAATTATGGGTCTTTGATGCATTCAAGAGGGGGAACCAGTCCTGAATTTCAACAGGACGTTCATCGATACCTGGCACTGCAATGGCTGAGAAATATCTACTGTTTGGTATAAGCCCTGCTTAACAGATTAGGGATAAGAACCATAAAGCAAGTAGACACTCTTGGATTTTTGTATCCTCAGAAGTGTGATTGAAAAGCAGTGACTGGTTGACTGCACTATTGTTCAAAGATTAAGGCAAAGAGAACAAAGAAGTGTCAAGGTCATCCAGTCCATCAGAGAAGACATACTTTCCACAGTGGGTTTCTGAATGTTTTCTCCAATCTCATTTTAAAAGTCTCATGCTGTGGGGGCTATACCAGCTCTTTTGGGAGGTCTCTGGAAAAGTTCCTTGGTATTTGCCTTGTTATTCTTTGCATGGTATTATTATGTTGCTACATTCACCTCTTCGATAATTCCAATAAACTTTCCTTCAAATGTGGGCTTTTCATATACTTATACACAAGCTTCACTTCATCATGTTACAGATAATATTTCAAATCTTTGCTGCTTAGAAAACTGCAAAGGCAAAGAAGTCTTGATGCAAAGCTCAAGATGTGAATTCAAGCTCATGTGAATACGATAGATACATGAATTTCTGTTCCGGAAAAGTATCAAAGTCTTCTTCCCATCCACAAAGCTACACACGAACATTAGCTGGAGGAGTAAAAGGCAGTTTCTCAGGTGCCTCCAGCTACAGAAACCTCATATGATTTATCTGACCATGCACTCAGGCTGTTTTTTTCTTAACTTGGCCTCACACTTTCTTGAATTCCTTTCTGTTTGCCAGTATTGCTTTGACACAAGTGTCCAGCACTGAATATTTTGTCATAGATATGGTTGTGGAAAACAGAAGCCCCCGTTCCCATGCGTATCACTAATGTTTCTGTATCACCTAGAAGCTTTGATGCCATTGTGCAATGTATTGAAATGAAAAATATCGTCCCTGTCTCATAATTAAATGATTATTTTGTACAAGGGAGCCTAAGACAGCGTATCATACTCATTTTTGATTAACCCGTTGATGACTCCCTCAATCTGGCTGCATTTTCTCAACAGGCATCAATTTTCTTGATATTTTCAATGGACAAACACCCAAGATTTGATTCATTTTTCAATACTAATTTAAAGGAAACAGGGAATCATAACACTTGTTGTCTCAAAACAAACAAAATGTTCCTTGAGTGGTGAAAGTTTTTGTTAAAACTACACCCTCCATTAAAATCAGAGGCAATATTTCAGGTGGGGGAAAAAAAGCTGTTTTTCACTAATAAAATCAAAATAGCTTTAAGTGGAAACAAGGGAAATCAAGTCTCAGGAAGACAGACTGAGAGGGCTTCTAAGTATCAAAATAAAATCAAAAAAGAATAGAAATATAAGTGGAGAAATCAAACCATAACTTTTTAAATTTAGGGCTTGTGCTGTTGTGAATGTATTTAACACAATTCTTACCACCATAAAAGTTCTAACTTACAAAAAAGTTGCCACTGGTAGGGAAAATAATCATAAGAGGAAGTATATGGTAGGTTTAGAAATTCACACACCCACATGTTCTTCCTCTGTCCCTCCACACCAATTGTGTCTGTTGTTTTTCTCATAGGACTTACTTTATTTTGTTTTCTTGATCTGTATCTGGTCATGATCTTGGCTGGAGTAAATTTCATGTTTTGGCTTCAAGCCCCCTGTTGTGAGCAGATGTGTCCCACTCAGAAGCTCACTAGGATGAAGTTGGTCAGTGCTTAACATCCTAAATTCATTGACTCTTCTGATGCATAGATTTTTTATCCCAGAAACCACCATATCTTGCTTTCAACACAGGACCTTTCTCTGCTCTTCCTTATTCTCATATCTCTGAACAGGTTTTTATGCAGTCAAAGCAGCTATGTCTTCCTTGTATACTGCTTTTATTGACAACTGAGTCTGGTGCCACTCTTCCTGTGATATGGGGGGAGATAAGGCTCTTGATGCCAATCAGTTACTCTGCATAAGGAGATACAACGTTTCTCTGACAAATATTTGACTAACCTTTCTCTCAGCCATATATATCTCAGTGAGCCACTATAAAATCCTGTGGCCTACCAGATGCATGCGACTTTTCAGGGAGAAGACTTAACAAAAATTTTAAGGAGTGGGGAAGAAAGAAAAGAAAACCAAATTACAAGCTAAATTTTCAGCTGGTATGAATTAACAAAGCTTCACTGAAATCAAGAGCTATATCATTTTTCTTTGGTTAAGAATTAGGTCACAGAAGTTTATATTCCCAGAATCTCTCCTGGTATAAATTTTAGTATTAAGAAATGTTTCAATCGGGCAAAGATTTGGCATCAAATTCAGCCACTTAATGGATTCAGTATAGAAAAGTTACATGTAAAAGGCCAGATGAAGTCAATGTACACTGATGTTTCCAGTGGATTTAGTGCAACTCGCATCTTTGGGGAAGACCTGAGTTTTAAATAGACTGGATCTTTACTGACTTCATATGAATATCTTAACCTCAGCTTGATTGGCAATCTTTTGTAAAGTGATCGCTCTTGCAGGATGAAAGCAAAGGAAAAATTTCTTCAGAAACCAAAAGAGGTGGGCTGGAAACCAACTGGTGGGAAAGTCTGAAAAGATAAATTAAATGGCTGTTGGTTCATCTGGGACCACTGAGCATCCATAGCGACCAGTGTCTAGAGTGACGTGCCAATTGGGGATAGTGCTACGCAGTATAAACCCAATTAAAACTCTGACTGGAATGAAGATCTTTGGCACATTCCCAGACTATTAATGTTGGGATAGGAAGCAAAACTTGAGATTTAGGCAGTTAGGTACCCAGGTCTGCAACATGTGTGCTTGCTACCAGGGACTGGCCAGAAAGTACTAAGCAACACGTATGGGTGTGCCTCAGAATCCAGCTGCTCTCATCGCGCTTTGGCTGTGACATGTTCCGATGTCTGGGACGCGGTCACAGTGCAGATCCAAAATGAGAGGCACTATCAAAAATTGCAGAGAAGGAACTGACTAAGAGGGACATGACAATGGCCTGTGCACAAAGGGGAACTGTTGGGCTGTGGAGAGTATTTTTGGAGTTCCTCAAGGATTGGTCTCAGGACTGATGTGACAATAATTTCATTAATAGCATTACCACAAAAAAAAGTCCTGCTGTAAATGGAATTTGCTGATGAGAAGTTTAAAATATTTGCATTATCAACGCAGAGAAGGATGACAAAATCATACAGAAGTGATGGGAGTAAGAGAAAGAGAATGACTTTCAACAGGGAGAACAAGTTTGGCACTTCCCTTACAAGTCAATGAGAAAAAGATATGTGGATCAATGGTGCGAGTATATTAATGCAAATCTGCAATAATATGGATCCTGCTAAGTTTCTTGCTCACCAGTCCAAAGGAATAGACGATCTGATCCAATGAGTTGGCCTCAGCACCTCAGTTAAGGGCTGACCTGACTTGCAAAGTCATCAATATGAAAAAGAATTGGGGATAACTGTACCCTATGTGTATCCGAACATTTCTGAACCAACTTTCTCCATTTTATATGGAGAAGTGCTCTCAGTGACACAAAGCCGAAATCATTACCATGTAGAGATTGCAATGCAACTAAAGAAGGACTGGAGCTCATCCCTCTTGTGCCGATAACTTTTTGGCCTTAATTGCTTTGTGCAATATTTCCTTCCTTTTTCAGTATCGCCTCAGTGAAAAGCAGGCAACAGGCACAGGGCAGGGTCTGGCTGCTGGGCACTTAGGAGGGACCCAGGGGACACTGCAGCTGGTGGCCTTCACTCCTCGGACAGTCTGGGACAGGCTGGCAGGTACAAGAGAAGGAATAAGTCACCTGGGACAGACAGACAGGCCTCCCTGACCTACGCTGTCTGATGGCCCCAGCAAGGTAATACAGCTCGTGAGTCAGAAAGGAGAAAACGATGCTCCAGAGGCGGGGATGCGAATCAGACTTTCTGCCTGTGAGGGTGGCTCCGAAAGCCATTGCTAGGGCTGCCAAAAGGCTGAATCCCAGAAACACCACCCAGGTGCCCATTGCCAATCATCCCTGCTGTCTGAGCTGTCATACCCATTGGCAGTCTCACAGGGATCAAAAATCAAAAATGTGGCTGAGAAGCAGGGAAATCCCTGGGCACCCACTTGACCAACTTATCCTGCGAGCCTGACACACACGTGTTAGAGGGATAGGCATCTTGGAAATGCTTGCTGACACCTCCCAACACACTCATTTAGGATGCAAGAGACACACACTCTGACGAATGCACTATCTGGGAGAAACGCAGCTCTGCCAGGTGTACAGGAGCCTTCATCCTGGAGCAGAGACATCAGGCAGAATAAATTGCAGTTTTGGATGATAGCCCTTGGGCATTAGTACAAGCTAGCAGATCCAACCCTGGAGTGTTTCCCCTTAAGGTTATAAAACACAAAGGGGTTGTTTTTTATTCCACAGACTGTTTTTTGGCACCAGCATTGGTGCTTTTTTTAAGCAAATAATTTAAAATGTGATTTTGGGGGGTGATTCATACCAGGCTTTTCAGAGACTTTGTGCCAATACGCCTTAAGTAAGAAACTGTAGGCACCAGGGTCTACATGCTGAATTTTGGAGAAGCAAAGGGGGGGAAAAAAAAAACCCAAGACTATCATTTAAACTCCAGGGACATTAATCCAAGGTCCATAGATTTCCCACTCTCTACTGTTTCTTGCGAACAAGACAAATACGCCTGAGCAGTTAACATCTCACTACTTGAATAAGTGAAATTGTCCCTTATAAGCCTAAAGCTTCCACTACGAGAGAGTGAAAAAAAGAACATTTAGAACTACTGCAGGACACAAATGCTAAGTCTTATTTGGCTCAGGATTTTCAGTCAATCCATTAAACCAACAGAGACACACTTGCAAGTTCCTATTTAGCCATACACCCCCAATCTTAAGATATTCAAACATAAAAGTTTGGTTCAGGCCATTCCCAGTAAAGATGTTATCAAAACTAAAAGTGTCTTACATTGCTGGTAACTTTATTACTCAGAGAGTCTAATTGTCTGGTTTCTTGTCAGCCTACAGAGGTTTTTTATTGTTTTTTTTTGACAGCACAGTAACATTTTCTTTCTTCAATGCTTCATTAGCTCGTCTTACTCATACAATTTTCCCCATTTTATTTCACGTAAATCAAATTACTCATCAGCTCTGTAATGCCATCAGTGTACAAAGAGCCTTCTATAAAAATTTCACATAGTAGAAAATCCAAAACTGATGCTTATGCAGGTAGTATAATTTGTTGGAGTACTATTCATAAGAGGTATATATAATGTTAAATGCTCTTATGAGAGCAGAAGGACTTGGGAAGAATTTTAACAGGATTAAATTCTCTAGCACGTGGCTGAGGAAGGTGGTCAGGAAATATTTTCCAAATCAGGGGATTTTTGCCTTACTATATCTTTTTTTTTCTTTCTTTCTTTCTTTTGGCAAGTGTGGCTAATTGTACTCACGCTTCAGTGCCCTAGTTCAACTGCTAAATATTCCCCTCTTGAAAGGATGTGCCATAAGCAGAATATTCTGTTTATTCACCAGAATAGGCAGATGAACTGCAAGCAGTTTACAACTTTGCATGTGAGTATTTTCTCATCCCCTGCAAGATTAAAAATGACAGCAAAAGCAAGCAGCAGGGTCACCGATGCAGACTTGAATTTGACTGTGAGAGAGGTTGCGGTGAGAAGTTTGCACTCACTCACAGCCATGGACTATGAATGTGCACAGGTCAGCTGAAAAGGGGGACGAAAGCCCAGAAGCAGGGTGCTAGGACAGGACTTGGGGTGCCCTGTCAAAGCTCCCTCTCATGGCCTGGGTATCTCCTCACTTCTCCCTGCCGAGGACAAGCTCCTCCTTGCATGTGTAGGGTGCAGGGCAGAAAGGTGGAAAGCAGAGGGAGGGGGTTGTGATGATTGATGCATTAAACACCCTTGTAAATCACAGTTACAGGGTCTGAAAAAAGCAGCTCAGCTAGAAAAAATACTTTTTCAGTTATTAATCCTCTTATACATCAGGTGACTGATATACACATGCATAGATATATGTGCATAAGCACACAATTCATTATTTTCAAATGTCACATTTTACCACTGCTTTTTATCCTAACATTAAGGTACAGTCAAATACTAAACACAAACCACTGCAATAGACAACATTAAAGCAATAAGAAAGCAAATGGCTGAATGCTGAGCAAGCAGACAAGAGAAAACAGTATGAATCGTACCTAGCAAACCCTCAGGGGTCTTTCCCAAGCATGATCAATAACAGGTTAATCTTCTGAGCAGAAGGAATTTCTTCTAGGACAGAGAGGCAGCATCAGCTGAGATTTGCCTCTCATAGACAATATATAGAAGAAGGTTTCCAAATGTTACTATATAACCAGCAAAACTGGTGACTTGTGGGATTGTCTCACGTATACTGAAAGTGATGAGAGAGGTCTTACAATGTGCAGGCTAACCCAGGGGGCAAGCATTGAAGTGGTATCTGTATGATGAGACACAAGAAGGAACATCTGTGAGGAATTTAAAAAAAAAAAAAAAAAGCATAGACAAAATGGCTGACCAAAATCTCAGGGAGAAACTTGGTCCCAATTTCATTAAAAAGCAGCTTTCACCTGCAACTAATACCCTTGCTTGCAAAAGCCTTTTGGTTTTAACAGAGAGAGAAAGATGGACTTTGAAAAGATCACTGCTCCCGGCAGGGAGAGCACTAATTAGCCAGTGGGGACCCTGGGGAGTGCATCTGTGTATGGTTGTGAAGCTCAACATTTCTTGTTAAATTTTCTGTCAGTCTGAAGTGAGGTAGGTGCATAGCCAGAAGCAGTCTTTTCTCACAGTATCGCCGCTTGCAGCCCTGTCTGAAGCTGGGAAGTATAGCGGTTAGTGAGAGTTAAAAAATTATCTTCCACCTTTTCACCACAGAGTTCAGTTTTCCTTCTCATTCTGGATTGCATTTCCAACAATTTAGCCAGTAATGAAACCAGCTGCAGATAGCATACTAGCTGGGGCTAGTGAGCCTTCAGCACGGTTCGTTCCCCAGCCTCTGCTCCCAAGGACTTCACTGAGCCAATTCAAGGAAAAAAAAATGATGGGGAGATTTCAACATCTTCTACCCTGGTTCTTGCCTATGATTTGTCCTTGAAATGCACACACTAGCGTAACAGTGGTCCAGAGCCAAGCACCTGACACATGTCTAATTAGCATTGTTCTTGCAGTTTTACTTTGGATTTTTCCCCTGTGAAATCCTTCTTTTTGAGTCAGAACACTCGTTGCATCTTAAAGCTGTTTCTGCTGCATTTGTTCAAGATTATTTGTTTCTACCTGATCACATCCAAACACCCTTGTAAAGATGGTAGTAGCTATTCTTTCAGCCCAGAGGAAATCTTCAGATAACCAGGAATTTACTGCAAAATGTTGCTTTCATTCCTGCTTTCATTCCTCTTACTCATTCTTTTACATGATTGCAGCTGATGGGGGTGGAAATTTGCAGAAGGTAAATGCTGAGCAAAGCTGTCTCCTTGCACTAACCTCATTTTCACAAGAGAAATCGTTCTGAACTTTTAGCAGATTTGATGTTGTCCTTTCAGCTCTTCTTACCCAAACAGGTCAAAATCTCCTCTGTGAGAACCTAATCCTGCATTGATACTGGCTCCTGGGAATCGTAGCCACTCCAGAAGCCCCATTTTTAGTGGGAATGGGACATAATGGAGCTGTTGTTTCCAACAGCTCGGTGAAATAAGAGTACCTTACAAGCAGGAGGCATGGTTTACCCCCGTGAACAAGGTTTTTTGGAACTCTGGCAGCTCCAGGGTCTTCACACACAGGGAGCCCTGGAGAAAGCGCTACAGGACAGATAGGTTCAGGTAGTCTTGCTAGCTCCGTGCCAGCATCACCACCAGGCTGGGAAGAGAGTGGGGACACGGGAAGGGATGAAGACATGGCCAATTTGCTCAAGAGACGCTTGGCTGTAAAAAGATCAGGAGCTGCCCATGCTGATACACCGCTGCCAGGCCCTGCTCCACTTCTGGCACAGAGGAAAAAAGTCCATTTATACCTAACCACCCCCAATTAAAGAAGTTTTTTTTTTTCCCCAGGTCACATGTATCTGTCCACAAATAGGGGGGATGGAGAACATGAGAGCTCTTGTTGAGCAATGGAGTTCGTATTCGGGCTGAGAGAGCATCATTTGGGCCTTACTGGTGAGTGATGCTCAAAATCTCTTTTAAAGGTGGGACAGCGGGAGCTTGCAGAGCAGGCTGCCTTCCTGCATCCCATACATGGGTGGTTGGTCTGTAATCCTGGGGAAGTTGGGGTCCTACAGGGACAGCAGGTTTCTGTGGAGTCGATAGAAGAAACGGAAGGAAAACAAGCCCATTTCCACTAGGATTTAACTTCCTACATGGGGATCCTCACCTCTTGGCAAAATAAGAGGAATCATCGTGTGGAAATGGACTGAAACCTGCAGAGACACACTATAGCATGAGATGTAGGTCAGGGAATTTTTTGTGTTTTCTGTGCATGCTCCACTGAGGAGACACAATATTTTTACAGTATCTCACAGAGTCTCAATTAGAGTTTCACTCTTGCCTTCCACTTGTGATGTCTTTCCACCCCCCTTGACATCACCTCCAGCTGTGTCTGCTGCACTTCCCTTGCCACGGTGCTCTGCACCGGTTGCACAGATAACAGCCAAACAAAGGCAGCCAGAGGGCCAAAGGCAGCATCTCTTTCTGAATACAAATTACATGGCTGAAGTCACCGGCTGAAGTTTACACAGGCAATCCTCCTGCGTCAGGAAAAGCAGGCACTTGCACTGGCCTCAGGAAGCTTGGGAAGCTGTGTGAGGACTCTAACGCTTGTCCTAAGATAGTGTTAATTTGTTTTTGTGCAAGAGTGGCTAATGAAGCTCTTGGAAAATAAGAGGTGCAGGGTTATTGCACAAGGGCCCCCAGTCCCTGCTTGTCAGAGGAGAGCCATCTGCTTCCTTCTGCCTCTTTTCTGTGAGGAATTTAAACAGCTATGAACGGGGGTAAGACCTGAGAACATCATAGGCCAAATTCTCGGCTGTGCTTTTGCAACTGCTGCGGGGCAACCTTTATTGAGATTTCCCAGTGGCAGCAGGACATCCAGTATTGCACCATTCCAAATAATCCCTAGCTCCAGGAATTCGCTAGGAATGTGCCCTGAACAAGCCCATACCCTGCTGCTGCAACAGCTCCATGAGGGTCACTGAATTGAGGTTGCTCTGATTTGTTGCAGTGAGTCAAATTATCCATCTGGTGCAGGGATCTGGAAAACACGGGTATGTGAGCTTCACTAAGCTATTCAGTCTTCACAAATATTGGTCAAAGTGAGGTATCTGAATCCTGAAGTTCTATAGTTATTATAAAGAATATTTCAAACTCCCTTTGAACTCACTACAGGAGTAAGTTTTGAAGAGGAAGATGCTGAGATTTGCTCCCCTTTTCATTGGAGGTCTGCAGATTGTGACCGTGGAGAGCAGGAAAGCTCCCCTCTGCCTCTGGGAAACCAGAGGTGTTCTTCCTCCCAAGCTCTCTTACCTCCCTGCTCTGCCATCAAAATTCTCAGTGCTGCACCTTCAGCAGAGATATGCCCTCAGGTTTACCCTCACTGGCAACTGCTTCATATTTACCCTCCCAAGAGGGTTCTCCAGCAAAGATCAGGCTCCCCGTAATAACTCCATGCAACGTATTAGTGAGGTTCAGAAGAGAGGAGACACTCCTTTCTCTGCTTAGCCCCGGTGGCCTCTGGAGCAGCCTAGGCAGAAACTGCTCCCCCAAGGCAAAGGAGACAAAACTCCCCCAGCCCACAGAGAGGAAAAGTATTGGATTCCCGTAATACCCCAAATATATGTCAAATACAAGCTATTTCATGCCTCCTATATCTTTTTATGTAAAGTATATATGAATATGAAGTAATAACAGAATAGTAATTTCATTGTTCCACAAGCCTTCAAAGCACTAGCAAGAGGTGTAAGCATTTCTCCATGCAAGTCCAGTGCAGCTGTAAACAAAATTAAATGTCCCTGGAACTGGAAACATCACAGGCAGGTACAAGACTACGTCTCTGCTTCGGCAGGCAGTACAATCAGAAAGGCTGTAATGCATGATTTAGATGCTCTGTAATATAAGCACTAAAAGAGAGCTTTGACACCAGAGTTACAGTCATTTTCCCCTGACAGTCTCCTGTGCCTGTGGTGTGAATCTACAGCCATTCTAAAACCGGTGATCTTCGGACTTGCCCCACGCATTA
>VZTQ01016468.1:0-13848 GCA_013400755.1 Pelecanoides urinatrix | reverse complement strand
CCCCCGCCCCGCCTCTCCTCGCGCCGCCGTGAGGGGGCGGTGGGCGGGGCAAGCGGCGTCTCCCGCCGCTGGGGGCGGCCGCCTCTCGGGTCCCGGCACGTGTCGCCGCCTCAGGGAGCCGCCGCCGTTATCTGCGCGCTCCAGCGCCTGCGGCTGGCTCCGGAGCGAGTCTCAGCCCGCCCGCCGGCCGTGGGGGAGGGGAGGCTCCTCGGAGCCGGTCGCGGCCTTTACCGTAAAGACCAGCTAGCGAGGCGGGCGGAAAAGGGAGAGGCGCCTTGTGCGGGCGGTGATGCCCGGGGCACGTTTGTCCGCGACCTTGCGCGTGGAAACCCCGCCGCCCGGGCGGCTCTGGCCCGGCCTGTCCCGCCGGGGCTGGCACCCTCGCGCCTGGCTCTGAGAGGAGAAGTTCCCCCCCGCTCCCATTTCTTGAGTCCAAAGTTTTGTAAGTCAAATCTTGTTTCTCTTCATGGAAAATATTTTTCGGATAGACTGTGGAAATGTAAGTTGGGAAAGAATTTTTAAGAAGTCGTTCAGAAAAAGGCTGTTTATTAAAAGAGCTTGTTTAGATAAATGTATACTGAGACACAACTATAAAATAGCACCAAAGCATCACAAAGGGAGTATTTGAAAATATCTGGAGTATAGTAGCATAACTTAATGCCAGCAATCAAGCAAATTAGAAGACGACTCTCATTTTAATAATTTCCATTATTCTAATATGTCTCATGATGATTTTCGAATGCCCAAGAAGAAAGGAAAGGACTTTTGACATGGGCTGGCAAGTAGAAAACACGTTTACAATGTGGCATCATTGGCAGCAAACTAATATTCCCAGCTTGAAAATGATCCTGGTCATTCAGTTAAGTAATTTACCTCATAATCCAAATAGTAATGTTTGGCTAAATTTGATAAAGTCAGAGGAAATCCTAGGGCATTATAACAAGAACTGAATTCCAGAGAAAGGAAATAACTGTAACAATCAACGCAATCTTGCTTACATGCTGGTCAGACTCCAGGAATTAAAACCAAAACAAAACCCAGGCTGTGTAAAGTTCCCATTGTACCTTTAGTATGGATAAGGAGAGAGTCTGAAAGCTATTGTGTGTCTGTGTTTGCTTTGCTTGAATACATTTTACCTTTTTCAGCTTTTATTGTCTCACTTATACACGGGTGTAAGTGTTTATACATAAAAAAGCTATATGGCAAGTTTGTTTTCATTTCCTAAAATGAATTTTACTATCATATAAAGGTCTCATGAGTTTCTCTTGTAATGCTCAGCGCTACATGGTCATAAAAGAGCTGATTACAATGGCTTGTGATATCAGTGTAGGATATGTGAAAAGACAGCAACATCAAAGATTTTAAATTTGGACACACAGATGCAAATATTTCATTTCATAGCTTTCATTGGTGCTAAGCGTCAGCAGCTCCCATTGATGGCGTTCCACAAAAAGACAGAGATGTCAAACAACTGAGAGCAGTGGTGCCTGACCTTGAGGCAGAAGTGAGATGTACCCCAATAATGCCTTGGGAGAGTGGTATGTTCAGGGTGGAATTGACAGCAACCAACATGGTCTAGCTCCTCCCAAAACAAAATACTGCTAGTTCTTCCCTGAAGCTTGCACCCTGTTGCTGCCGATGACATGTGAACTTCACCTGCCAGAGAGGAAAGTGCTGCTTTCTGTGGTATATTGACCAACAGCCTTGACAGCCTCTTCCTTCAGAAAATGCCTAGATACCTCTCCTTTCTAGCATAACCTGGATGGAAGAGGAGGAAGACTCCCATCCTTTAAGCCTCCATGGGTTAGAGTGTTCTTGTAGGATTTGGAATACCTGCTTCTAATTGCTTCTTTCATAAGGAGCCCTAAACAGACAGTACCACTTCTTAGGAAAATGCCTTAAGTAGATGGTACTTCCACCTTTAGCAGATGGGCTGTTTGGCCTATGTGGGGCATTGGATGTGTTTTCTCAGTTCTCACTTAATATTCTTCCTCTTTTCATGAATGTTTAAGCAGTCAGAATGTGATTCAGAGGGAGAAAATAACTCTTCAGGCTAATAGTTACTACACTTATCTAAGAGGAAGATCTGTTCTAGTGCATGTTATATATTTCATATAAAGCCCTAGATTGGATAATTTTTTCCCCATTTTATCCTACAATGTAAAAATAAATTCAGTTATTGGATCATAGCATTCCATGCTTCCTGAGTTCCACAGTATTCTACTACTCTTAAAACACTGAGTTACTCCCTTTCTTGAAATTCTTTTTCTCCACACCCTGTAGGCCTATAACATAGTGTTCAGGACAAACTCAGGACATTTTTTTGGCATCCTAAAAGGAATAGGCATTCAGGTGTTAACAGCTGAATCTTGGAGATTCCTGTTGTCATTAAGAGATTACCACATGCAGGCTGTCTGCCCTGTCGTTATTGGAAGCTTCAATACCTTCCTACCTGGTAGGAAATGTGATCCCTCTCTACAGCTGCTATTCAGAGCCAAAAACATTGTCAGGGATTTGAGTTTGGGATAAACTAATACATCTGGCTCAGGTAAGGAGAGCCATACCTGGCATGTGGGATTAGTTACAAACTGGATACTGACCAAGAGAGCTCTGAAGGTACATTCAAAGAATGTATGGTGTGTAGAGATACCCTAGCTCATTCTGATAAAATCAGCTGCAAACAGCTGAGGAGTCAGCCTGTTTACTTCTGCCACATGTGCTGGAGGAACACTATCTTCCTTCAGAAGTGTAGTGTAGACGGCAGGGATAGTCACTTGTAAAAGTACTGAAGTATAAGCCACAAGAGAATCTGCAGAATTGTCTCGGGCTGAAAAAAGGAATTGAAGCATGCCATGTCCTCTCATCTCTGACTATTAAGAAGATGGGTGACCAGTGCACCAGCAGGTATGGTGAACGCCATACTTTGCCTGCTGCCTGATCTTCAGCCTCGCTTATAACATGTCCAAAAAGAATAACCTTTTACAGCATTGTACTCTTGGAAATACACAGACCCTGGAACATCCCTGCCTATGATCAGAAGTAGAATTTATATAGAGAATTTTAATAGTGTTACTTCGCAATAATTTGAGTGAGGGCTTTGAGGATTTCTGATTAAGATTTCCTGAAGTGGGAGACAAATAAGAACAATGGTTAGAATTGCTGTAGTTCTAGCCCTTTGTATCTCTCTGGATCATTACATTTGTCTACCTAAATCTTGATCACATAGCTGTAAAGTTTTGCAGCAAAGTATTATATTTGAATATGCTGTAAAATAGGGCAAGAAGCTTGAGATCTGTAGGTTGAATAACTAGATGCTGCAGCACAGTCGCTGTTACTAACTGTACTAACTTTGCTTCTGTGTCAGGCTTATCTCTGAAGAAATTAATCTTAAGGTTTTATTTCTTGTCATTAAACTTTTCTTGAAAAGCTTGATGAAAATCAAAAGCATTGAACTCTGCAGAACTCCAACTAATACTTTGAAGAATAGCAGCAATCCTGGAACCAGATTTTCAAAATAGATGCATGTGAAAATCTGAAGGTAATTTTGATTAGATATTCATTAATGTAGTGAAAAGACATATAAAAATAATGTCATTTTAAATAAAGATTATTAAATTTTACCTCTATTTAATAGTCAAAGCTTGTTTTACTAAAATAGGTAAGGGCATTTATTTGTGTGTGAGTCTATAGCTTCTGTGCCAACATTAACAACTGTGAGCTTAGCTTGATAATAACCAGGCAAAGATTATAAAATCAGTAGTGCCAGCTGCCTGGCCTGTGTACAATCAGGCTTTCATGAAAAATCTGGGGACTGGATTTGACAGAACCAGAAAGCAGCTGTTCTCAACAGCACACTTCCGCTCAGAAACTACAGCTATCTGAGTGAGAATTAATGCTCCTTTTCACATTAGTGCACTCTTCCACTGATCCTTACGGCAGCTGTTGCTGTGCTTCCCCTAAACACTTAAACTGGAGTTGTACTAGGACTGTGTGGAGCAATTGGCAAAACATTCAGTAGGCAAAAGTCCTGAAATTTCAGTGACCTGGACTAGGTAAATCATGTGTTGTTTTTGTGATCTTTGTCCTTTCAGTATCATACTTCCTGGAGCCACAGTGGGTTAGTTTGATACCCAGGCAGGATAATAATTTGGTCCCACACCCCAGCTGTCGATCTTAGAAAAAGCTGTCTATGCTATACTTGGAGGAAGATTGTGTAGAAAATTCTATAGGCCATAACTGGCCCCTATGGAAATAAGAATTAAAGTTTTGGTGTTTCTTCCTTTTACTGTGCAATGATAGTTTAATGACTGGAGGTATATTTGCAGCTCTACCACTTCCCTGCTGATGACTGTGAGAAAGTCAATTTATCACATGGTACTACAGTTTCTCCACATGTGGCATAGGAATAATTAAACTTACCTTCTCCGTGGAACAATGTGAGGTCTGTGTAGGAAGCTGGAAGCTGAAATTATTTTAAGAGCATTGGGAAGACCATATTGAGGAATAAAGCTTATATGGTTTTGACTTTAACTGTTGCATCTTTTCTAGCTAGTGGCTGGCATATGGCAGTTGTGTCAGCGACTGGGACCCTAGCCTACATAGCTTTTGAGTGTACATACTGTTAGTGTAAACATAATCATTTAAATCAATCAAACAGTCTTACCCTGTCATTTTGCACTTGCTTGTCAGGAAGCGTGAAAGACCAAATTTTGTCTGGTTTTTGCAGAGATGTTTGGGGGATTGCTGAATCCTGCATTACTTGAACTGAGTTCTTCAGAGCTTTTACTATAGACAAAGCTCAGTAAACTAAATCTTCTTATTCAAATAAATCTTCCTCATGCTCCTATAGTAAGAGCCAGCCTTAAATACTAAAATAAACATTCGACTATTGATATTTGATTGTACTTTTGAATATGCATTTATATTAAGGTCAGAGTATCCCAAAGAGAGATGCTTTGATCTAAACCGATTTTTGGAACATTTGGAAAAACTGGAAGTGTTGTTGGAGCCCAGTAGATGTCAGTGTCACCACACAACAGAGTACAGCAGCTCTGCTCGCTAGGCAGGTGGGATTGGGTGTCTTCAGAGTAATGCATGAGTTGTCTTGGATCGTGGAGACTGGCTATGTAAGGTCTGTCGTATCTTTATGTAACTCTAGGAAATAGCTCCAGGAACAGTGCTGCAAACCACTTATTCTGATTTTATTATGTAGTTCCTACCGAACAATTTGTATGCAGCAGAAATACTTTAGGGAATAAGATGACACTTTAGAAGCAAACAAAAGGCAATATGTCTGAATAAATGGACATTCAGTGACCTTAAAACTATTAGAGGGAACTGATATCAGCAAATAATGCTTTGATTTCTGACTCTCTTCTCCAAAGGAGTCTCTCTCCTCTAAAATGTGACAGCTATTCTGGCCTTGATATGAACTGAAATTACAACATTTATTATTTCTTGGGGAAATGGAATTTTAGTTCTGAAAACACATCCAATAATAAGATTCATTAAGAGATGGCATTATGCAGAAGTACAGAAACCCACAAAAAATGGGAAAACTAGATAAAGAAAAAGCAGAACTTGCGGAAAGTATAGAAATAGGAAAGGCAAGGTAGAGAAATTCCATTAAAACATTAAAAAGTTGGTGCTGTTAAAATATAAAAGGTAAGGTAGAACAAAGGGCAAAATTTGATGTTCAGATATAAAGATAGAGAAGAAAACTTCAGATGATTATTCAACATTTGCATAGATTTGTTGGTGTATGCAGGAAAACCATAGAATCATAGAACAGCCTAGGCTGGAAGGGACCTCAAAAGATCATCTCGTCCAACCTTTCATGGAAAAGGGAGCCTAGATGAGATTACCTAGCACCCTGTCCAGTTCCATCTTGAAAACCTCCAGTGATGGGGACTCTACCACGTCCCTGGGGAGGTTGTTCCAGTGATTGATTGTTCTCACTATAAAAAATTTCTTTCTTGTATCAAGATGAAACCTCTCCTAGTGCAACTTATACCTGTTGCCCCATGTCTTCTCCATGTGGCTCCTTGTGAAGAGAGAGCCTTCGTCCTCTTTGTAGCTGCCCTTTAAGTATTGGAATACTATGATGAGGTCCCCCCTGAGCCTTCTCCAGGGAGAAGAGACCTAACTCTTTCAGTTTTTCCTCATAGTGCAGGTTCTCCAGCCCTTTGATCATCTTCGTGACCCTCCTTTTGGACCCTCTCCAGTCTGTCTGCATCTTTTTTGAATTGTGGGGACCAGAACTGGACACAGTACTCTGGGTGCAGCTTGCCATGTGCTGAGTAGAGTGGGATGATCACGTCTGTAATCTCTGCTAGTAATGCCCCTGCAGATGCAGCCCAGGAGCCGATTTGCTTTTGTTGCTGCAGCGGCGCCCTGCTGACTCATGTTCATCTTGTTGTCCACCAGGACCTCCAGGTCCCTTTCAGCAAGGCAGCTCCCCAGCCACAGAGCCCAGCCTGTACTGGGTGATGTCTTCCCAGGTGCAGGACTTTGCACTTCTCTTTGTTAAACTTCATACTGTTCTTGCTAGCCTACTCTTCCAACCTGTCCAGATCGCTCTGTGACATGGCTCTCCCTTCTGACATATCCACCTCACCACCCAGTTTAGTGTCATTAGCAAACTTAGTGAGAGTGCGTATTATAATTTATTATATTAATATCAGAAATTGCATTAATAGTATCAAGCTTGCAAATGAAAGTACTCATGTTTGCTAGACATGGTATATTTACTAGACTGTGAATGATAATTTGACTGTTGAATTTAACATTTTTTCCTTATTATTGTACATTTTTCCCAGTTTTTGGAAGGCAGAGGTAAAAAGTACTTGGCCATTTAAGAAGTTTGAAGCCTGGTTTGAGCCAATTGTTAATTTGCTAGTCAGCAACCTAAGAGTGGTACTGATCACCCTTTTCCCTGTATCCCTCACACTCCTCCTCCATTAGCAGCTTTTAAATTACTTCTTGTTATATAAAGGTTTGTTCTAGCTCCAAATGTATAGCTTTGTTTAGTCTCCACATAGGAACATTTTCCATGTGCTCATTTGCATATAATCTGCAACTCTCATTCTGAAAGTTTTTATATATTCAACTCTTCTACACACCTGTAGGTATACATACTTAAATATTTTTTTGAAAAATAATCAGCCTGGAGGTACATATTTTTAAATATTTTTTTGATAAATAAACAGCCTGGAGGTACATATTTTTGTTCTTGTTCACTAAGCCTAACTGACAACATGTGAAAGATACATAGGAAATCATTGCACTACTTGAAGATTTTTCTGATCTCTTTCCCACCTTGCTTTACTTGATTGTTATGTGGAGAATAAAAATAAGGAAAGTATCATATTCCTTTGCCTTCTTTATTTAAGAAAAAAACCATACTACACTGGAAAAATTTTGCAGCAGAAAAGTATTTTTATCACAGAAAAAAATGACAGTACTCATATCATACTTTACTATATTTCTGAATACGTGCTTTCATGTTTAACATTTAATCAGTGTATATGTACTTGAACATAAGACACACATTTGAAAATCTACATCTATAAGCCTATTGAAAAAGACAAATACATCTGTTTAAAACCAGTGCACTTATTTTTTGAATGTACAAATACCTCCTTCCCTACTTTGAAAGTTGTGTAGCAAAAATTACACTAAATTCCTTCTATTTTTTATTTTATTTTACACATGCTTGTGCATTGTTTCAATATCCACGCTTCCCTTTTGTTTTTGTAAAACACACAAAGTTGAACTTACAATAGTACAGACTACTACTACACACACAGCTGCTATTGCCACCATTACTGTACTGTTAGCAACATCTTTGTTGCCATCATAATCTAAAAGCACAGATGCTTTTGGAGGAATGAACCATGTGGCTTGTGCTATATTAGACACCTCTGAAATCAAGTTGGTATCATCAATAGCATGTATAGCAAAGTAAATTATGGTGTCATTTTCTATTATGAAATTTTCTGGCTTAATTTTAAATGATTCTTCTCTACCAGCCTCTTATTAGGTATGAGATTAGAGGAATCCACAGGAGTAGCATGATCAAAGTGATTTCTTAGGTCAAGATGGTTTTCACTACTTTTTATTATGTAGTGATCAGCTAGGGAAAAAAGAACCATGTTAACAACAAATTACTATAGATATTTTAATATCCCATCTTGTGGTGACAGTATAGGACTTCTAGAGCCATTTTGTAAAAAAATGTGCTGATGATTCCTATTTTACTACTGACTGTTGCTTAGCATGGAAGGTTGGCAAGTTTGCTTTTATACCTTACTTTACAGTGTAAAAGGTCTATTGTTGCTGCATCTGGGAACTCCTCCTTTTCACTGGTCTTAAAAATACTGTTTCACCAACACTCTTAGCTTTGTGCAGACCTGTGCAAAATGTAGCTGAATGAGAAACTGTGCTGTCCCAATACAAACATAAGGTGAAATGGCAATAAATATGTATGTGTAGATAGCAGGGGCAGGCCTTGCATCTGATCTGTATTCTCTCTCTCAGCATGAGGTTTTGATAGCAAAAACTGTGAAAGACACAAGATGATTTTCCTGTTTGTAATCGAAGAACTGGTAGTTACATTGCTATAAATGTGTTTGATAAATTTTGGGGGTTTCTGCTGTTTCTATTTCAAGTCTGTAGCTTTTCAAGACTTTCCCCTCTTCCCCCTCTCTTCCCCGTAGGAATATCTTTTCCTCTTTAGATAGTAAAGTTGTGCATGATATGCCCAGCTCCAAACCAGTGCAGGACCTGCTATCTTAAATTATAATGCAATAACTGACCACTTTAGCTGTAAAAGTTTTTAGACATGTATGTAGTTGCTAAATAGCAATAAAAAAAGTTGAGATTTTTTTTTTAGTTGTTTTTCCTTGTGTGGCTGGTTATTAAAAATTTTAGATAAATGTAAGATTTTAATCTGAAACTGTAATCTGCATAACTGTAGATTGTATATTTTAACATACAATCTCTGGCTTATGCAAGAAAATGTTTGTACATTTCATCTGGAATTAGGTTTCATTTGTCCTGTACAACAACCTTAGAATGAGTATTTTGGATAGAATGTTACTGCATCTCTGTAGTCCAGTTACATCTTTGAAAATAGACTAAAGCTTTGTATTGTCCATATTGGCTGATTTTTTTTTTTTAATTATGCGCAGATGCGAACTAAGACTTGTTACTAAAGTCTCTGGTGGTTGTATTATAATTTTATTTATTTGATTTGTTTGTAATATTCTTTGGTTTACTTGGTTTGGATTTTTTTAAACATGAAAAATTAAGGAGAACTAATATAGGTATCAAGCAACTGGGTAACTTTCTGTTTGGTCATGTTTTCAGGTGGGAAGGATGTAACCCTCATCTCTGAGTGGTGGTCCTCAGGGTATGTCCTTTCGGATAAAAACATCAACCTCATCTCACAAAAATGTAGTGTCTGACTCACCTTTTCTGTTGTCAAAGTCACGTCGTGGAGCTGTCCAAGACAAGACTATTGCTTTGTTTTCTATACAAGCATGAACATCTGTAACTTCAGAGGATGGATAAATAGGAGCAGAATCTCCTCCTGTATCCACTACAAGAGAACTTGTTGAAATTCTGCTGAAACTTCCCAGCTTGACTTGGATTTCTTTATCTGCACATTTAGGTCTTGGTGCATTCATATAAATGTTACCTGTTTAAAACATTTTTCCACTTTCATGACAGAACTCTGAATTGCATTTTCTTTTAATTTTTCTTATCCTTTATTATCTCTTCTCGTCCTAAGTTTTCTTTAGCTTATTCAAATTTAGTGGAAAGTTAGTGAATTAAAGACAGAAAATAAAGTCATCTCAGGATTCTCAGCATAAAATTTAGGAAACCCAAAAAGCACACAAAGTCTGAAATGTGTAAAAATTGGAAATGATGCAACCAGTAAAGCAGGTTGCAGATGTTGGTGAGCCATGGCTGCAATAAGGCAGTTCTATTCATCTCTTCACCCATATTGCAGGCCTTAAGCGAGTTTCAATTGTATAGGCCATGCTTTGTGAGTTTTTTAGACAATTTTTATGCTGATTTTTCTAAATTTTACAATGTATGTGTGAGAATATTAAATTGCAATAACTAATTTTTTTTCAGTATTGAGATGAAAAAGTACTAAAAAATGAAGAAATCTCAAAAGCTAAGTATTCTAGCAGCACTAGTTTGTATACTAATGTTGCATGCTGAATTTATTTACCCCAAATTCCCATTTTAAAGTCTCAAGAAGAATTATAGATTTGAAATTCCTGTTGTGAGATGCTGAAATACAGATTCTGAGCAATATTTATCCTTCTCATGCTGTAAAAGAAAATAATGTTTAGATTAAAGCAACATTTTATGCTATTCCCATACATAGGAAACAGCAGTTGGAATTTGTTTGTTTAGTTTGGGCTTTTTTGTAGTGAAAATGATAGATGGAACATCTTTTAAGATCAAATGCAATTTTTGTGAATCTAAATGATCCCATTTGCTAAACCTTTACACCCCCCTACATACGAATCATGCAAAGAATTGTCTGTTTCATAAACGCTCTTTACCATTTTCTCTGTAGCCTGGTATATACAAGGCTCGATTTTGCTTGAGGCTAAGTCTGGTGGTTGCATTTCTCCCATGAGCATTCACTTTTAGACTGTATCTTCCAATGCCTTGTAAAGAAGTAAAGTATCTTGAGTAGATTCCATCATTCTTCATTGTGTCAGCACCTTGGTATAGAATTATTGAGAATTAATAACTCAAACAAGATACCTGCTGGTAAACAAGGTTATTTTTGCTATTCATACATAAACATAAAACCTGAACATTACTATGCAGAAAACCTGGTAGTATTTTTGTAATGTGGGCATCTTTAAAAACAGGAGTAGTCCCACTATGACAACCTGCGTTTCATATATATTTTGTTAAAAAGAACCATTTTACATTAACGCCTTAAGCTAGGTGTTACTATATGGAACGACCAACTTAATACTTACTGGCCATCTACTACGTAAAGCACCTTTAAATTAAAAAAATGTCATAAATTAACCTTTGGCCAGGAATTCGTCAAGACAGGATTCTTTCTCTTTAAGTGAACTTGTGCAGTTGTACCTGACTGGCTGCAGTAGGTGATCTGCTGGTGGCATCCGAGCTAACTATTTTAAAGCCTGGCAGCAATGTCAAAATTCATGGGTTCAGAAAATAGATGATGTTTAAGAAACACAGGCTAACGCATTCAAATCTTACTATATTTTTAAGTGCAGCAATGTGAAAGCAAGGACAGAATGAGGAGGCACTGCTGGTTACTACTGAACTCATAAAGCTACAAGTCTACAGCCGTGGAGAGAGAAAAGGAAGAGGAGAGGTGAAAAGAGATTGAGGGATGCTGAATGCCAGAAATTTCTTGCTATTGCTCTAAGAAAGAGTATTCTTGAAAAGAAGAATAATGCACTTATTTAACATACAAAAGAGATAAAGCTAACGTTTTGTGAGATAACGTTAAGTCTGTAGTCCAGCTTCATAGAATATGAGACGGACTAACAAAACAGCTTGTTTTCTTTTTACCTTGCCTCTTGAGGGCAGATGATTCCATGAAGTACACTTTCAGAAAGTAGATATGAGCAATGTACCCTCTACCATGCACAGTTCTTCTGCTTTCACTCTCAATAACAGCACAGGAAAGAAAGCGGAACAATTTTTCAGGTAAAGGCCCATGTCTTTGTTTTCCTCACCAAGAAAAAGCTTTGTAGCTTACTTTTGTCCTAAAGCAGTAGGGTTCTCTGTCTGCCCCCCCCTTTTTTTTCCCCTCGATTTAGGGCATAGCCATGAGTCAGTCCTCAGTGATAAATCTGAGGGGAATATGGAGACTTGGATTCCAAAATGCATAAATGCAAAGGTTTTTACTATATATATATGGAACCTCACCTGCGCCATTATCAAGAAGTTCAAGGGTTACTGCTGCAGCACCTTCTCTATGGTGGCTATCACAGTTGCACTGAGAACAGGCAAAAACCCGTGGCTAACCTCTGCATAATCAACAACAGGATTAAATGCTCTATTTGCCCTGTTCCTATGAGCTGCAATGCTCACAGGAGGAACATCAGAATGTGCTGGTCGAGGAGTAGCTGTTACAGGGCCATTGTTTCCCTTATATAATAAAAAAAAAAATAAAGAAAAGCTGTATGCTAGTCTATAGGAAATGTTAATTCAGAAAATAAAAGAAAACATTGTCTTTACCACTGCAGTGCCACTTATACTGAATCTAGCTATGTTTGGGTTTGAATTATCAGTTGTAGAGCCTGAACTTCCATATTCTTTTCCTTTGGGGTCCCTCAGGAAAAAAAAAGGCTCAGTGCATGCAGTGCAGAAGAAAGTGTCATTTCCCAAAGTTTTGTCAACAGGCACAGCAGTACTCATCCATCCCGAATACTGAACAACTAGCTCTTTGCTTTCAAGCTGTTGTTAGAGAAATAAAATTTGTCTTATTGCTATTTAGTAAAGAAGCATTTAACATACTTTCAGTGATTCCTCATCCATTGCACAATATTGTATCCATTCATTGCTGACTTAAAATGGATTAGTCTTGGAGGAGAGAATTGAAAAGCATTTATCCCTTTTGGAAACTAGCATGAAAAAAGGTCTCTGCTTACTTATTTATAACTCTGAATTATATAGAGAAGATGGCAGGCTTTCTAGTTCTGCTGTCTCTACCTACAGGAAAATTAAGAGCCATTTGGCCCAACTATTGAATGAAGAAAACTATTCAAATCCCAGATTCACTTTATGAAATGGCTGCTTGCATTGTAACATTGATTTTAAGTGTTACAGCAGTAAGTTACAGTAAGCATAAGTCCTTCATTTCTGTATCTAAACTGTTTATCTACCTATCTAAAGCATTGTGCCAGTAAGCTGTATTTCCACTACAGTTTGTCCGTCTCAAAATCCTGGAAGAGAGAGAAAGAAAACGTCTCCACATAAGACTGCAAGGCTTATAGATAATGAGAGAGACAGAAATAACAACAGAACAGAGGAGAACATACAGAAGAGAGAAGTAAACAATATTTCCTTTATTAAAATTAAAATAATTTTGTGTAATTTCCTCACTCCTATTTTATGAACAATAACATCTGCAATTAGAAAATAGCCTGTCATAAACTTAATTTTTTTACCCTGTATAGGTGGAACAGAAGAGTCAATTAAAGGCAATACAACAACTCAAAAAAACCCAGACCTGCCTTTCAAATCTATATTGACTGCTGCTTATAATCTAGCTATCTTCACAAGTGGTATATTTTGAACAAAACATAGGACTGGGTCTGTGTTAAAATATTAACAAAGTGAGGAATGAGTTGCTGAATTCTAATTAACAATGGCCTAGATAAAAAGTCTAAAAGTTTATATGTTAAAATGATACATATGGCTTATGAGAGAAGCTGTATTTTAATTTTATCTTTGTTACTTCAGTTAGACTGTTAAAATGCTCTAAAAGATGTTTCATATAAGAGTGAACTAAACATCCTGGGGAATTTCTGCTTGCTTTTTTCTCTCAAAGTTTCTTGGTCTTTGACAATTATGAGAAATAATTTTCTTGATTTTGTGAAATCAAGAATTATATACATTATATGCATCATGTAAATTATATATTTACATATATTATATAGTATATATATAATGTAAATTATATATTTATGGTATAAATATATATTTATACATATAAAATATATAAATATTACATGCTTACATATCTAACATTTATATTTAACTAATATGACATATTATATAAGATATTTAATAATATGCATAAATATATAACTATATATTTATATATAA
>VZTQ01016417.1:0-11252 GCA_013400755.1 Pelecanoides urinatrix | reverse complement strand
AAAAAAAAAAAAACAAAAAAGTCCTAATTGAAAAAGAAGAGAAAGCATTTTACATGCAATTTTGTTTTCTTACCTCAGGTCGATCAACCATCAGAAATGCATAGGTTTCAGAAAGCTCTTTTTCTAGGCGACCATCAAATTTCAGCTCTCTGCGTTTTTCTGTGAACTATCATTACAGAAAGTTCTTAACACATTTAGACAGATTACTGCTGTCACATGCAAGTGTCAATGTTTTAAGGCCCCATCTACATTAGGAGATGCAAGTGTACACAAATAATCAAAAGACAATTTGAGTGAGACTATAGTATGCTAGAATTAAATTTCAAAACCATTATACCTGTGCAAAATATCATTAGCTTAATCTGCCCAAACATTTCTTTGTTTGGTTGGGTTTTCTTCAGGAAGAGACACACTTCAAACAAACATGTGCAGTTATGTTTTAGTGCTATCTTTGTAGCATAACTATCTAGATGCATCCAGCTCAATGCCTTCCATATAAGCTTTGAAATTCCAGAAATAAGCCTTTTTCTCTTTTTAGAAGACAGCCCATTATCTCTTACATTGTGCAAGTACTTTTGCAGTTTCACCTCACTGATACTAAGGTGGTTTTCATCAGTTACAATACTCCTTAACTGCAACCATGAATCATAAATATTATAGCAGCAGAAAAAAAAATGCTTCAGAGTTTATATTACAGCTTCAAGATAGTAATTATAGCAAACCAATTATATATTCTATTACTCCATATGTGAAGCTTTTTGGCACTGGGACTGAAAACTTATTTCACAGTTACAAAAAAAAACCAAGGCTGGATTTAAGAGACACCAGATAAGGTACAGCAGAAGTGCTTCAACCAAGCTCCTCCCTTACTAGTTCAAGTAATCCACTGTTTTAGTTACTTCTTCTTGGAAAACAACAAAATTACAGAGACTATGTAAACTTAGCATCAGAAAAATATTTTAAGTTTCACAGGAAGCATCAGGCCTTTCAAATAAGACACTGTAACATCTTTATGTATTACAAATACGTAAAAATTAAGAAAATTTTTAAAAACTAAAAATGCACAGAGACAAGTGGTGCCAAATACAATTTTTCTTTTAGTCTTTTTTGAGTATCTGGCAAGCAAGAGTTTATGTCTATGCAGTAATAAACTTGCCTGAAAAATAGCTGCCTACATTTTGGGGGATGCGAGTTTGCAATTAAATATCAAGCGCATAAGTAGAAAATAATCTCCAGGTCTTTGCCTCTAGACTCAGAAAAAACATTAAGTTTCATTTGACTTGTACCTTATTCATAAAGAGAAGCCACAAATATACTCACTTCCTTTTCCAGCAGTTCACTATGAACTAGGCTGGCTCTCCTATAATTAAAATTGGACACTGAACTTGGTTCCAAGTAAGATGAATGCAGAATCTTCACAACATCCTCAAATTCCCGAGAGCCTACCGGTACTGGCTGAAAGAGTGCTATGAAAGAGAAGAAATAAAATAAGCTCACACATCTGAAAAAATTCTGAAGTTTTCCAGTTCATTGACAGTTTATGCATAAAGACAAATGGTTCATGATTTAATTTAGAATACAAACCACCTAAAATATTTGAAAAAACATGGAATTTAAGTTAAAGATGCCTAGAATTACGGCATTTTTTAATATTACTCTTGAACAGCTAGTTCTCAGAAGCTAATAAGGGAAGCACTTCAAATCTGAATTTACCCTTTGAAAACAGCTGATATGTATTGCAAAACACTGTAATTAAACTTTTAGAACTTTAATTAAACTAATTAGCTTTTCTAATTAAGAACCAGGAACAAATTGTTCTAGTAAGAACCTCAACAGCAGTTTCATAGCTTAGCCTCTCTTTAGAACCGTTATGGGGTTTTTTGTTTGTTTGCTTATGGTAATTAGGCTAAATATGAATTAATTCAATATTGTCTTAAGAAGTCCAATATGCGCCTATTATTAAAAAACACACTGCCTCTGTTCATGCTTTATGATCTTACCCCTTACGGTAACTGCTTTAAAAGGAAACCACTCCATTTGTTGTTGTACAAATTCAACTTCTGGGCAAACCTGTTCCTAAGTTCACACTGTAAAGTGTTCATCTCCCCAAGCTTCTTTATTTGTATTTGAGTACTGGAAGTGACAAACTGTCAGAAGAGCAACCGAGAGCAGGCCAGCAGAGAATCTGAGTGCATATTTTGAGAGTAACGTCTAGGAAAAGAATGCTCCTGGGGGAACTGAACTACTTCAGTATGGGAAGTGTTTTTCTCTCCGAGGTAACTTCCAAAATACTCAAAGAAGTGCAGTATTTTGTTCTATTTGAAAACTTCAGACAGAAAGTATTCCCAACAGATATTTCTAAGACTGCTTTTGCTCTTTTTGTAGGAGGGCCCATTTTTCTCTATCAAAATAAACCCCCAAACCACCACCACCTGAAATCACTAGAAGTTACAATAGTTAGGAATGAACTACAATAGTCTCACATAAAAGACAATCTACCATTATTCTAACAGCAAATTAAATTTAATTACATCTTTAGAGTGTATCTCCAACTTCATTAAATAATATGGTAGTAGATTTAGACAGTAATCTTCTCCTCGTCTGCAGGAAATATTTACTGCAATAGCCTCAATATAAAACAAATGTTCTAAATGAAAACTGAACTGTTTTGCGTTATCTAGTAAAAGCTGCATTTTCACACGCACTTCATAATGTAATACCACATCCACAAACTAAAGTAAAGCAATGATTCCAACACCAGTAACAATGAATAAGTGATTTTTTAAGAGTGGAAGTTATGAAAGTGATTAAGAAACAGTTCTTATATAACATCCTTTTTAGTAACAATGCCTTCATTCTTGAAAGGCTGACAGCAATATGGGAGGAAAGATCATTGGAAGTGAATGAAATTCTCAACTTAGTATTACTAAGCTTGAATGCACTTGTACTGACGAGAGAAACACTTACTAGTAAAGTATAAAACCAGCCTACTATAGATATACACACATTGGAACAGCATTTCCTGTCCCACCCCATCCCCAAACACTTCTTAGATCTGACAAGGAGTTATTAAACCCTCATGCTGTAGTGCATGAGTTTTCACATATTGCCTGCTCCTCTTCTGTCTAAAAGGATCATTTAAGGCAGGTTACCAATGCCAGCTGCTTGCCCAAATTTCCCGTTTCCTTAACAGCGGTTACTGTACCCTACCCCTTCTCCTTCCCTCCCCCTAGAAACGCATGCCCAAACCCACCCTATTTCTTCCATCTTGAGTCCAGGCAAGTAGGAAACACTACAGGACTAGCTAGAAAGAGTGACCCCAAACTATACACAATGTCTTGCCTACTTCCCAGATGCAAATCTATGAAGAGGCCTATTATTACATCAGTTCTAAGATCCTGTCATTTATTCAAATATTGTCAACTACATTCCCGTTTGTGTTTAAACATTTCCTGCTTTGTGGAAAGTTCTGACCCACGAGCCGAGACAGAGTTGCCCAAGAACAGCAAATCCCCCTGTTGTTCAGCTAGGGAGAACATCCACAAATCTGTTGAGAGCTAATTGTATAGTAGTTTATGTAAGAGCTCTACCTAATGCCTTAAATTATGGAATACAGCACATTAGAGATTTTTTTTAATGATTGTTGCGGGTTTTTTTCCTTTCAATTTCTTAGCAGAGGACTGAAAGCACGTTTACTACTATTGCTATTTATTATTCAGTAATATATATACTTTCTTGTACTTCACCAAATTCATACCCCAAACAAACATCACCTAAGTTCACCAGAGATACTACTGAAGCTAGAAGGGCGGTTGCTACTTTCGTAGTAAAGACAGATCAAAACTGAAATATTTTTAAGTACTTGGGCACAGAAGTCACTTTTGAGATGCCAATCTTTCAATTTGAGAATATACAGAACATTAAAACAAGACTGATTCCACCTCGTTGATCACATCAGTCCAAGAACAAGACCTTACATCTACCTTTTAGTAGGAAAATGCTTAATAATCCAAACACTTCATGGTAAGGGAAATTCTATTCCTTTGAAGTGCACTGCCCACTCAATACAAAGTGAACACGAACAGCAACTACACGTACAATCTTGCCTTAGTTTACTTCAAGCATAAATGATTGGCTTCATTATCAGCTATTGACTGAGAAAAAAGGAACATGAATGAAATTTGTTGAATGTATACTCCTTACAGATCTAACACACTACTTATGTTTTGAAGAGTAGTTATAAACACCAAATTTCATCCTGTCTGCCTTACACCTTTTCATATACAGTAGTGGCAGAAAATCCACACTTGGTCTGAGAACTAGACAGCACCCACTAAGCACTTCTTCAGGGGCAACCTGCTGATTTTTTTTTTATCTATTGCATTCTATTTCTGAGTTGCCAAATGATGAATGGAGCAAGAAAAATCTAGTAAACTTACTGCAGGACAGCATTTTAACCATGAAGTAAAGAAATAAGTCAAGTAGCTTTGAATTTCAGATAAATTACCATATACAACAGTCAAAAAAATTTAAGAGTGCATGGCATAAGCTTCTTTTTCCTTGTTTGAGTATGACTCTTCAAACACACTAATCACATGCTTCATGACAGGCTCAAATCCACTTTCCTCCAGAACTTGAGGCACTGCAGGCTTCAGGTTCTTATTAAAATCCTGAAACATTACCTATTGAGATAACTAGCAATGCAATACTTTTCAATTTTTCGTCTAAGCATTGGTGCTAAAGGGCAGCTATTTTCTAAAAGGTTAAGGTCACTAGAGAAGGGTCTCTACGTCACTTAACGAAGGAATTCAGAAGCAAGAAAAAAAAACCTGAAAAGCACTAAATTAGACCTCCTATAGCAGTCACCAAAACGTATGTTCACAGGCAAAGGATGAGATGATTAAGCGATCTCCAGTCCCACATCATTTCAAAGACCAGTAGCGTGTGCATATATATTTTTTGGTCTCACTATACAAACCTGATGTGGGTTTGCCGCACCTTTATTGGACGCATGTAAATTAAACAGTCATTTATGTAAGGACTAACTTGCAGTATTCTTGTAACACATACAATTCAGTTATTGTGGTTTTTGCTGGCTTGTTCTGCAGAAGTAAAAAGAAGTAAATAAATACTAGTTTTGTTTAATTTATACCCAGTGTATTGGAACATATATAAGTATTTTTATGAGGGGACTAAGATTAGCTAATATAGTACCTGGTCTAGGGACAGACATTAGACTGGATGTTCGGATGCACGTAATTCCCTAGAGGCCTTAAGTTTCTCTTTCACAGCTGTCTAATGCTTCAACTTGAGAAGACTGAGTTTGAAGTTAGCAGGTTTGTGTTGTTTTGTTTTGTTTTTTCTTTTGTTTTAAGTCAGAATGTGGAGAAGAGGAAGACAGAGACATTCTCTTTAAGGAATCCTGAACTAACTAACTTTCAAGTGAAGATATGTAAATTCCTTATTTTATTATCAGGTAAGTTGGCAGAATGCTAGCACTCTTCACAAACAAGTGCTCCCGCTATAAAAACTCCATTGAGAAGCGTAATTTTCTTTAAGTCTTCATCTTTTAAGACTAAGACCAAAAATCTGTGGTGCTAATGAACCATAATATTGTTACTGATGTGATTTTTTTCAGCAAAATATGTCTTTGCTCTCAAAAGGTCTAAGTAGTTATCAAGTGAAACCCCCATGTAGAAATAGCAAGTAGCTATTTGCTCTCTACCAAAGATATGGAAAATTAGAAGACAAAAGACAAGGCAAAATGAAGTATCAAATACTATTAAGTAGAAAAGGGACAACACAGACCTCCAAGCAAGTACTGCTAAGACTTTTATGGACAAAAGCAAGACCTTTTTCCCCACTCAGCCTGAGAAACAGCAGTCATTCATTAACTTGGTAGACTATGGAAATAAATGTCCAACCTTTACCAACAAGCAACCACTTAAGTCATTGGTTTCTACTTGAGCATGTTTTTTAGAATTGCCTTTTGGTATGAAGGCCACTAACAGAGTTCAGTAAGCAAAAAAATGCCCTTCCAGTGCTTTATCTTGAAAATTTGTTTTCCTCATCCTATTAAGCAAGGATCTTTGAAGTTTCAGGCAGACTTGGACACCTTAGAAGATCTGACAATCAAATTAGAAGAGGGCATGACAACTGCCTACAGTACCAAAACTAAAAAAAGCTATAAGCAACTCAAGAGAGCATAATACCGTTACTAAACTCTATGTACCCAAGAAAATGGAAACTTTCAAGAAAGTTTTACGTAGGAAAACAAATGCACGCACACAATAAAACAAAACAAACCAAAAACCAACCACCTCACAGCCAACTGTTTTTACAGTTTGTTTTCCCAAATTCTTCCGCTAGGGAAAAAAAGGAAGTCAGAAGAAAGATTCTCTGTGACAACTAACCACAGTTAGTTTTAAGAAGTATGTTTCCTCCAGATGCATTTCTCCACATTAACAAGGCTCTTCCTCTTGACTTTCAGTCCCTCATTAGTCTCCAAGTAGAGGTGGAGATAAATTCCAGAAAGGCTAAATAAGCAGCTAAATCCTAAGTTTTCTAGGCATTTCCCCTCACATTTTTGTTTTGCAGATTCCATTTTTAATTGTTTCACAATCAAAAATTGTTCCCAGAACACATTTTGATGCTTAAAAAAAAGAAGAAAAGGAAACCACCTAAAAAACCCCACCCAAATAACAAAATCATCCTGTGGAGACTTTATAGTTTGCACACAACAGATTAGTCTTCATAATCAAGACAGAGGGTATCTCTCAGGATGGCAAAACAAGGACAATTCCAATACAAGGAATGATGGAGGAAGCTTTCATGTGTATTATGATGGAATTTAAGATCTAACCAAGAGAGCTCTTTTGAGAGAGACAGATGATATTCTGATTACTTTATAATTTAACAAGATGTATTTGAACACTGGTACCAAGAACGTTGTACACGTATGCCACTACAATGTCAGATGATCAATGCACTGCTAATCTAGTTTAGTTTCAGAACTGATTTAATTGCATCATTTCTTAAATGCGAATACCAATTCCAATAGCAATTTGGTTGTCCTCAAGAGATTGTGTTGGCAGTTTTTATGCTAGCCCACTTTTACTAGTCTTGTGTATGACATGCTCTCTCAAAGCACTTTGCGTTATAATATCATATGGTGTAGGACCAACAATCAGCAGCCATAAGCAACTGTAAGACTGCAAGCACCATGGACAGAATGGAGAAAGGTCTGTTTTGAGAATTTTGGAAACCGTAAGTCGCCAGTGTGACTGTAATCTCCAAGAAGAGTTCTGTAAGCTGAAAGGCAAAGAAAAAAGACAAGTACACTAAAAAGTGAGCCCTTAAGAACAGGTCAAATGACCTTGACATTATAAGTGAGTTTTAGAAGTAGGGTAAGAATGACTTCCTACCCTAGAAGCCACAGAAGCCTGATGTTTGCACTACATATTCTAAAACTTTTTACACACTGTAGGAGATGGTTCTACATAGGCAAATGATGAGTTAGATGACTCAAAAAGGTATTTTGCACGTTTTCACTCACATTGGAACCAAATGCTAAAGAGGAACTTTAAGCGTCTGTGGTTAAGTACTAAACATTTCTGAGATATATTTAAAGGGTATTCAAATGTAATCACATTTGGGTCTGACATATGGAAGTGCAAGAGGCACCATGTTTTATCCAGACATTTTTCTGTCAGATGAATAATAAGAGACTTTTTTTTCCTGCAAATCAAACCAGTCCTTTTTACAATGAATCTCTGCCAGACTTGCATCCCCCCTCGGTGGGTGGCAATGGGAAAGAAAGGGAAGAAAAAGGGGACATTACTGCCAAAAATGGAAGAAGGGAAAGGGAAAGACTGGATAATGAAATAAACCTACCTTCATCTCCTCCTTACAGAAGAAAGCATTTCAAGAAGTTAGATGTTAGACTCTTCTCTGAAGAACAAGAAGCCTATGCGAACAGGTATTTTTGTGATACGTGCTAAGTTACTGACCCCGTGTTGCAAAAGGTCAAGAAATGAGCTAAGTTTCAGGGAGGGAATAAGACATGTCTTCAATGCCACTTAACAAAATCAAAGATAAGCAGAAGCCAATGGAGTCTCACGAAAAGCAAGAAATACCACAGGCTTTTAGAGCAAGAGTTACTTGAAAACCAAAAAACAAACCCTGCACACTTGGAAGAGAAACGCTTCCAACGCAAGGCACGTGAACGTGGGATGCTTGCTTTCTCCCTGCAAAGGAACTTTCACTAGATAAGAACAGTCTTCTGCATATCATCAATGAAGGACAACTCTGCTCAGAGTTTGCTACTCTACCCTAAACAGGACTACACCCCTCTCCTGCAGAGAGGAGGCCAGGGGGAAGAGAAAAGTGAACCATCTTCTCTGCGCGTCCATGTCCCAGAGAACCATCTTCTCTGCATGCGATTGCATCTCTAGAAGTGGAGCCAGGATCAACACTCCAGCCCACCCTGATTGCATCCAGCTTTTCCGTCCTTTTAAAGCAATGGTCTGAAATTCAAGCCTAGTTTCGGTTTTGTTTTTTTCTCCTCCTTGTGACAAAATAAAAACGAAAAAGAAAGGAAGGAGGGGTAGGGAGAGAAAAGAATGTAAAAGCCTCTCTCACACTAAAAATCTTATCCCCAGCAGCCTCGCTAGTCTGAGCCATGCCACAGCCTCCTCCACACCCGCAGGATTTTGCATGCAGTTGTGTGAGGTGCATAAAGAGCCTGCCTAATGAATAAGATGAAGAGGGGAGTGAGGGAGAGAAGGGAAGGAAAGGGAAGGAACAACCTTTCTTTTCTCTGCTCTTCCTGGGGATCTGAAAGTTCCTCCTAACAGGCAGGTCTTCTGGGGGCTTAGGAAGAGGGGGAGGCCCCCCCAACACACCGCTGGGCGGCTGCTGCTGTTCTTCATTTGCCGTTGAAATGCTGCTCCTGCGCTGGCTGCTGCTAGTGATGCTGAGGTTTGGGGGGACCTTGTCCTCTGCAGCAACAGCAGCCACCAGCAGCGCCTCCCCAGTGCTACTGGTCTGAGAGCGTCCGCCATTTTGTGTGGTGTCCTCAGCGGCTCCTGCTCTATTACTCTCCACCCCGAGGAGGCCCGCGCTGGTCTTCCCCGTCCGCTGATGCTGCTCCTGCTCCATCTCGCCACCACTGGGGATCACGGCATCCGCCATTCACTCCTATCGCCGAGAAGCGAGCACGGTAGCCCGCGCCTTCTCTTCCTCCCCCACCGAACTACCCCTTCCCCAGCTCCATGCACCGCCCACTGCCGCTATTGCTCCCCCTCCGTCCGCTCGCTTTATGGCAGCCCCGCCGCCCCCTCCCCGCTCTCTAACATGGCGGCAACGCACACAGAAAGGGGGCGGGACTGGAGCAAGCCCGGCTTAACCAATCTCTTCGCGGCAGAAGTTATAAATAGAGAGCAGGCGGGCGCCTGCTCGCGCTGTGGGCGCCGCCAGAGGCGGGTGGGTCTGCGGGCGGCGGCCGCTGCTGGGGGGCGGAGGCTCCGGCTGCGGAGCCGTGTTGAAAATGGTAGCAGGCCCCGCCGCTGCCAGCTGGGCGAGGCCCCGGGCTGCGGGCGGCGCCTGGTAAAGGTCCTTCCGCCCCGCGGCCCTCCGCCCGCAGTCTGCCAGGATGGGGCGGAAGAGGCAGCTCGCTCGTTTCCCGCTTCCCTCCTACCAGCGGTGTGGGCGCGGAGAACCGGCAGCTCCTTCCTCCGGCCCTGGAGAGGGGCCCGAAGCGAGGTCCCGGCGTGGCCGAGCGGAGCGCTGGGCGGGGCAGGTCCCGGTGTCCGTGGCCGCTTGTCGCGGGGAGGGGGGCCGCCGCTGGGCCCACGTCCGGCGGCACGGGGCAGTAGCGGGCCCGGTACGGAGGCAGTGGCGCTGGGGAAGAGGGGACGGAGTATTTCACTTCAAGATAACGCCACATGCTTCGATCCACAGCTAGCAGACGGCATATCATTCATGCGATGCAGTAATGGGCACACTGCTTTAGAACAGTCTCTCTGGAAGTGTGCTTAGCAGAGTTACCCGTGTCCCGGCAGGAACCCCACGGTAGCATTCAGGTCAGGTAACGCTTTGCCATCTGCATCTTGCAGGAGGTTGACTGGGCGGAAGAAGATCCAGCTGCGTAGGGCATGCTCTGTCCTACCTAGACAAAGCAGCCTAGCAACTCTACAAAGTCATCTTGACAAACCGAAAACCAAAAAGTAGCAGTGCACCAAGAGTGCCAGCTCTTACTTCTTTTCAAATTTAAAGTTGTTTTCAAGACATTGGCCAAAATGACATTTCCCTTTTGAAGAATAAAAATAAATGATTAACCATGAAGGACAGGCAAAAGTCTTAATATACTTTAATAGAATTCTTGGATAGTCTCATGATGAGTTAGAACAGCACCAAATAACCTTTCCTTCCCTCCAACCCACCCATTAAAATCTTCCCCTCATGTGGGGGGTAGGGACAGTACAAACACTGACAAACTTTTTCTGTGGACTAACATCTTTAGTGTAAGGAGTAATTCCAATTAAAACAGTAATGACAGCTTTGTACAAAGTGTAAGAGATACAGTTCTTACTGAATCAGTTAAAAATACGAACAATATGGTTTGTTAAACTTTTTTGGGACAGAATCTTAAACTGCAAAGGAAATGTCTGTTATTGCAAAGACTTGTATGTGTTTGTGTAACTTCATTGAATTTAATCATCTTTTACATGTTTAATCAAGTGCGCATACACGCCCTTCTAGGATCACAACAAAAGACAGATTCTGTAGTAAGGGTACTTACGTGACAATAGCTATTTCCATGGCTTGTAAAACTACAAATTGAAAGCAAGCTTCAACAGGAAAAAACTGCATGTGCAAGTAATGAACTATTTGACCTTTTTCAAAAATAAAACAACTCTAATGTCTCATTAGTAGGATAAAGAATTACAGATTAACTGAAGGCAACGTAATCCATCATTCATATACCAAAAAGTACCATTTTTCAAATGCAGCGAAACCTAATGCTATAAATAGTTTTGGTGCTATTGAAGCAGAAACTTTTTCCAGCAGATTTGCTAAGGAAAATAATGAGTTAGTATGTTGGGATGGTTATGTGCAACACGTTTTTTCTTTCAGTGCCAGAGCTGAATAGTAATGTGAAGCTGTTACAAGTTTTGTTTACCTACAAAGAAAACATAATGCTGTATTTATGAACCTAAGTGTGATATAGCTGTTGTGGTTTAACCCTAGCC
>VZTQ01016411.1:0-19378 GCA_013400755.1 Pelecanoides urinatrix | reverse complement strand
GGGGGCGGCGCGGCGGGCGCGGCGGGGGCGGACGCGATCCCCGTCTCCCCGTCCCGCCCCCCCCGCGGCGGCGACAGGTGGGAGGCTCCGCGCTGGCAAGGTGGGGCCGGTGCGCCGCGGGTTTGACGTGTGCGAGTGCACATGGTGCGGCGGCGGGCGGATAATAAGCGAGTGGGGCCGGGGCGATGCCATTGCTCTGAGTCACCGCGGGTGCGCGGAGCTGCCGCTCGCGGTGCCGGGGAGCCGCGGGGCGTAAGACCCGGTTGAGTCACCCCGCGCCGGGAAAAGGGGCGGTTGTTGGTGGTGGTGGTGGTGGAGAGGGGGGAGGCGGAGGAGAACCGCTCCGCCTGCAGCCCCCGGGGCCGGGGCAGCTCCGCCGGCGGGGCGAGTCTCGCCGGGCAGCGCGGAGAGAGGACATCTGCCCGCCGCTGCCTGCGCGCACGGCGCTGCTCCCGCCGCCGAGCCCTCCCGTCCCGTCCCGTCGGCGCCTCGCTGCTGCCTGAGCCTCTTTTATTATCATTATTTTATTTTTCTTTTTTCTCTCTTTCCCCCCCCCCCTTTTTTTTTTACCTCTTTTGCCCTTCTCCCCCCCTTTTTTTTTTTTTTTTTTTCCGCGGCGAGCGCTGGGAGGCGAAAGGCAAGAGCCGAAGAGGTCGGGAGGGAGAAGGGGGCGGGGAGACGGCGAGGGAGCGGCGGGTGTCGGTGCGGGAAGGCGGGGACGCGGCTCCCCCGGCCCGACCTCGGACCATGTACCAGGACTACCCCGGGAACTTCGACACCTCCTCCAGAGGCAGCAGCGGCTCCCCGGGACATCCCGAGACCTACTCCAGCGGCGCAGCCCAGCAGGTAGGGCCGGGCGCTGCCCTTCTCCCCCGGTCCCTCCGGGGGGCTGCTGCGAGCGCTCCCGGCACGGGAGTTCACCGCCACGCCCGGGGAGCGGCGCTTCCTCCGCGGTGAAGGCGCGGGCGCCCGGCGGAGAGGCGCCGTCCGCGGGGGCGCAGACGGTGCCGGGGCGCGGGCTGCCCGTCGCCGCCGTCCCGTCGCTCCCGGCCGGGCGCCGCCGCTTTCCTTTTCTCCCTTCCTCCTTCCCTCCCTGTCCGTCCCGGAGCGAGTGCCGCGACCCTTCTGGGCGGGACGCTGAGCGGAGTTCCCCTCCGGTCGGGGCCGGGGGTGCCCACCCGGGGCCGGGGGTGTCGTGGGAGGCGGCGGCCTGCCCCGAGCGGGGACGTGCGGTGAGGAAGCGCCCGGCGGGCTGCCTCCGCCGCCCCGGCCCCAGGTAGAGCGGGGGTCCGTGGGGTGACCCCGCCTGGTGCCCGGGGACCCGCCGCAGCGGCGGGCCGGGGCCAGCTCGGAAATCAAAGGGCTCCTGCGGGCAACTCCTCTCCGAGGCCGGTAACGCAAATACAGGGGCGCATCTGACTCTTCCTCCTTCCTGCTTTTGTTCTCGGCGGGAGCTTCCCTGTCCCTCCGCTCACCGCCCCTGCCCGGGCACTGTCCGGGGCTCGCTCCCAACAGTTCGGGCGTCCTCCCCGGGGCTTGGGGAGGTGCCGCCTGAGTGACTTTCAGGGCGCTATTGCAGCCACCTTAAAGCACGCAGGGGATGGCTGGAAGCAGGCTCCGGCTTTTTCAAGCGTATAAAGTGGTCTCCCCGCTTCTCACCCCCCCCCTCCCCGCCCCCCAAACTTTGGCTCCATGGCGGTGACATTATTTTTGCCTCTCCCACCGGTGAGATCCAAATGCCGGCGGCGTGCCGCTTTGCTCTGCCCGCTGCCCGGCCGCTCCTTCCCTTTACCGGGAGCCGCCGGCCGCTCTCCGGCTGGTGGTGGTTTTTTCCCGAGCAAGAGTTTCCCGGAGAGCCGCCGGAGCACTCCCCGCGCCGGCCGGCCCCGCTCCCCCCGCAAGCTCCCGCTGCCGGGCGGCACTTGAGGAATGGGAGATATTTCCTGTGGAAGCGGCGTGAATTCACGGACCTAGAAGTCTAGTCGGGTGGTTTGAGGTTTTTTCCTTTTCATTTTCCTAAGAAAACATCTCGGAATGGCTTATATGCCGACATCGACTAAATGCACCACTTCTGGGGAAGGCATTACACAATCGGGCCAGTTATACAAACCTGGGTTATTTCATAACTTGTTTACATCAGCTGGCCCAGCCTCACTCTTTTTTTGCTTTTTCAGAGTTGGTCTTCCCCCCCCCCTCCAATATTATTATTTCTTGTGTGGCTTGTATGAGCGAACAGCAGCGTGAGCACATTGCTGTCTTCGCATCAAGAAGTCATAGGATCATTTTAAAAAAAAAAAAACAAAAAAACAAAACCCAACCAAAACCGAAAAGTCCGGTCGTAAACTTTGCCAACCGTACCAGCCCGTGACATTCCTCACATTAAAGAAGTTTTACCAGAAATGACTCGCCGCCGCTCCCCGCCTGCTCCAAACGCATCTCGCTGGTGCCCTCTGCGGGCTGCCGACCGAGGTTTCCAGGGATTGTAGCTCGGCTCCAGCTTATTCCCTGTTTTACAGTAAATGCCAGGACAAGGTGGGGGAGCGGGAAGGGGGGGTGAGAAGCTGAAAACGGCCGGCAAGCTGCAAATCCTTCACTCCCCCTTCCCTCCTCTGATTCAGCAGCTGCGCTGGATTCAAGCACTGGCTGCAGGAGGTCGGGAAACTCCAGCACTGCTTAATATTTGAGCTATCGAGGTCTGACCGATAACTGGGTTTTCCCCTTTTTATTTTCTGGGGCTGTGCGTCTTCCCCAGGCAGCTGGCCTGCCTGGCATTCGATACGGGGGCCAGAGCCCAGTTTCTAGGGTTACTATCTGAAACGGGGCTTTGAGCAGGACGCCGGCTTAGCGAGAACATAAATGTTTTCTTTAAGAATCTTGGAGATTTCTCAAGGCCTTGCGCTTCGTCTTTCCCTTGATCCTTACAGATGTTGTAGATTAGGATCAAATGTAAGCGTTGCCTTTACCCCAGCAGTCGGGCTGTTCTGCTGATTCTGGTCTATGGAGATCTGCAGAGTTTTATCGCTACAGAAAATATGCATTGTAGAAATTTTTTCTTCAGTGTGTTTTTTTCCCAAAGCACGAAAAGATGCATCAGTCACATGTTTAAGTGGAAACTGTGTCTCTGAGCCAAAACTTTGATGCTTTTTAATTATTTTTCCCATACAACACAGCACTGGAACATTTTTCTTTTAAGTTGCGTGTCATGCTATTTTCCTAATCACTGACTTGCCATGTGGTAAACATAGACTTTAATGGGAAGAGTTTGTGTACTCTTTCAGACCGGTCGACTTTCCCCTCAAATATCCCAGCACTGTGTCCCGTTTTCCTTCGGGGAGATATTCAACATGGGAGAGCCATCAGGGGCCTTGTATTTATTACACGCCATACCCTATACACCCTATATTTGATATTGAGTAGTTGTTAAAGATTCTCTGGGTGGTTTCTTGGTGCTTTTGTTGTTGGATTTGTTTTTTTTCATGGCCATTGTACCCGTTTCTAGCACAGTTTCTGGTGCCGCTTAGCGCTTGCAGTTATAGATGTAACTGAAGGTCTGGAGGGGAATGGAGACGCAATGGGGTGCGGTATAGAAACTCCTCGTTAAGATGGAGATGGGGACCATGGAGCCACAGCCTGAAATGTTCCCGTGCTTCTAGGTTGTGACCTGCTAACTGCAGGGACCAGTAGCCTCTCCCTGCCTGCAGCAGGACTCGCTGGAGACTCCCTTGGCTATGGATTGGGGGAGGCTGCTCTCCAACCCCATATTTTTAAGGCAGAGCAGAGACTGACCTCAGTTCTTGCCACTCCTAATAACAGACTCTTTCTGTTTGCTGTTTAGTTGTTGCTTTTTTTTTAACAATACCTTCATCTGCGTGTTGCTTGGATCAGGAGGAGAGCGGTGGCTTCGTGGTTAGCGCGTGCTGCGTGTGTAGCCCTGCAATCTGGCTATCGCCACATCTTTTCTGTAGCACTGTGAATTCCTCCTAGATACGGAGAACCGAGAGCTGGCAGAGAGTTGCCTCCAGGAGCCTCTCCCGGGTCAGGAGAGGAGAGCTGTGGGTGTCCTAGGTGAGGAAATGGCAGGAGGGGGTCTGGAAGGAGGAGAAACGGGGAGGTGGGTGAGGGCAAGGTGGTGCTGCCAGGCTGGCAGGGGGATCGAAGCTCTCTGAGGGGAGGGAGGAATGAGGAGAGCAAAGCTAGGGTTACAGTTTGGGGAAAGGTCTGGAGCTCCAAAAGGAGGAGTCCGGTGCCCAAAGGGGCTGTGCAGGGGAGGTGGCAGGGAATTCAGGGCCTGCCACTGAATCCAGTACTCTTCCAGGGGTCAGAGCTGACTGCCACCAGGCAGAGCACGGGGGGCTGGCAGTGTTTTGGCACGGCAAAGCTGATCCAGTGCAGTGTCCTAGCAGGGAAAGCGAGATATGTGGGGAAAGCCTGACCAGTCAGGAAGCAATGCCTGTAAAACCCAGCAGTAGCCTGAGCACCCTGTACCTGAAGACTCAGCCTGTCACAGCAGCATGTCCTTTAATTAGTTATCTGGGAAAAATACTGCCTTTGGAAAATACAGAATACAGGATTGGGGGAATTCTTTGATATTTCGAGGGATTAGAAGGGAAGCTGGTGACGGAGATGGAGCATGGCACAGACAGGGACTGCAGTGCAACTGGTCTCTTCCCTGGGTCTGCAAGCAAGCACCATGGAGCTGCCGTGGAGGGATGTGGCTGAACTGAGCAGCTCCCCTTTGCTGTCCTGGAGACCTCCACTGGTGGTGGTGGGTCTGACTCTCCCGACCTCTGATGGGAATTTTTAGCAGGTCGTTGGGTGGCCCCCGCTGTAAGGTTGTTTCCTTTGGAATGCAAACGGTGTCTTTGCATAGCAAAGCACCAAAAGATCTCCAAATGTTTTGCAGCCATGGCTTTCTAGTGTCCCTGCAAAGAAGACAGGACTCTTTCTTCTCTGCTTTTTGGGTACAGGAGGGATAGTGGCACAGGTGGGTAAAGGTTATGATAGAAGCCACTTGTGGAGCTGGAAGCAGAACTCGCATCCCCTGAGCACCTGTGGTTTAACTAGTCTCGACCTTCCTCCCTTTTGCGAGGTTAAGATCCCTTTGTTATGGTGTTACAGTTGTGGAGGCACCAAGGCATCCTCTCCATCCATGTGGTCACAGCCTACGCTGGGCAGAGCAAAGGAGGGGATTTGCTCCTGTAAATTCCTCTGTCATGTTGAGTTTGCAGCTCTGGCCCTCTGTAGTTAATCGGGGGAGGTCACAAAGATGGCATGCACTCTGAAATGTGGGGTATGCTGAGGCTGTGTTGGACTCGAGCTCCAGGTGAACCTCTGAGGTTCTGGCAGGGCTTTTGCCAAGGTTTTGGTGCCAGTGTCATCCTGGCTGCATAACTCCCCCACCCGCTGAACTCGATTCACTCCTTCCTTCTCTTGTCCTTTCTTGCTAGATTTTGAGCTGTCCAAAGCTGTAAGTTGGCATTTGTCGGTATTCAAACTGGATCTTCTGGTCTCCAGGCGTTGGCAGCTGGACTTCTTATGGCTAATACTGGCCCGAAATGCTGTAGCTATCAGAATGTGAAATACTATTTGCAGTAGCCTTGGTTTAACAAAGCACTTAAGGTGCTTGACTAGGCACACCCTGAAAAGGAAATCTGTGTTGAAGTGCTGTCCCTTATCTGGGACGCTTACCTGAGCTGAGGTCAGGCTGATGCAAGGGCTCTTGCTTCTCTGGGAAGCTCGTTTGTTGACCCAAGAGCATGCATTTTTCACGGGATTGTTTCATGGCTTACAAATCAGTGGTAGTGATGGCTGCTGGTCCTACAAGCCCTGTCCCTTGCACAGTGATTGCTGGAGCAAGGCATGTTTGTCTGTAAAATCGAGTCTAACCATTGAAAGCCTCCTGAAGGAGCGCAGCATAGACAAAAGCATTCTTTCTCCCCTGCTTCCCCCTCCGGGGACAAGCAATTGTTTTCCTTGCAGTTTAGTGCCAGCATATTATCCAGATGGATTTACCTCTGTCTGAAACAAGGTGTACATGTATTTTGGAGGAGATCATTACCTGCTGCCTTGGTTTTACTGCTGCCTTGTTTTGTCTAGACAGTGCAGAGAGCTGCAGGGAACTTGCCCGATCTGAATCCTAAGACCTATTTTATAGGCTGCTATTAAAATACATATCCTCGCACGTAACCGTCCCGGGGCCGGATTGCTCGCCCCATGTGTGCGGCGAGCGCAGAACCACTGAACGAGAAGCAAGCTGCTGTTCTAGCCATACCAAACCCTACGTGGACCGAGCCCAAATTTCAGGGGAATCTGTTGGTAGAAGAAGGCTTTGCTTTGCTTGGTAACGGCAATTCAGAACTGAAGTTTCTCTTCCTTTTTGTTGGACTGGCAGAGAAGTGTTTTTCTAGAAACTCCTTAATTCCCCTTTCGCTCCACGCCGGAAGGAGCCGTGGGCACAGGCGGGAGGCAGCGGTGGGGACGCTGCCCGGGAAGGAGGCTGCTGTAGGGGATGCTGGGCAGGTGGGGGGGGTGAGGAAGGGGCTGGCAGAGGGCAGGGCTGCTCCGGAGGGGAAGCGCCTGAGCCCAGCACCTTCCTCAGGGGGCTGCAACGGGTGGGGGCAGCCTGGGATGCTGCAGAGGCCCCAGCAGCTGGTGCCTTTGCTTCAGGTGCTGCTTTGATCCTCACTGGTGCCGCTCCTGAGGGCCTAGCTGGTTTCTGAGTAACCACTTACGTTCTGCTTTCATTGACATTTCATTTCTCTTCTCTCTCTCTCTCCCTTTTCTCCCCTGCTTTTCCTCTTAGAAATTTCGAGTAGATATGCCAGGATCAGGCAGTGCTTTCATCCCTACGATCAACGCCATCACAACCAGCCAAGACCTGCAGTGGATGGTCCAGCCCACCGTCATCACCTCCATGTCAAGCCCTTACTCTCGCTCCCACCCCTACAGCCATCCACTGCCCCCGCTGTCTTCAGTGGCCGGACACACAGCCCTTCAGCGACCTGGTGTGATCAAAACCATCGGGACCACAGTGGGCCGGAGACGAAGAGACGAGCAGGTAACTATGGCTCGGGGCACCTCAAACAGGTGTACGGAGATTCCCCGCCCCTGCCCTCTCATGGGATCCCCTGGCCCCGGGGAGGAGCGCTGAGGTCTGTCCCCTGCACTGTAGAGGTGCTGGGGTTTCTCAGCGTGATGTAGGGTGTAAGCCGGAGGGTGATCTTACTGCTGCTTCCTCATCGCACAGCGAGACTTAACCAATCTCCATCAAAAGCTTCACACCCGGCTTGGTTTCAAAAGCAGGTGAAACTCTGAAGTTGAGCCCTGGGTTTCAGTTTGAGTGTCTCCACCACTCCAGACAGAAGGAAACCTCTGAGCAACCAGAGGAGCTTTTATGTAGGTCCTTTACAAAACTGACACCCAAATTACATCAGCTGGTGTTTTATATCTGCTCTGTGGCAGCTAGTGCTGCTCCAATCTCACTTTTGGGTGATACTGCCGGTACCAGCCAGCATCGTGCAGGGAGGAACAGCTTCCCTAGAGCACCTGGATTCTAGTAGCAAGAACCTTCTGGATGTCTGGGGCCTAAATCCACCTTCCCACTACAAACATGCAGTCGCTTGATCGCTTTACAGCAGTGAGGTAGGGATCCCATAAGCAGAGATTTTTCTGTTCCCAACCCAGTGGCATTTCCATAGCGAGGATGGGGTGGCTTATGCCTCTGCTGCCCCATGCTCAGCCTCTTTGATGGGATTACCGAGCCTGGATCCTGTGCCTGGGCAGGGTGGTGGACTAGATGCAGGTGTCTCATCTTCTAGAAATCCTTTCAGCCCTGTGAATCTCTTCTCAGTAAGAAATAGCCCTCTCCAGGGCTGTCTGGTGAATAGTTATCCACAGTGCTAGGCTGATTTCTTTTAAAAAAAGACATAAAGAAATATGAATAATCTAGATCTCCCTGAATCGTTCCCAAGCAGCAGTTGTGTGGGTCGCTGCAGAGCAGTGTAACGAGATGCACTGCGCACCCTCAGTACACCAGCACATGCTATTGCATGAGGTCTGTTTCTAATAAGGCTCACCAGCCCTACTTTTACTTCCACGTCATCTGTTTTGATTCACAGTCTGATTATTTTATGTGGAGTCGCTGTCTGGTTTAGACCTAAGAGGCAGGGAAGGGGTTAAACTCACTTGTCCGGAGTGAGCTGCACCTTCTGTGCACACCCAAGACCCGTTTTTTGGGAGGAAGGATGGGGCAGCCGTGGTGGTTCGGGTGCGTGCCAGCCCTTTCCACCAGCCGGAGCTACCTCCCGGTTCCCTGTGCGCAGGGCTGGTGTCCAAAGCCAGGGAAGCTCTCACGAGAACTGGGGGAATAATTAGCAACAACTAATTTGTTTGACAAATGCTGCCTCTGTGTTCACAAATTGGCCGTGAAGAGATCACCATATTCTCCGCTTTATTTGTTGTTCAGAGTTATTTGCTGAAGGATGCCTGCCAAGCAATTCCTGGCCTGTGGCTTGTTTGCAAGCCGTTCATTGTGGGTCATTCAAAGCCAAGTCCTTTTGATTAGACACGTGCTAAGGCAGTACCCGGGCACTTTACCATGGCTCTTTGGCTCGGGTTTCCACTGTTGGTGCTTTGAACACCGCATCGGAGTGCCTTTTTGGAAAACATTGTGTAACACTTTATGAAAAGAGGCTGTTTTGATGAACGTTTCTGCCAGCGAATGCACGTATTGGGCTTGGACAAGCTACAGATAACGCATACAGCAGGGGCACGAAGAGTGCCAAATCCAACCGCTTTCAAACAAACCCAGCAACTGCTGACAGAATATTCCCTTTTAGACCCGCTATAATGTTAAGCACGTCCAGATTAGGGGCTTCAGCCCCATCTATGAGATTTTTGCAAAGTGTAGCCTCTGAGACAGATAATTTAAAAATGACTGAGGGCCCTGGGAGGAGAAATTTCAGTCCCAATGTATTTCAATGAGGTCTGCGCTTCTAAAGCTCTTGAAAACTGTACGCAGAGGCCCCAAGTCAGCACAGAATCTGTGCTGTACTGCGGGTACTTATGTGCAAATACATTTTTACTCCACACACGTATGGGCTGGGAACTGATCAGGCAGAACTGTGCTGGGGAGAGCAGTGCCCGTGCGGGCTCCTTACTCGGGGGGAATATGTCAAAGCGCTGCTGGCTGCTGCCCAGCAGGGTGGAGATACCCCCTACCCTGAGATGGAGCACTGTGATCTGCTGATAGGAAAGCTTTCAGGCCCAAAACCTGTGTCCTGAAGTCCTAGAAGTGCTTGTGTTGCTCGGTGTGCATCCAGGGGCTCACGCTGCCTGCAGGTGAAATCGCAGGCACGGACCGGATCCCAAAAAAAAGCAGAACCGAGTGAGGGGACTGCCCAGAGGCTGAAGTAAACTCCCCGAAACTGCAAAGATCGAAATTAAGGAAATAAAGCAAACCAAAACAAACCAGAATGAGGTTAGAGTAAAACTAACACTAAAAAGAAAAGATAGTAAAAGGGTGAATATCTCGTTTGTGATTTTGACAGCCCCTGAAGATATTAAAACTGAAAGCTTTTCTGAAAAGGTTTTTCTTTCCATTCTCCGCTGGCACTACGTGAGATCTGAGATGTGCTTTTCAGGGTGCTCCTTTCACTTCTGTTTGCAGTCACCGGGCCGAAGCCCCCGCAGCGCACACCAGCCCGGTGAGGCTGCAGTGCACAGCACGAGGTTGGTCCGCAGCGGAGGAGGATGCACGGCCAAGCGTGTGCCGTGAATCCCCTCGGCCGTCTGTTTGCACTGGGCCATGAGCCGGGCCATGCCGGCCCTCTTCATAGGCTCCCCGGCCTTGGCAGCGGTGCGAGCCTATCTGCCGCTGCTGTAAAACCTCACCTCAGACCCCAAAAGCTAGGCCTGACTTGACCAGATCTTGTGGGCTCCTGCTCACTTCCTCTGGTTTCGCAAGAGTGTCGCTCGATGGGTTTCTATGGAATTGCTCCTGATTTACATCAGTGAGGATGTCAGCTGGCCTCAGGAAGCCCTTGATATCACTGGAGCCTTGCCTGCTGATGCAAGAAGCACAGTGTGTTATCTCGCTGAGTGCTCGAAAATGTGAGGTCAGATTTTTGGGTGGTATAAATCATTGTTGCTTCACGGACTTCATGGGAGCTCTGCTGATTTCCCTGTCTCCCCCCTCCACCCCATCCCCGACCTTCAAGCTACCAACAACTATTTTTTTGTGTGGGAAGCAGCAGATATTTTCCTTCAAGAAAGAGGCACTTACAACATCATGCTCTGGTTTTGCTTAATGTACCACCCAAGTTGTGAAACAATCAGAGCATCTTTTATCTGTTTGGCCTTGGTGCAGATTCACTGTCCTCTTACACAATCTTCCCCCTGCTCCCCGCTCTGTCTTCTCACCCTTCTGCTAAGACCCGGTGCAGGCAGAGATACTGTGTGCTTTCATCTTCTGCTGACATCAGTGAAGAGGGGGAGTGCTCAGCATCCTGCTGGATCAGGCCTTTTTTCTTTGCGTTGCGGTTAAATCCTCACAAACTTCAAGGAATGCCTTGCTCAGATCTGATTGTGGGTTTTTTTGGCACTTGCCCACAGCTGTCGCCTGAGGAAGAAGAGAAGCGAAGGATTCGGAGAGAGAGGAACAAGCTGGCAGCTGCTAAGTGTCGTAACAGGCGTCGAGAGCTAACAGAGAAACTCCAGGCGGTACGTGCTCTGCATACGTTTCTCCTTCCTTGTCGCCTGCCCTTTGGATCAGCTCGAAGGGCATTGCTCTCCCTCCGCTGGCATGTTCGAGGAAGATGCTACAAAATGCATGCTGCCTTCCCCTTCCAAGGCTGCCTGGTGGCGTTGCTGCTACATCAACGGTGGTGAGGGCTCGGGCCTGGAGCTCAGGAGCCTAAATTCCCCCTGCTGACTGCCCAAAATGTCCTAGGAGCTCTCCTGCCTTCTAGCCTCCCAACTAGCACCAGTATCCCTACCACTGGTCTCCCTCTGTAAGTGGAAATAAAGATGCTGTGTGCCTCAAAGGCAGGCTTTAAGGACAAAAGCACTGAAGATGGTAGGATCATCCAAAAGCAGTAGAAAACGAGGCAGATGTTATGTGTACTTATCAAAGCTACATGCTTTAGGCTAACCTTTCTTTGGTGGGGGTAACTGATTTCCTGCACGAAGAAAGCACCGCAGAGACGTGTGGTCTGGTGCCACAGGGGAAATAACTAGTGAAGCTGGAGAAGGTAGGGATGAGTGCAAGAACTGTGGTGTGGGTAAGGGACTGGCTGAAGAGGAGACAAGGATGGGTTGCGTTGAAGCCTTCTCTCCAGCCTCTTTCAGCGCTTCTGCTCAGGAACCAGCCTAGGGCTGGTTGTATTCCATGATCTTACTAACAAGCACAGCAGCAGCCGTGAAAGCACACCAGTGAAACGTGCTGTCAACTCAAATTCGGGAGGTATTCTCAGTGCAGAGGAGGCAGGACATACTATAGGAAGAATTTAAGGATTGTCATGACTAAAGTAATAGAATTGAAAGGAGTGCAAAGTGGGAGGTCATATCCTGAAGGTCTGAGGATGAGTACTTCTGTGAAGTGCTGAGCTCCTCGCATAGGAAGGTACTAATTGCTCACAGATTGACTATAAGCCATCAGTGTGATGTGATCATGGGAAAGGTAAATGTATTAATCCAAGGATGCATCAAGGGATGATCCAGTGGAGATGAAAGTGTTAGTCCTTTGTGCAAGAGTCAGGCAAGTGTCAGACCTCATCTGGAATATGCACTACAGAAGGAAAATGGAAACAGTTTAGAGATTGCTGTACACTACCTCTAAGAAGTGAAAAGAACATGACTTACCTGACACAAAAAATGATGGGAGGAGATCTGAGTCCTCTCTGCTAAGGTGTCTGTCAGGCAGACAGCAAGGGAGAAGAGTTATATAAGTCACAGGCCAAGACAGAGTCGTAGAAGCTGGCCATGAGAAAATTAAGGTGAGCTTATGAGAAGACCATTAGATTGGTGAAGTTTGGGAGTAGCCTACTGGTAGACACGTGAAACACAAGATGCTCAGCTGGCAATGACCTGGTGCCTGCATGGCTCATGAAGAGTCTGGGGTATATCTGCCCATGCCAGATGGGAACTGGACTTGATGGCCATGTTCCAGGCTAGGAGCAGTGCCAGAGCCTCTGATACTTACTTATTCCCCTTTTGTCTGCAGGAAACTGAAGTGCTGGAGGAGGAGAAGTCAGTGCTGCAAAAAGAGATCGCTGAGCTCCAAAAGGAGAAGGAGAAGCTGGAGTTTATGCTGGTGGCTCACAGCCCTGTGTGCAAAATCAGCCCTGAGGAACGTCGGAGCCCACCATCCAGCAGCCTCCAGAGCGTTCGGACTGGAGCAAGCGGAGCGGTGGTGGTGAAGCAGGAGCCTGTGGAGGAAGAGATCCCGTCTTCTTCTTTGGTCCTTGACAAAGCCCAGAGGTCTGTCATTAAGCCCATCAGCATTGCTGGAGGTTTTTATGGGGAGGAGGCACTCAACACTCCCATCGTGGTGACCTCAACACCAGCCATCACTCCTGGCTCCTCCAACTTGGTGTTCACCTACCCCAACGTGTTGGATCAGGAGTCTCCTCTCTCCCCGTCTGAGTCCTGCTCCAAAGCTCACCGGAGGAGCAGCAGCAGCGGTGACCAGTCGTCGGATTCCTTGAACTCTCCCACCTTGCTGGCATTGTAATCCCCCTGTGGCCCCCCATTTTGCCAGTGTGTTACATCCCCCCCCAGCACCATGGGGGGAGTCCTCCTCCATGGGATTAGAGACAGGCACAGGATCGTTCAAGCACAAGGGCAGCAAGAACAAGGATGGGGAAGTGCTGCAGCTCCAGGAAGGAGAGTGAGGACCAATGCCAGCTCTCTGGAGGCAGGAAACGGCGAGGGTGGGACTGATGCGCCAGGACTGTTTGGAGAGGGTGATGTCCCCGCTGCAGGGACTGCCTATGGAAACCTCTTCACGGCCATAGTGGACTCGGGGAGCACTCCTGGCCAGGACTGAAGGCGAGCTGCAGACAGTTGCTAGTCATTCCTTTCCTTTGTGAATTGATCTGATCGGTTGTGCTCTGTGCTTAGCTCATTCTGGTTAGTTGATCTTACAACTTCCCTCTTTCCCACCCCCGCCTCTCTCCCTCTCTCTCTCCCTCTCTCTCTCTCTCTGCGCATATCATTTCCAATGTTGTCGATCCCATGACATTTCATCCAGTTGCTCTGAACTCTAAAGGCTTGTTAGGATCTTTCCTCTTGGGACAGGCTGCGGGAAACACGTAGGGTTGCCCAGGCAGGAGGGGAATGGCTGGGAGGTCCGGGGGAGGGGGGATCAAGAGGAGCCTGAGGGCTCAGCAGCAAAGGCAGAGCTCGTAACTCTGGCCTGGGGCACAGACACAGCGAACAGAGACAGCAGGAGGCTCATGCGGAAGCCTTTCTTTTTAAAAATGTAGATATATTTATCCCTGTGGGCTCCTCAGAAAAACACGTTAGCATCTCAGGGCCAAAGTAGCATCAGAAAAGCTGTTGGGCTGGCACTTATCAGTGTCTTTGGCAGAGTTTCACCTCAGTTTGGTGGATAGCAAATCTGCTGCTTGTTGTTTACTTTTCCTGGGCTGCCCGCTGTCTAGGGAGTATTGCATCTTCCTCCCCTGACTCAGAGGCTCCTCTCTTCCTGTTAGTAAATCCTCCCCTCCCCTTGGCCGTATTTGCAGGACATGCTACTGAAAAAGAGGTGGCACCAGGTGCCTATAAATCTAGGATGGAGACTGCAGCGGATAAGAGGGTGAAACTAGCTGGCTGTACCCTTGCTGACTTTTTCATTGTTGGGAAACAAAGCAGCGTGCATCCACCAGTTGATACCAGCAGGTGTTGTTTGCTCAGAGATGCCCAGTTTCCGAGGTTGGGGGGAAGGCAGTGGTCCAGCCTCCAGCACAGCACAGGCTACAGGGTGCTCCTGACCGGGCAGGAATTGCATGGTTGAAGTGATGACCTGTTTAAACTAGAACAGAGCTTCTGATAACCTCTGGTTGTGAATGACAAATTGACAGCAGAGGAAAATTGATTACTGTTATTTGCACCTCAGTCTTTGGCCTCTGTTCTTTTTTTGCATTGTAACTGACCTGGTTTTGTTGGGGTTGATTGGCCTGAAGGCAAAAAAAGAAATCAGAGGGCTCTTCCCCTAGCCCTGGGTCTTTGTCTTCTCCAACCTGTGGGCTTGGCTGCTACTACTAAGTGCTCACAGAGGGCACAAGCTCTCCAGTGCTGATGTTCACTACTGAAAACAGTAATGTGTGTGTGACCTATTCCTGCTTGGAGCCAAGCTCAATTCCTGTTGATGTCAAGGCACTGACAAACCATGACCATGTGCACACTAGGATTGCCCAGCTTGCCAGCAAAGCCGCTTAGGAGATAGCTCTTTGGTCCTGCCTGTTGAAGCTGTGGTGGCAGCTATTTATTGTGGTGTGAGACTTTCTTTTATTTTTTTTTTAATCAACTGAAACCAAGGTATTTCTTGGTCAGGCTGGACCTGGAGAAATGCAATATGCGATTATAGGGCCAGTCCTGTGAAATGCTAAACTGCTGCAGTCCTCACCAACTCCACTGGGAATTAATAGGGTTCAGTCTTGTGGAACTGGACCTTTACTCAGCAGGGCTGGCTTCCCTCAAACCCTGGCCACTGCCCATTCCTTGAATCATTTCAAAGGGACACTACTTTGGCTCTAAAGGTAGGCTGTGCTTTTTTATTATTACTATTATTTTTAAACCCAGGTATTTGCCAAACCTGCCAGAAATAGAAATATATGAGTGATCTTTTTGCTTCGTAAAGCTGATTGTGATTCAGGCTTTTACTTTATTGCTTAAACACTTCCATCATTACACCGGTGCTAGAGGTAACAAAACACCAAAACTTCCTTTTTAATAAAGTAGACCTTAAACTTCCCATAGTTAGCACAAAGGGTCCTGCTTTTGTAGGGTTTTATGCAGATGATATCACTTTAGGTGAAACCGCTGCTTCTCTAACTGTCTCCATTTTGCCAGATGCTTGTTTGGGCCAGTCTGGATTGAGAATCTAAAACTGTTCAATACAATGTCTCTGCATGTCACTTCCACCCATTTTTGGGCAGAATGCAACATTGACAAATGGCGAATCCTCAAGTGATGCAGCTACTTTTGAGGCCAGCTGACCGGGATCGCTGTCTCCCAGGAGATGAGGAGCATTCCCACTAGGGGTTTCAGGAAGTCAGGTGCCTCCTCAAACCCGAGTAAGCCTAACTCCTAGTGGGACGACAAAAAACTACCTTTGCTTTTGCTCACTGAATCATTGCCAAAAGGAGCTGCGGCTGGCCCTCGCCCACTGCCTGCTGCTTGTCATTGACCTTCTCAGAGGCAGGACAGGACGGTCCCCTTTCCTGTCCTGTGACACTGAGGGGAGCCATGTGAAACTGCCCAGAAAAGAGAATTATTTTCTACTGTCTGGAAAAAGCCCCCAACCTTGTGCCTGCCCACTTTGCCCCTCAGACCTCTCAGAGGATGTCTGTGTTGGGATCGCTGGTCTCCTGCCTTCTGTATTTTGTGGATCAGACTTACTTTTGTTTAGTTTCTCAGACAGATACAGCTTGAGTTCTGCTGCTGTTTTGGTCTGGCCCTGCAGTCTTCTTTTCAGGTTTACTGGTTTGGTTTTTGGGAATTGACTGTCTTCCCCATCCCCAAAATTGTATTTTCCATGAGTACCTTCCCTCTCGATTCCTAAATGTGGTGTCTCCATGTTCCGCATGTAACGGGGATGCGGGAGCTGTTATAACTACTGTCTGACCAAGAGTTGTTGAAGTCAATAGAAAAAGGCCCAGGGAATTTCAGCTGGTATTGGGTCAACCCTGTAGTGACTGGCCCAATGAAGTCTCTAATAACATCTTAAATTAATCAATGCCCAACTGGGAGGAGCAGTAGCAGCTGCACTGAAGGAAACATTCAGCTTCCAGGTGATGTTTGCCATTCCAGTTTTGCCCTCATTCCTCCTTCCCCCTTCCCAGTTGTGGCACTGCCTTCATCCATTCCTTTCTCGGAGGTGTGAGACTGGGTAGGTCTCAAACTGCTTGTGGTGTGATGGGATTTGGGACCAACATGCTGGGGACAGTAGCTCTCTGTTGTGTTTTTATAATTATTATTTAAATGATCTATTTAGTTCATCTGAACCTTTAATTTTGCTGCTTACTGTATGTAGGATCCACCTGGCCTTCATCCTAAACAAAAAGAAAAAACAAAATGAAAACAAACCTAAGACACCCCCTCCTCCCTGGTATCTTATTATTTATTGGCAGGCAGCCGTCTTGTGCCTGCTCCAGCAGATCTGCTCGCCATTAATTTAACATCCTCCCAACTCACATTCCTGGTGTTTGGTTGTTGCTTCTTTTTTTTTTTTTTTTCTTTTTGTTGTTGTTTTTGGTGTTTTTTTTCCATTCTAAAACAGACTTCTGAAATGTAAGAAATCTTATGACACTTACAAGTTCATTTTCATTAGGAAGGCCAAGTCAAACGTTTTAAGAGGTGGGGGGAACAATCTACATTTTATTTCTTATTTATTTATCATGTTTACATCTTTTTTTTCCTGTTCAAGACTTGGATATAATAAAGAAAGCATTAAAAATACTCCAATCTTCTTCTTTTTTTAGGCTAATAATTTTTTTTGATTCTTTAAATAAAAGATTCTGGGTTTTGTTGTTGTCTGTATAAAATGTAAAAAGATATGTTTCTAAAGATGCATTATCATTCCTCTGTGAACAGTAGGTGGAGTTGAGGACAAATCTCAGAATACAAGATAATAATAAAATCCCATCCTGTTTTACTTAATTGTTCCCCTTCTATCCTGTATGATTAAAGGGTTATTCCACTTTCTTGTTTGTGGTTACTTGATATTAAAACCATATTAAAATGTGTAGAAAATAGGTATTCAGTTGTTTTTGCTCAGTGAGAGGATAAACTGTTGTATATATCTTGATATACTGTGTAGTTCAAAGTAACATCAATAAGGGATAGTGCATCTTTATTAGAGCGATAAGTTACTAGTGTCACTAAAGTCTACTTTAAGATCCTCAGATACAGAAAGGGCCTGATTCTGATTCCACTCTCCTGGGGGCAAACTGAAAGCATCAGTAGCAATTCGCTGCTGCAAAGCGGGTGTCAGAGGTGGAATTAACAGGCGACCTCAGTGATTAACAGGCGACCATGGGGATTATTGAAGGTTTGGGGCACCATTATCTTTTTTTTTTTTTTTGTTCCTCGAAAGTTTTAGATCATGGTTTTTCTTCTTTTTGTCTGCGGTGAAATAGTTTCTGCCAAGGAGGTTCTTAAAGGTGACTGCTGAATTGGGACCCTTCTTTGCTTGTCGTACTCTTGATATCGTTCTTGCAGTCCTGGAGAATCTCAGCTCTGAGGCATTCTCTCTGGTGGTGTCTCTTTTCTGTTCTTGTTATTTTACTGTAATACAGGCCTACAGTATTTGCACTAAACCAAAAAGCTTGTTAGAGAAAGCTTGCTGCTATGAAAGAAAGAACATATTAAAACAGTTTTGCTTTTACAATTTTAACTGAGTAGCATTTTGTAGAATAAAATCAATTTAGACTGAAAAGAAAAAATGACTTTTCTTTTTTCCTCTGCACCTTCCCCCCCACATACTCCTTTCTTTTCCTCCCGTTCCTCGGTGGTGTGATGTTCCCCCCTTCGCCTTTGGTGCTCAGTTGTAATGATTGGCTGTATTGTTGACTATGCTGCTGAGAGTTATGACACTTGTAAATCTTGTTTTAATGACATTGTGGACACTCTTTTGTATCGTAAGAGCTAACTGGAGTTCTTCTCTCTCTGTTAATTGAAGTCATTAAAAAGCTCCCTTTGCCATGAACAATTAAAAGCTCACATGTTCCTTCAATATGAACAAATGGGCACAGCATTGCCAGGTGCCCGGTTGTAGCATATTTCAGGGCTTCTTTCATTAGAGCAGCTGCAATCCAGACAGCTGTTAGCTGCAACAATGGTAAATGGGGCAGAGGCTAGCAGAGCAGACCACCTGGGCTAAAAGGCAAATAATGCATTAATCCTTTCATCTTGGATTCAAAAAGAAAGGGATAGAGCTAGAAAATGCGTGCTGAGGTGACTTGACTTTTTTTTTTTTTTTAATCCACCTCCTCAGCCAGAAGGACTTAAAGCTTCTGCTCTGAAAACGTGGGGTGGAGAGCATGGTTGCTTCACTGGCACTGAGGAGGTTAAGATGGGATTCCCTTGCTCACCCAGGAAAAGCTGCAGTCTCTGGAGTGGAAGGAACCCAGTTACACCAGGTTAGGAGTGGAGGATGTCATAGTCAAAGTTAAAAAAGAAACAGTGGTGGGGAGGAGATGTTAGGTGAGTCATGGCTAGCCAAGCTGGCGCCAGGCCAAGCTGCTCCTTACTCATGGGTTTCCTTAGGAGTAATGTCTGCTTTGGCTTCCTGCTGGTCCCTGTCTCTCTGTCTTCCCCCCCCCCCCCCTTTATTTTTTCCTTTTCTTTTTAACCCCTGTGTTCTCACAGTGCCACGGGGAAGGAGATGAGAGATGTCAGAGTAGGTTATGTGGCTGGTGTATGAAAATATTTGTGAAGTCATGGGGAATACTGAAGGTATCAGTCACTAGAACAGGGAATACATGCATATGCCTGTGTGAAGTGAGCTCAGCGGTCAGGAATCTGTATTGTAGGAAAGCTGACACGAAGTCAACATAGGATGGTTGGGGCTGTAGAACCAGAGCCAGCCTTAGGGTGCCCCATGGGGTCAAGGATGGCTCAGGGAGTGAGGGAGAGGCTTTGGGAGGCTTTTTCCAAAGCACTCCTCCTGGTGGGGCTAAAAGAAAAAGTAGTTATTCTGGGGGGCATGGCAATTATAAGCAAATATGCCGAAGGACCCAAGAGCATCATCTCTTAATATCTATCTCCACGGGGCCTCAGGCATGGGGGAGTCCCCATTTGATGATCTACTACACACAAGCTTTCTCTAAGGGGAGTGCCTCCAGGATTTCCTGCCTCACGAAGGGCTTTCCCATTACGCCGGTGCACAGAGGCATCCAGCCTCGATTTTGTCAAACCGGCTCCTTTGGCAATGTATCCCCCCTCCGCCCCCTCCCAAAAAAAGACTAGCAGGAGGATACGTTCTTGCTTGCCTCCTGCCAACCTGAAGGGCTCCCTAAGCTCCTGCTTGCTGAAGGCGCCCTTGGAAGGGACTTAACGTTGCTTGTCTGCAAATGCTGGTTGCGAGGCTGGGCCTCCCACCTGATTTCCTCCCAGCACTGACCGGCTGGTTGCAACTACCTTTTATCGTCATTAG
>VZTQ01016402.1:0-16129 GCA_013400755.1 Pelecanoides urinatrix | reverse complement strand
CTATGATTCTATGACATGGAAATTTTGTCTTGCCCTTGTTTTCAGAACCTAATGTTGCTCAGAGACCACTGGAGATCATTAATGAAAGCAGCATGGCTTGTTGTTACAACCACCAATAAAAAAGGATATACTTCAGATTATTCATCTCCAATTTACAGTTAAAAAAATGCAGGAAGGATTAGCTCTGAGTTTGCTTCTGAAAAACCATAGTTGCATGATTGGTGAAGTAAGAAGGCTTATTATTTTTTCATGGAAGGGCACTGTAATCCAGGGGAAAAAAGGAAGCATAAAAGCATATGACATAAAAGTCATGTTTTCTCTCATCTGGGTTTGATATCATTCACTTTTTTCTTTTTTTTTAATCAATTTTGACAAAGTGATTACTCATTTGCAGGTAAATGTGTCTGTGATTAAAACCTTAAATAGCTAATAAACCCTAAGAATCCAGCGATACCACAGGCTCTACTGTGCACACACACACACAAACAGGTGCTCACAAACACAGATCCTACACAGCTCAGTTTCCCTCACCACAGCTGTCAACTCACACCTTAAAGAACTGAGAGTTGAGTAAATAAGGGCTGAATAACTCCAGGCTAAACAACCAAGAAAAAGTCCAAGAAAAAATGATTGCTCTAAAGTAAAGCTTCTGGTTTTACAGAAAAAAATGGTTGCCTGGTTGGGTGCAATCACACATACTTTTGGAAGGGTTACACAAGAGGTATTAACTATTATCTGGTGTTTCTAGAGCCCACCAAGAATATTTTTGTATCTTTATTTGATTTTTGTAGTATAGTAAAGAAGGATTTCTTTAGCTACAAATATGTGAATATATAAAGGGGCTTATAAGAAAGATGGAGGGAGACTTTTTAACAGGGCCTGTAGTGACAGGACAAGGAGCAAGGAGAGGGTAAGTTTAGACTGGACATAAGGAAGAAATTCTTTACAATAAGGGTGGTGAGACACTGCAACAGGTTGCCCAGAGAAGTTGTGGATGACCCATCACTGGAAGTGTTCCAGGTCAGGTTGGACTGGGCTTTGGACAACCTGATCTGGTGAAAGATGTCTCTGCCATGGCAGGGAGGTTGGACTAGATGATCTTTAAAGGTGCCATCTAACCCAAACCATTCTATGATTATATGATTCTGTGATAATATATCCATATGTAGCTATAGAATATTTAGAATTACACACAATAATTTTGAACTTGTGTAGGTATGTAACATAGATTGACTGTTAAAAGAAAAAATACATCTGTAGCACATCATTCTAGACTAAACAACAGTAGGGTTTTTGTTTGTTTCTTTGTTTGTTTCTTTGTTTTCTCGGGGGGAGAGAAGAAACAGAAACTGTGAAACAATGTCCTTTTGGACACCTGATATAAGCACAACGCTCTGGATTGTGCTTTAAAGTGGAACATACATCCTGACCTTCCGTTAGCAATGTGCAATTAATTGATCTGAAATTCCAAAGTATAACTTAGTTGCTAAACCTTTTGAATTGTCTGCACTGGTTTTTTTTTCATTTACCTTTGAAACATCCTATGGATCACTTTCCTCCCCATTAAAAGAAGTTAGTTGTGGCCTACATAGACAAATATATGATGGAAGAGATTCAATTTTTATGTTTTTAATTGTGAAAAGGGTAAAGTTTTCAAACCATGCATATTAGTATTAGTATTGGTATTAGTATTAGTATTAGGATTATATTGAGCAATATAATAGAATATACTTCTTGAGTCAAAAAGATCAGTGTAACCATAGAAACACTGGTTTACTGTTCAGTTTAAAAATAGGTGCTATGATGGATATGTTAACCTAGCCAGATCAAGATTGTCTCTACATCATCTGTGGTTATCTAATATTTTTGATGCAAACCATGCAATGAAGAGTACAGTTAATTGAAAAATTGCAGAATAAAATATTAGAAATTAAAATTCCAACTTTTTATTATAAGTTACAATCAAATACACCTGTTGGTCCTGTGCATACATAATTCTATTTATTATTTGCATTGTATTTTAAAGGCACATACATTTACTCACAAATAGAAAATTATTTATATACAGATATAATGCAGAATTTATACTACATTGAAACAAATTAAATAGTTCAGTGACAGTCCTGATTATGCATGAATGAATGAAGTAACCCAATTAAATTTTTTATTATCAAGTATTCACAAAGTATATGATTTAATTTGACTATAGAGCCTTCATTTTTTGCATTTTTAACCACAGTAATGAAAACAGAAAAAAACTTTATTTAGAATTGATAAAGAAATAGTCTACATTTTAGACTAGTAGTAATGCTGTCCATAGCATTGACAGAGATTACCAGCTACAGAAAAGCATCTGGGAGTTCTGTCAGTATTCAGAAAAAACATCCAGCAATGTCAACTAAGTTCAAGTTAAAGAGGACCATAAGTGATATCATAATCTAATTTCCCATTGTACTCTGCACTTTTACACCTGCTGAATAGACTAAGAATGATTCTCTGCCAAATCAAAATGGTAATGTTTTACATCTGCTTTGCATGAGGATGAAAAGATTGCAGAGAACAGAAGAGGTACAGAAGAGGCTTTTGGGACAATTTAAAAAGCTGTATGATGTAAGCCAAGATAGACCAGTTAAATAAAATGAGAGTTAATGGTTGTAAAGGAAAAATACATAATAAAAAAGCAACTTACTGAAATGACATACATTCATAGTGTAGTAGCTTATGCAGACAGAAATTAAATCTTTTCTTTTGAAATATTTTTCATGCTTTAAATGTCCATAAATTACATCACATCATTAACAACAAATCTAGGATCCTCTTTTTTTAGTAAGTATCCCCTTCCAGTGAGAAACACCTGCTCTATAGATCATGAACAATTAATGAAATCTGATGTAGTTTATCAAAATCACGCTGTAAGGTAAAGAGAGAGAAAAAATTGTTTGTGTTACTTAATTTAATATAGATAGAATTAGTACTAATATAGTGTTAGAATTATGTGCAATATATAAACTTGTATTCGTCACTGCATGAGGCATTACAACCAAACAACTGATCTCTCATGGATCATGCTGTAATTGCTACAGTTTACCACTTCACATTAACAACTGGGCTTACTTCGTTAACACCTGCCTTTTCTGCCAGGGTTCTCCAGAAAGCATGCATATTTCCTGCTTGCTATGATATATTGGGTATCAATGACAAATCAGCTGTCCCAAGTAGCACTTACCCTCTTAGCTCAGCAACTCTGTGACTGTTCCCACTTCAACCCTTCTTTTTCTCAGTCATGCACTGTAGTCATAATGAAGTCATCCATTCTCCTGACAACAAAGAAGACCTTAACCCTTTGATACAAGTGTCAACTACAGAATCTTTAAATCCAGGAAAGGTTGAATTAGTAAGAAGAACATTTAATGCTACAAAAGGCCTATTTTTTGTCAGGTAGACAGATTTACATGCATGCACAAGCACCCCCCATACATACAAACACTTGTATATCTACTATAATTTGTTTGTAGAAAGCATCTGATGATACTACATAATAAAGCTTTTTTTTTTTTTCTTAAGCATAAGTCAGGGACAGCTGCACTGCTGAAAAAAGGTAAAACTTTGACTTCAGAGGGTCATCATAGAAGGGCTCCAGCAAGACCTTTCAGTCATGCCTCTAAGTACACACTATGTACTGCCAAGAGAAAAAGATGGTAAAATGTTAGCATTTAAAATGGATAAAAACTCTCCATTTTTCCACCCAGGAGGCCAGGTGCTTTAGTACAATAATTCAGGGCTCAGATGATCACAAAAATAGGTTTTGTGGGTTTTTTTTTCCCATTACTGCATGCATTCTATGAGAAGACAGCAAGACGACCAAAGTCAGGATCCATTTTCCGTCTGAGGTACTATTATAACAACCTTTCTTCACGGTAAGTATGTGTACACAGATATAGTGGAAATATCTTTTATAAATTTTTATTATTAACCAGAAAGTAGATGAAAAAACAGTTGTAAAATGTGTTAACTTGAGAAAGTGATAGAGCTGGACAATAGAAAACAATCCTGGAATATTTTTATTTTGGTCTGAAGTTCAAACAAGATTTTAATGTGTGTTTGTATTACACAAGCAATAAGAATGATGTCTCATTTTACTGGATACCATACATATATATAATGAGATTGAATCTTTCCCTACCATTGCCACAATCTTACAATGCAAACAGACAATCTAACACCACAGATTCAACGGGGTGTTGATTTCATTGTGAGGCAGAGTGTTTGTATATCTGAGTTTAAGTACCTTACATCACATTACACAGAATTTCTTGTGAAATTTGCAGCTGAAACAAGGTGTCCTGATTTTCCATCCAGTGCCTCAGCTACATGATCGTCTTCCTTGTCTAGCTAATTGCCAACATCTTCCTAACTTCACTGAAAACCAAACTGTTTAAATTTACATTTATGCCATCTTCATTTAATCTAAACAATCAGCATCTGCTCTGAGTAACATGACTCCTCCTTTTTTCATGTACTAATGTGTTCTCGGAGGATTTTATCACAGCTTTTTATTTCATTTCATTTTACCTCAATCTCCCTAGGGAGAGAGAAGTAGTACTGTTCATCTCAATTTCTTGAAGCCAGCAATTCCCTTAGTCTTACATTCTTTATACTTGAGAAGAGAAAAATCTTCTGTTTACAATTTATTTAATAGTGAAAATATTTAAGTATAATTTCTTTGTAGTAAATAGTAAATATTATTTATTACTAATGAATGTGTATTACCTTTCTAGGCATCTTTTCCAATTTAATTAAACCAAAAAAGATAATCTGCTTCATAGTAACCACCAAAAAGTGTATTCATTGCTTTTATCTACACTTAAAAAAAACACTTCAAAATTCTGTACTTGGAAAAGAGGAACACACTTCAGTCTACAATGTTTTCATGGCAGATTAAAATTCTTGGATATGCTCCCTAAAGACTTTTATTAAGCAAGACCTTTAATGTGCTCAACAGAAGTTCAGGTTTTGTAACAGCTCTTCATTAAGGTTGAGTTCAAAGCAGCCAGCCTTTTGCCATATTACCAGAAAATGCTGGTCAGGGAGCTTTGAGCTTAACACCATGTTATCAAAAACAGTCAGGATTAAGCCATGGGATATCCCCATAATTACTTTACCTACAATAAACCTAGGCTTAATTGGAGAAACAGTCTGTCAGGCTTCCAATTTTTATCATGTAGCTACTCAAATAACAGGAAAAGATGATCCCATACTCCATTTTCTCCCCATTTTCTTTTAACAGTGACAATAGTTTGTAGCTAAAGACTTCCTACTGAAGCTAAAGACAGATTCTGAACTGATCAATAAAAAATGCTTATTTCCAGGTGTCCATCACAATCCCATGTGATTTGCTTCTTCTTCAGTGGTATGAGAACCTGGTAGTATTTAAAATAAATTAAGCACACTTTTTTTATGTGAAAGTGCTGAGTGACTTGAAACATGATCAGCTAAATAAGCAATAATCATTTGGGGAAACTCCTTCAAGATTTTGACATAATACGGCAGGAATGTAAGGCATATTGAGTTGATTAAAAAATCAGAGCTTATGGATAAAAAATTGCAACAGCTTTTTAGATTTAGGGTATACCTAAATCACTTTGTTTAAACTGTAGATGTCATGCCTCACTTATTTGGCTTTCTATTAATTAACATTATGATTTTTCAAAGGAAAGGTCAACTTCAAGAAAAAGAGAAAAAGTCAGTGTGTATTTTCTTCAAAGAAACTTCTGAGCCTTATGAAGAGAGAAGAAACCACTGTGACTGCAACAGTGAATTTTGTGGGAATGAATGGTACACAAACTTCAAAATTGTACAGTTCTGTTCTAAACCGAAAACTCTTAATGTTAGGGAGACATAGCAAAAATATCCTATCCCTCTTAAGTAGCAAACCTTTATTTCCTCACTGTAATGAAATAACATGAATTATAACAATAGTGCAGATTAAAGACGTGAAGAAGCGTTAATATAATCAAAACCTCTCCAGGGGCTACTGTCATTACCCATTAAAAGGTAACTGACAAGTTCTTCTTAATTTGCTATTAATCTTCCACATTTCCCCCACAATTTAATACAGCAACGTTTTTTTTAATTAGTATGCTCATTATAATTGTTTGTCATAGTGGTTTGTTTAGTTGACACAAGTTGTCTAACACCGACTGTACAGATGGCAGAGTACCAGTGTCTAGTCTCAGAGGAACTATTTGACCACTGCAGTAAAAGAGCAATAAACAAAATAACAACATTGCAGCCCACTCCAGTTTATGTAGGCAGTCAGCCTTTTATCGCTGCAAAACCTTGAAATGGATGTATGAGCGCTGCTGCTGATATAAACAAAGAGTTGTTTACAGCTTTGGGATGGCAGATACCAGTACTGGCCTAGAAGATTCAGCAGCCTGAATGTCAGAAACTGACTAATGTGGAGAAACATACTGTGGCTGGTTTTATAGAGAATGTGTTTTATAAACCTCAAGGGACAATTTATCACAAATTCATCCACTCTGCTGCAGATTGCTGCTTTAATGTTGAATACTGGATTTCAGTCCACACATCAGCTCAAGAAAAGAAGGGAGGGGAATCAAGGGGTATACTAGTTTCTCTTCACTTCATCACGATAATTCTTGAATTTCTTCATAGAAAATCTATTTTAAATGCCTATTTTCCCATTTGTACACAGCAAATATCCTGTGATTTATGGGTTGTTTATTAGAAAAAGTCAAACCTAGTTGCTGCTATAGCCTATTTCAATCCTTCCTATTTATTTGCATGCTGTTGCTCAAATTGCATGTATGCCATTTAATAATAATAAAAAACACATTTTATGCTACTAATAGGCAGGTGAAAATGCATCCCTACTCCCATATTGAAAAAAAGTATTTCAAGAGCAGAGAAAGAAAAGGGATTCTGCACACGCAGATTTCTTTATTGCCTTGTTAAATATCAGTGTCAGTGGCCAATAAGTAGTCACCTTTTTCTTCCATCCCTTGACAATAGTGAGTTGGGTTGCAACTATTACATTTATCACTATGTTTCCTTTACCTTTTATCTTTGCACAATATGTAGCACATAATTCAGATTGGCAATGTAAAGTCAGACGCTAAACATTGCATGGAAACTTCACATTTAAATTTGGGACTAAAACCTGGTTTCTTTCCACTAATACCAATTCCATAGTAACATAACTCCACAGAATTACACAAAGTTTATACTGACGGAAAACATGGAATAAGAACAGAGATCTAACACTAATGTAATTTAAGTCTTGCTTCCAAAGTAACATTTTCAAAAGCACTTAAGGCAAGATCCAAATCTGCAAAACACTTCTTTCATGACTATATTGAAACTGTAAACCTTGACTCATATGTGGAAAGTCACTCCAGCTCTTTTTTCTTTTTTTTTTTTTTTTTTTTTTTTTTTTTTTTTTTTTTTTTTTTTTTNCTGGAAGGCTTCTGTTACAATATTTTACGTAAATTGCACAGTTTGAAGAGCATTACTTCCTTCATGTTACATACCTTGTTGGAAAAGTTACATAGCTATTTGCACTCTTCCAAATTTGTAGCTGAGTGATTATCTGAGCATCACCTCCAAGGGAATTTGAATTGAGGATTTAGGCTGGTAAACCATGTGTAAGCTCATTGTATCCACATGCTTACCCAGCACTTCTCAAGCCTTTGCCTATTTCTGAATCTTTGCCCCTCTGAATCTGAAACTTGGCTTTCCCAAATAGGGGAAAATGATGTTCTTATAATCAGTAAGATTTTGGAAAAAGTTCTAAACAAAATTGGATTGGCTGAATCAATAAGTATGTTTTTCATAATACAATATGATTAACTTTTCCAAGATGACCACACAGGCTTTGTTCACCATATTAGGCATAAAGAAACATGAAAGGATACACTTGCAGGTAGCTTGTGTACCAGTTTGATACGTTACTCCTGCAAAGAAAGTATAACTTAAAATCTCACTGCAGCTTAACAGGAGCTTTTGAGACTGAATAATTCTGGAATGAAAACTTTAGTGAGATATTGAATTATTTCACTCTAGATGCCCAAGAAGAATAAAAAGAGGATAGTCAAGTCTCCCTAAATTTAATGCTGACAATATAAATGATGAGACAAAATACAGTATAAAATACATCACAGCATATGATTATTAAAACACCTAAAAGTTAGGCAGAAAAAAAAAAACATTTCATGTAAATTTAGCACACATCAAAATTACAAGTTGTATGAGACCATCATAAAAATATTTTAACACATATTTGATTCTCTCTTTAGGAGGTATATTTCATGGTCAAAAAGAAAAGCTCCAAAATGGGAAAAGTAAGAAACATAAAGCAAGCCCCCAAATAAAGTAAATTTTCATTCAGAATGCCAGCCAAACATAAAGCTGAAATGCCATTTTAATGAAAAAGAGATTTGGAGAAAAAAAAAGGTTTTGTAGTAAGGGCAATGTTAATTTGATATTTAAATTATGAGCGAGTCTATATGTTACTTACTAGATATATACATACTTACTAATAATAACCCTGAGAAATACACTATGTGCCAAACTCCAAATTTCATTATCTTTACAGAACCACGCCACAAATCAATTTAGGCTCTTTTGCATTTAAGAACAAGGAATACATTCCTTGATCTTATTATATCCCCTATACTATATTTTGAATTAATAATAAAAAATGTGGCTAACTCATAAAGTGAGGTCTTTCATTTTGTCTTTCATTCTAAGTAAATCTAACACTGATAGCAAAATTTGAATGATAGCCTAGAAAAGGTTTTCTTAGCAATAACAGGACATTCAACACCAGTACAAGCTCTCTCATTTTCTGCTCCGGCAGTGTTGACCTCAACATCAGTAAAAATCTTCAAGGTTGAAACACCAGTAGTGCTCAAAGAGCTGGTTTAAACTTTTCAGCTGAAGGCTAAAATAAGAACAAGAATCAGCCCCACTGGTGAAAGGAATGTAGAGGACTGGTAAAAATTATTGCAAACAAGACACCACCTTGATTTAATGCCAAGTAATGCATACACATGATACAATGCCTGCAGGAACGTACACACGAAGTACTGCCCGGGAATAAGGGTATTTCTGCATTCCTCGAAGCCACCTTATATTTATTTTGGAAACCTGTTACCATGCTCTGTGCCAATCCAAGAAGGAAACCTAGAACTCACCTGCTTTCATTGGTCAACCACATAATATATCTGAAATTGTTGGAAGAAGAAAGCTGTTAATGTTTTTCTGACTTCAAGGGCAAAGGCACAGATACCACCTGGAAAGTGTTTTTCAATTTGAGACATGCACAGAAGTGCCAGGTTCTCCCAGTCACTTTCTTAAGGTGTGCAGCTTCTCATTGTTAAAGCAAAAATGTTCGTAAAAGTGAGAAACTGTGAATAGTGATGCATCCTATTTCTGCTGACCAGCCACCTCACACAATGTGTAAGGACTCACAAGGCAGATTTTTCCTCACTATTTGCAATTCAATGGAAGGAGAGGATGTCCTGTCTATGACTGAGGACAGTCTGGCCTGGCACCAGCTGCATGTCTCTGACCATGTCAGGGGTGAGGAGGAGTAAAAAAAAGGAGCAATTTGCAAGAAGGCTTTCTTGGAAGCATGTGATTACTCAGTAATAGCATGGGACTACAGGATAGAGAAACAACTTCCCCTGAAAAGACTAGGAATCTAGTTCTGTGCTGAAGAAGTAGACATGAATCTCTCTGCCACTAAAGCAGTAAGAAAAAATAAACTGACAACTCTCTGCTACTCTTATACTCCAGAGCACTACCCTGACAGAGATACCAATATTGTCCTGTCTGCCATAAGTGATGTATATGTAACCATAAAGCACGTACTGGGCCCACATTTTCTGTCCCTCAAAACATGTTCATATAATCCAGGACTTCAACAGATAAATACTGCATATTTATGCCGATTACTTTCTTCTTCATCCCAGCAAGTATCATGTGAACTTGATATTGCAGTTCACTGAGAAATGGTTTGTGAAGCAGTATTACCCAAGGATTTTCTTCACCTCATGTTTTGTTCTCCCAAAAAAGGAATACTGGGACCAATAACACTAGTCTCAACATCAATACTAAGGGCTGTGAAGTTCCACTATCCAGTCTCCCATTCTCCACTGCCATCACCTTGAACATGACAAGGAGCTAGTTTTTAGCAGCTGAACAACTGAAGAGCAATGACTGAACACTGATGGGAAACTGAAAGCCAGGTGAAAAAGAACAGGGCTTAGAGAGGTGAAAGTTTAGATGTTCCCTCCAGCACAACACCCAATCTAAGAGGGAATAGCAATCAAGGTTCTAGCCTGGATTTGAAGTCACAGGTCAGAAGACTATCTCAGCATATTTAGGTAGTGCAGTCATGATACCTTCACCTACTCTGTTGCCTGACCCCTGTGCTTATCACAACATGACCATTACAGCTGGGAGAACGAGATCTTTTATTCTGAGTTCAATACAAGCATGAAAACCAAATTCTAGAATTTTCAAAGGTGACAGGCTCTTACACAAGTCTTTCAAGATGATTTAGATTTGTAGACCTTTTCACCAGAAGAATTCATGGCCTTTAAGACACTTTGATGCATGCTTATATATTGCTGGCTATATTATGTCAGCTATTAGCCCTTTATCCAGCCTCCTCTGAAGTAACAACATTAGAGCATATATTCCGTCCCTCTTTCTTTCTCCACTTTTGTTTTTATGGCCATGACAGACAGATTCAATCCTGATTTATTGGAATTTTTCCATCTTTAATTTGTATTTTTTCTTCTCTAAGGGAATCAGCTTGTATTCTTTTAACTCAGTTCATGGTTTCTTTTTCATCCACAAACCAGACTAAGAGATTTGCCAATGTCATGCTCTACCTCAAGTCTCTCATTTTCCCCTGTATTTCCATTCTCAGATCTTTTAATTTCTCAGAAAGTCCCCACCACTTTTTTTCTGAGTCTAGCTGTCAAGTCTTTCCCATTCATTTTTTTCTGTCTTTCTTGGCAAATGCCAGGAAGGTTCTCTCACTCTTTTCATTGCTCCTTTAGTTTCTGTTAAGCATAACACAGGGAAAAAAAAAAACATAAATCCATTTATATTTGTATCAAACCAGTTAAAAAGAACAGTTAATTCACTAGCTGCAAGCAAAATATAACTGAATTAACTTTCTATTCTTGAAAAACCTAGATTTATGCCTAGTGACTTCATTTACTTTGTTTGCAACTGAAATGAAATAAATCAGATGGGTAGTCTCCCACCAGCACTTAGTAGATCCTTTCTCACATCACAAAAGCACTACACAATTTGGCACTGTTCTGAATGATTGGCAGCTTCTACTCAGGAAAAGCCAAGGAATGAAATGCCAAGGGTTTTGCAGGTCAGTACTTTGGCAGAACTATATGGGAAAGCTTGTTTCACTCTTTAGAAATGCTGTAAGTTGCTTATATTCATGAAAAATAAAGTGCAACCAAATTAAAAAAACTACCAAAAAAAAAAAAAAAACCAGCAAGATATTCAGTGACCAAACTTGATGGGAGAAGGAAAGAGAACTATTCTGACTCTATTCCCCCTACTTCTTCCAGAAATATAACTAAGTTTTGAAAGCTTCATAATGGGGAAAATATTGCCTTTGCTGAAATGCTAATGTGTTGGCTGCATAATTTTCTAATCTATTTATCACGAAATAATGTTACAGAGCAATGAATCAGCAGATGTATAAGTACAGCCTCAGACAATGGTAGTATTACACTGTTACTTTAGCAGTGAGTGTGGAAATGCTCTAATCATAAAAATGACAAATTCCTAAATTCCAATTAGTGATATTAGGTAGGAAAAAACAACAGGAATAAAGACAATTAACATTTTATATACTTGAAATATATTTGGAAACTGAGAGATGTCGTGGCTGTTTTGGGTTTCTACTTCTGACACTGACCTGTTATTTGTATAACAGGAAAGCAGTTTAGATGCCAGTTTTCACTATCTGTATAGCTAGAACAGTAATACTTCTCTCTCTGAAGCATGTCCATGGACAGAAAGCAGGACTAGAATAATGTGAATGATAGGTAGGACTATCCACTTACTTTAAAGGGCTTATGCTTAGTTTGAATACCCAGTATCATAAATTTGGGGATGTGTTCATCTTTGATTCATGTGATTATCAGATATGTGTGGCCACATAGCCCAACAAATATGTTGTTCCCATATAGCCCAATAAATATGTTGTTCCCATTGTTGCTGTAAGAAGTCCACATGCTTCCTGTTAAACTAAAAACACAAGCCTCAGGATTTGTAAAGCTTTGTCTAAACTTGTTTTGGACTGCCTTGACCTCTGTTTTAGCTTGTTTAGCAGTAATAGCAATTGTGTAACCACCAGGTAACTATTACACTCTTTGTTTTAGCTTTTGCTGAGCTTTGTACAGCTGTATTATGCATCTCTAATTATTATTTATATATGTCTAACTAATAGATAGTAATAACAAGCAGAATTCTCCATGGATGAACTATCTATCACCCTAAAATAAAAATGCAGTGTAGAAGAGCACAGGCATGGACGGGTAGCAGAGTCTATCATCAGTACAGGTACATGATGATACGGGAGGACCCAGGCTATAAGCAACATACATATGGTCAATTAGCAGGCATTAAACAAATGCAACCTTGGGAGCTGGATAAAAACAGTTTTAGAATCAACAGAGTGCACAAAAGCAAGTATCCAGCTTAAGAAAAGCTGGTCATATAGAGTCAATCATTCACATATCGCAAATGCAAGATATAACACACAATTGCAAACCAATAAAGTAAGAGCAAGTTAGTGGATTGCAAGACTAAACATGTAAAAATTACCCCAAGTTGATCCAAGAGTAAGAAGACAAAAACCCCAAGTTAGTATCACACTTCTTCCAGTCAAGGATATGTTGTGCTGACAGTTCATTGTACTCTTTGTACCCCAAGATTGAAATCATTGACCTTAATACCTAGGAGCAGTGGAGAAATGATCACAACACCCAAGAAAGTACAAAGTTTGTTTGTATTATGTGTGATGGCACAATTAATGCAAATGAGCTGTAATAATTAGATAATCTGAGCAATATGTGTCAATATTATTATGACTGGAGTAACGACAGTTCTTTCATTAGACTGTTAAGACTTTATCTAGTCTAATAATAAATTCATGGTTTTCCTTGGCCTACATATATTCCATAGGAGTAATCCACTAGTTGGTGAAGAATGCAACCTACCAAATTATTTGGATGGAATAATTTGGTAGCAATTGGAGTTGTAGGTAGCTATCTGTACCCTTACAATTTGCAGCAACACACTGAAAATTGGGGTAGGAGAACTTTAAACACCTAGAGTACTGTTTGTAATTAATCCAACTAATGTTATATTNTATCTATCTTATATATACATATATAAATTTCTATCTTCCTGGAAGAGTCTAGTTTTATTTCAAAAGCAGTCATTAATTTGTAAATTATTATATCCTAATATCACCTTAAAATAAAGTCTGCTGTGATGCTTTTTTAATACTGAAGGACTAGCATGTAATACTTCTGATATACATAAGCTGGTGTAAACTACACTTGCTGATATAATGACAAAATTTGCTTTGTAAACACAGATGCTCTGTACTAAGAATAACATCCTACTTCTAATCCCTTGTAACCCTGCATCAGCTTATATTGTATTATAAAATGGCATAAATTTTTTATTAGTTCACTGAAAGGATATGAAATACACTTTTCTACTTACTCCCCAGTCATTGCTTTGCTTTAATTGCTATGTAACGATTTAAAGAAAAGCGAACCACATAAATCTCGAGGTTTGGGGTTTGGGTTTTTTTTAGTTAAAGGAAGTACACTGTATATTAAAATGTTGTTTGCTAGACAGTTACTCTCAGTAGAATAGAGAAAAGTACAATATAAAAGCATTGACTTTCTGAAGGGTAAAATCTCTGATCATGAACTCACTGAAGTCAATGCAAGTTGTCCCAGTAACTGCAGTCACAGCAGTTCTGCCCCTTCTAGCTCCCTGCAGTGGAACCAGATTAAATAACATATGGAGACATTTGTATGAGCATCCTTTTTGATTTTATGTATGCCAATAATAAACAAAATCCAATCAATGGCATATACCTGTTTGCAGAAAGAATTTTAAAGAAATCAAAAGGGGGCATGAGTTTCTACAGATTTACAATAGTATAATTGGTGGAAGAATTTATTCTACATTGTCCATACTGTATATCTGCCTGCCATATGTATTTTGTGCTATTTAGCAATCACAAACAGACTCTCTGTCGGGTCTGCAAAAGAAACTGTATTGTATATTTTTACCATATGTTTCTAACAGTCTAAGAATAAAAACAAAAACAAAGCAAAAAATACAGGCAAGTTTCCGTATCATTTCTGATGCTGATATGGATGAAAAAAAGAGAAACAAAAGTCCTTCCAAAACCAAAGTAGAAAATACACAGTTGCAAAAATGTACTGTTAAATAGCTTATAAATTTACTTGTAATGTAAAGTCCTATAAGTTTCTCTGGAGTATCCTACTTTAAAAACCATTTTGGATGATGATGACTTAATCTCTTCCAATCAAAGGGTAGAGCATTCCACTTCTGTGAATTGTACTGCAACTGTAGGATAAAAAAAAATCACTCACCATTCTGCCAGGGGATGATCCAATGTTAAAAAGCAGAGTATGACCTCTTCCCACTCTCAGAAACTCATCATACAAGACCATGATGCTAAATTTCACAATTTCGGATAGATGTGACATTACACTTTTATGGAAGGCATTTTTCTAGTTGTACAATGCAAAGAAGGGAAGAATCCTGAAGAAAAAATATACCTTTCTACAAATAATGTAATATTGAAAGACTCAAAAGCTCACTCACTTGTGCCATATACAAAACATACAGCAGAATAACAACAACAAACATTCAGAAAAGAATTACAAACACGCTTTACTCATTCATTACGAGTGTTAACGATGGGTGGGGAGAATCCTATTAGATTCTACTAGATTGAAACAGACAAATAGACATCATTACAGCCTGCTATCCACTAAATTCACTACAGGTGTCAGAATTACTGAAAGAAGGTCTTCTAAGAACTTGCAGAAGAATTTTCCACAAACTACAGAATTAAAAGTAAATAAATAGATAAGTAAGTTCTTGATTACTGAGTGTGTTGTACATAATGGACAAGAAAGTATTTTGTTGTTTCTTTCAAGCCAGTTCTGTTCCTACTTATCTGTCCTGTTACAAGTGCTCTTCTGATGTCCTGCCATCCCACTGTACTTTATGTCTGAAAGTATAACTAAAAATATAACCATCGTAATTGCCATATGTATTTTGGAGCATTTACAAAAAAAAGTCTATGATTTTTATGCACTACAAGGCCTCTGCCAATGTTTGAAACAATATGTTTCAACAGGATTAGAGAATCTCTACAGGGGGTAAGAAGGCAAAACAGCTCACTGGAATAATGTAAATGATCTTTAGAACACTGCCAACATACATCAAAATGTTAAATGGCCACCAACTGTGAATTCATAACTTTTACATCACTTTACATCACAGCGAGAAAAGAAAGAAAGTTGTGCCTGTTACTGGATATTTTAGAAAACTGGCTTTTAGCTACTGACTATTATGAATTTACCACAAAAGAAGACAGAATGCAGTAATTTCTCTCATTCCCTCCAGTCATCTGGACTAATTTTTATATAGTAAGGTTTCTCTTTTTCCTACCACCTGGATCAAGAGATTTTATTTTCTTGAACCAGTTAACAGACACTTCAATGTACAGGTGAAAACATACTTTCGAACCTACCATGAGCTCCTGATAATCGAGATATTTTCCCTCGGTGACAGTCACAAAGATCACAGATTTTGAATCAAATCCTGTGCTGTAATGGGAGAAAAAATGGACAAAAGCTCTTCTGTTGGTTTTTTTTTTTTTTTTTTTTCAGTCAGCCTTTGAGGAGATAGGCTCTGGCAGCCACAAGTCAGTAGAAAAATGTAAGAAGCTGCAAAAAAGGCATAATTTTCAGGTAAGGAATTTTTTTTAAAAAAAAAA
>VZTQ01016401.1:14759-28987 GCA_013400755.1 Pelecanoides urinatrix | reverse complement strand
ATCCGCTTTTCGGACAACAATGAGATTTTAAAAAATTATAAAAGATGACTTCTGATTGCCTTCAGAGCATTTACAGTGCCATTACATTTTTCAACTTTTTATTCACACTGCTTTGAGCTAGAATCTTAATTTACCACTGAATGTTAATATTCTAATGTGTTCAGGCAACTAAAAAAGCTGAGACTTAGACACAGCCCGCTAATACTCTAGGTCTTGTGATAAAGCTCCTGGTGACAAATTGGTAATGCAATGATTGTTTAGCTCTGGCTAGAAAGGATGTCAAGGGCACCGAGCATTTTCAAGTTCTTGAAATAAGCCAGAAGGTCAGATCATGTGCCTGTAACTCATTTTTGAGAGTTGCATAGCCAATAATTCTGCATGCCTTTCTCCACTTAACCCTCCAGATCTCTGGGTATGTAAGTTAACCTATTTCCTCGAACGTGCTCCACATTCTCCAAATTAGTGTTCACCCACTCACCCATTTCAATACGTTACCAAGAGACTTGAGTTTTAAAATAATTTTGTCATTTGCTATCATTATCTTCTATCAAGAAAGTGTTCCGCTTCATTATGTCTTCATTAAAATAAGTCTCCAAATGGCATGTGGGTGAACAGAGCCCTCCAATTCCATTTATGCCATTTGTGAAGAGTGGTAAAGAGCAGCTGTCTGCAAGAATCAATAGTTTTATAATTACACATGTATTAGAGTAGCTACACATATCATATATCACACAATGAGTCATTCTGCAGAATTCCTGGAGCAGCGGTAGAATATTATCCTGTACTTTGCCCTTTGTTCACTGTCACTATATATTAATGCATATGCACTTTGCACACTGTGGAGATAAAACAATGTTACTCCAACATGGCAAGGCAATATCATCATCTTCATTTGGGGAACAATTTATTATTCTACTGATAAAATGGTATTTGTTTAACCTACCTTTACATCTCAGTTTCTCAAGATAAGAGCTGATTGCCAGTACAGTGAGGATCCAGCCTTCTCACATGGTCCTGGAGGTCAGATGCCAGTGCTACTGTGAAGTAACTCTTGCTCTGAGGTGGAGGTGCCTTGTAGGTGTTGGTATAAAATACCAAAAAAAATACATTTTTTCTTTTNTTAAACCACGACAATCAGTCATCAGAAAACAAGGGTCACAAAAATATTTTAATGAGAAAATGTCAAAGGAAAAATCTGCTTCAGATCCCCCCTATATTTTTGCCCCAGTAACAAAAGAAAAGAAAAATGGCCTTAGTTTTCCACTCATGCAGCCCTGTTAGACGGGGAGGCTGTTTTTAATTCCTATGTGACCCTAACTGCTATGTAACACTTTCAACTTTCACATTGTTTTACTAGCCTTCTAGCCATACTTTGTTTCTCAGTCTTTCTGCAAAATGTAAACAAGTATGACTCAGAGATCCAATGTGACATCTTATATCCCACCTATGCTTATCTGAAATTTCGAAGATCCATAGTAATGCCAGCATCAAGCAGAGTACTGTGTATGCTGCCGAAGTTAATTATCAGAACCTAATTACACAATTTTTCCCAAATCCCCTAATTTTCTGTCAGTTACAATTGGGCCATTACAGGTATATATTCTCCCAGACGTCAAAAGTAATATGTGCATTGAATTGCAACATGATTTTGCTAGTACAAGCTAGAATCCTGGGACTCCTGGATGAATTCAGAATCCTTTTTCTTCTGCTGCTCTCCATTTTCTTCTCCAAATCCACTTTCATGTTCTGACTTCCTGACCTCTGCCATTAGTCAGTACTTGTCTATCCCAACAGCAGTGCAAATTACATATTTTCCTCCATACTGCAGCCCAAACTGCCTGCCAGAGAATAATGTTATCATTCCTTTCAAAGACAAATATTATCTGCAAAATTGTTTCAGGAATTAGGGTTTCCTATCCTCCCCTCCAATTTCTTACGCTGATACTACCAAATAGGTAAGGTATTTGGGGTATAGAGGCCACTGCAAATGGTCTTCCCCTGTTTATTATTTAGAGATTGCTATTGTTATTGTTATTGTTATTGTTATNAAGTCCACCGAGCACCCAGGTCTGAATAAAACAACATCTCTCCTGAACGTGTAGAATTGGTTACTTGCACACCGGGCACGAATCCGCTTTTCGGACAACAATGAGATTTTAAAAAATTATAAAAGATGACTTCTGATTGCCTTCAGAGCATTTACAGTGCCATTACATTTTTCAACTTTTTATTCACACTGCTTTGAGCTAGAATCTTAATTTACCACTGAATGTTAATATTCTAATGTGTTCAGGCAACTAAAAAAGCTGAGACTTAGACACAGCCCGCTAATACTCTAGGTCTTGTGATAAAGCTCCTGGTGACAAATTGGTAATGCAATGATTGTTTAGCTCTGGCTAGAAAGGATGTCAAGGGCACCGAGCATTTTCAAGTTCTTGAAATAAGCCAGAAGGTCAGATCATGTGCCTGTAACTCATTTTTGAGAGTTGCATAGCCAATAATTCTGCATGCCTTTCTCCACTTAACCCTCCAGATCTCTGGGTATGTAAGTTAACCTATTTCCTCGAACGTGCTCCACATTCTCCAAATTAGTGTTCACCCACTCACCCATTTCAATACGTTACCAAGAGACTTGAGTTTTAAAATAATTTTGTCATTTGCTATCATTATCTTCTATCAAGAAAGTGTTCCGCTTCATTATGTCTTCATTAAAATAAGTCTCCAAATGGCATGTGGGTGAACAGAGCCCTCCAATTCCATTTATGCCATTTGTGAAGAGTGGTAAAGAGCAGCTGTCTGCAAGAATCAATAGTTTTATAATTACACATGTATTAGAGTAGCTACACATATCATATATCACACAATGAGTCATTCTGCAGAATTCCTGGAGCAGCGGTAGAATATTATCCTGTACTTTGCCCTTTGTTCACTGTCACTATATATTAATGCATATGCACTTTGAACACTGTGGAGATAAAACAATGTTACTCCAACATGGCAAGGCAATATCATCATCTTCATTTGGGGAACAATTTATTATTCTACTGATAAAATGGTATTTGTTTAACCTACCTTTACATCTCAGTTTCTCAAGATAAGAGCTGATTGCCAGTACAGTGAGGATCCAGCCTTCTCACATGGTCCTGGAGGTCAGATGCCAGTGCTACTGTGAAGTAACTCTTGCTCTGAGGTGGAGGTGCCTTGTAGGTGTTGGTATAAAATACCAAAAAAAATACATTTTTTCTTTTGCAACAGCCAATAGCAAGTCACATCCACAAACAATAAGGCGGAATCCACGGCCCAAAAATCTTGGAAACATGTATCAGGTCCAGTATCAAATTCCTGTTAGTCATTTGCCTTAAGCATTTGACTCAGAAGGTGGCAAGCTATTGCAGAAATCAAAAGATCAGCCTCCACTCCAGACTGCAGATGTTATTTATCTTCTCTATCTCATCACCTTTATGAATTTCTATGAACATTTAAAGATCGGTTACTGAATACAAGTTTGTCCATGAAAAGATCAGCCTTCCACACAAACCTCATCTCTGTCATGCTGATATGACCTGCCACACATTTTTAAATGCTTTGCAGAAACCCAGAAATTTTTAATCATCATGCAAAATTAATTCATTTATTATTATTACTACCAGAAGTCCTTCTCACATGAGGGTCAAGAAGGGTGCTGTGAGAAATATGTATTGTTCATACACATCCTTGACATTTTATGTAACTAGGAAGGAAAACTGTTTGCATTCCTGTTGGTCTAGCTCTTTCCATGGACACCTTCTTGGCTGAATAATTAAGAAGAAGGAAGAACCATTTTTAAAACCATTACCACAATATGCATCTGTATTTACACAGCTGCTGGCTCATGATCACCTCACAGCTACATCGTCATACTTTCTAGGCAAATGGGAACTACTGGGCTTTTTAAAACGTATTTGCCCTTGATGACTTTCAGAGCATGGCTTTCCTTCAACCCTCTGTAAATAGTACATAACTACCATTTAAATCCCAATCTGCGAAACACGTTTTTATGCCACCTTCCCACTCTGCTTGCCTACCTTCTTACAATATAAAAGGTTTGCAGCCAGGCAAACGTACAACATTATATGAAATGTTTACACTACTTAAAACAGGGAAGAAAAAATTCAAAGCACTTCTCACTGATAGGAATTCCTTTAATTATCACATGGGCATGGTCTCTTGCAGCTTTCATCAAAATCTGTGAAAATATTCACAGTATTCTTAGCAGGAACAGGAACACAACTTAGAAAAAAATAGAAGTGATCTAGAATGTAGTGTTCCAGATCCCAGGTTTTAAAAGTATAACAGGTGCACCAGTATCAAGGAATTCTAGTATGTTTTCATCATTACTCTTTTATGTTAGTTGGACACAGGTGAGTTCCGATCTCACAGTGGAAAATGGCTGATAAATCACTAATGTTTAGTTGAGACAGAACAAAACTGGGTTTTGGTAGAAAAAAGATATTCAGCATTAGAAGTCTATAAACTAGCAAATAAAAATTCCATCTTCAGCTGTCATCTTCCTCCCAGCTGTGATCCCATTGCTCCGATAAAGGTAAAAAATCCCATTGATCTGGCACAGGATTTCATTTAATTAAAAAAAAAAAAAAAAGAAAGAAAGAAAAAAGAAAACTGTCCTCTCCTTGTTGATTTTAGGCCAAATCCAGATCGGTTTACCTACAAGGAATGTGTTTTGACCAATAACTCAACAATTCTGAAAAAAACTCAGTTGAGGAAAATACGGAGAAGAATGACTAATTTGATAAGATTTAGAGTGTCTTTGGTAAGACAGCAGAAAAACCTATGCAAACGGAAGATAAGCAGCTACTGGCAATCTTACTGGAAGTCATAAGTAGATAACAAGGATCCCTCTGTGTATTCAGAACCAGCTACTGCAATAGAAATAGATACGCCTTTAAAAGTAAAAAAGTGGGCTGGATTACTTAAATACACCAATATGGGATCTGGTAGCTTAAATGTAACCTACATTGGATTAAACAGGATCTCTGTGTGCAAAGACATTACTGCCATGAAACCAGTAATCCCCCCCAAAAATAAAAACCAGCACCCCATCAGCTCTGTCCCTGGGGACAGTTGGAACACCTGTCAAAGAAATCTTGTTTATTTATTTCACAGGTCGGCTCACCAACAGAATATTTTTTTTTTTTTTTTTTGCTTATCCAGCTATATTACATAGTGTATATGGCAGTTAAACTTTGAGGTCAGATGTCAGGAGGCACAGGTTCCAGGCTATAAGGAAAAATCCTGCAATTTGGGATGCTTAGTTACTGTAAAATATTCTTACACGCATAAGACACAGCTTTGTGCATTTCCTTGAGCCTCATTTGGCTCTTCACTGAACTGCATCCAGAATCACACTTTTAATTTCTGTCTCTAATTTCAGCCTTCATATTTGGCTAGAAAGCTGAAGAGTGGAACCAAAGCAAGGTGACTTTGCTAATAGCCTAATTCTAGAATTCATAGATAAAAGCATTGTGCTTGATGGCTCATGCTTAGTTAACTCTGTAAAGATTTTACTCTTCAACTTACTGTATTCCAAAGACAAAAGAATTTCAGTTACTTTAATGGTAAAAGAAGCCAGTGCAGCAGCATGGTCCAGTGCCAAAGGATGGCAACTGTAAATGTTCACAGTACTTAGAAATACTATCCTTTTTATTGGATTATTTTCTCTTTAAGATGAGATATATTAGACACAAATTTATTACTCTGTGTTTTGAAATTTTTTATGTGCTCCCTGGCTTTATGATCTTAAAAAACAGTTGCAAACTTCCCATCTGGTGGATTGGCCTCAAATAAAAAAAGCAAACTCAATTATTCTACCTGCATTCTAGGTAGATTATTAGCACCTGGTTTTTGAAATCTTTGCTAAATACTGTTGTTTTATCAAAGCATCAAAAAAAATGCAATACCCACAATTTCAGCACTTCTCTGTGATGCAATTTGTTGTGTGTGGTCACCATAAACCATGAGGAAAAGGCACTTCATTAGTTTTCCTCGGATCAAATCAACTGTCACCAAAACTTATACAAATTATAATAATAGCCTGACCTAGGTAGAAAAAGTTGAAGGACTAAATAAGTAAAACTCAATTGCTTTTTCCTCTCTTAACTACAATCTTTGAAGATATTTTTAAGGAGTATGAAGAGGCAAGCTTCCACTTGCCACACTGTGCACTACACTGTGCTATATATGTTCCTGTAGAACCTCGCTGCCTCTCCCAGCACTGATACACTCAAATGCCTCAAAAAGTTGAAAATATTCCTAGCCTGTGAAATTACTTTATATTCTTAAGTAATTCACTTAAAATGTTGTTAAGACAGTTCTACAGATTGGAAATGTATGTTGAGAGACAGGGCTACATACATATCAGGCCACCATGTGGTAATAACTTGTCCATGTAATAGTTATTTATGTATGATCCTAGGTCTAGAACAAAATAACCTGGATTAGCTTAGCCTTCAAGAAAAAAATCATACATGTAAATGCATGTCACTTTTTCCCAGGCAAATATTCAGATTTTTAAGATTGATTCCTCTGTATGTTTCACTAACATTAAAAAAAATATAAACACAAAAAATAAAACCATATTGTCACGCATACAATCTTACCCATGATCTACTCTGAGAACTTCGTAACAGTGAGCAATATAGCTAAAGAATGTATTCCTGTAATCTGTACACATGAAGTGTATTGACATTTTTTCACACAAGCATCCTATTCATTTCAGAGTTATTCCAGGATGTCTTGAAATCACACAAAGCTAAAAACGCTTTAAATAGAATTTCGATTTTTGTTTGCTCAGGAACTGTGCTTGGTAGTTGTACAGGCAGCTAGTGTCTCAAAGTATTAGTTCTTCTGGTCTTTTTCCATAGCTGAGTTAATTTTTAAAATAACTTCAACATTTCAAGAATGATCCATGGGCTTGGACTACCTTTAATTCTTTCCCATTTTAGTGGGACACTTTCATTACAGTTTTTTCTTTTATAGCTCTGCATACAGAAACTGCCATCTACATCCAGGATCAAAGCCAATGTCTGTCATTCTATAATAGGAAGATCAGATTAAAAACAGCTTGCTCATCAGGGTGTTTAAAACATCTCTATGTCACTGGCCTAAGTCTTTTTCAAAATGCTTCTTTAAGTTTCTATGGATGCTATAAGTTATCAGCTTTTTTTTCCCAAGGTCATATCCATGGAATTACATTTGCTGACGTGAAAAAAAGAGAGAGAAATTATTAAGGAAAAAGCCTAGAATTTTGGCATGCTTTTTTTCTTAAATATTTTTAGGGACAAAACACTAGCAGAAAAGAACAGAAACATTGTACTTTGACAGGAAACAAAAAGTATGTAGAGATCTTCAATACAATTCAACATATATTGTTCTACTGTTGCAGAACATGGAAATAAGCCTTCTCTCTAGCCTTCACAAGTTATATAGCATAATTGTATTATGTTTTTTCTAAGGTTGCACAACTCCTCTAAGATATTGCAATCTCCAGGAAGGCATATATCAGCTACAATCACATTGCTTTATACCAGTAGGAGGGCATTTTTTTGTGCTGAGTGCTGCAGGCAGTTCTAGCTCTTCCAAAAAGGTACCATGAAATCCTTAATGTGAAAAAAGGATACTTAAAGCATTAAGAGAAACACACAAACCATGGAAACTCCATGGAGGAAGAAGTAACTCTAACTTAATTTTAGCGAGTTTTCAGGAACCACTGTATTGCAGTTGTTTCCTCTAGCTCACCAAAAGAGCTCAAAAGAAAAGCAGAGTAAGTTTTAAGAAGGGATACATGAGAAAGTTTGAATAGACAGAAAATTAAAGGAAGGCCTAAACTCTGAAGTTGTCTTGCAACTGATTTTGTGACTACTGTCCAAAGAGGCACTGCCTCCCCTCCTCTTGGACAAATCAGACCTTTTACTTACTGAAAGCAACACCTGAGATTCCCAGTATATGCGGGAGAAAATAAAAAATAAAAAATTACACTCTGTGGCAGTGAGAACCAAGGCCAGATATTTTCTGGACAGGGTAAGCCTGATGCTGCTCACCCTGAAACCTCATGTGCCTTTTTCTTCCTATACCTCTTCAACACCACTCATTCTTTGCCACATTTCTGTATCAAAGTCTAGGTGTAGTCATAGTGTTTCCTACTGTTTCTTTGCATTAGTTATTTTTGGTTTGCTTTTTCTGTAACGTGGCTTTGTAACATGGTAGTATGCCAGCTTTCCTTTTAAGTGGTCTAGAACCTTTTATGATTTAATTAAACTAATGTGATACTTACTCATCTGCTTCCTTTCTACCACCAGGCTTCCTTTTATTTTTTTAACTAAGTTTTCCTGATGGTGACAGATGCAGACAAATTACTGCAGTTGCTTAACACATTTGAAAAATAAGGCCACTTTTTTAGGAGTCTCTATATAAATATATGCAGCTGGCTCCAGATTTTAACACTTGGGATAGATGATGGCTCTTGCTTCTCATTCAGGTGGATTTCAGTCCTATTTCCTGTCTCAGCAAGGCACGTATTCATCTCTTTCCCCAGGCTGTCACCCATAACAGCCAGATCCATGTGAAGAGGAAAGGTGACAATGTTTCAATTGCAGTTTTTGCTGATCTACCCCACGCCTTAGTTACTCGGTCCTCACAGACAGAAATCATGCAAACTTCACCAGCGTATGTTTTGGAATGGATGGTGTCAAGTGTAATTAAATAAGATTAAACTTTCATTCTGCACTCTCCTTCATGTCATTCAGCAAGACAACAGCAGTTTTGTTTTGGTTTTTTTTTTTTTTGGCTAATATTTACCAATTGATCTCCAAGTTTGAAAATCATAATCAACAGGTTTATAAACAGATATTGAAAACCGTACCATAACCCCACAGGGAATTGGGTCCCAATATTATATACACCTTAATCATGCTTATGGGTGGGGAGGGGGAAGGAGACCATTGTCGAGGAGTTGCATGGAGAAATAAATGCTTCTTCACAATTTTGGTATTTAAACTTACCAGGACAAAATCCCAGTGGGAAATCCTACAGGTCATTTCTGTACTCTCTACCCCCAATTTTCCCACCAGGAGTACAGGGCAGAATATTGCCCCTTAATATTTAAGCAGAAGCTATCCCCAGAACAACCACGGGTGGCTTTCCAGCAGCCACCAACACCAACGACCGACTCTTCTGCCTGGAAGTGTGGGCCTCCTACACTGCCTTGCAGAGTACAGAGGTTGCCTGGCAGGCGGTATGGCGACACAGGCCTTGTCATGGGACAACCTCCCCTCTGGCATGGGGGGACAGCACAACTAACAAATTAGACTATCACTCAAAGACATCCGGTCCTTGGGAGAGGACTGCATTTTAAAATAAAATAAAAAAAAATTAAAATAATAAAAAGTAAAGTGTAGCAAGGCAAATTCTCTGTGTAGAATAGCTCCTTTGACTTCAAAGCCAATTTACAGGAAATGAAAATCTGGCTCATTGTTTTCTCCAAGGTGGGGGCTGGTTCGCATGTTTCTGGCACAAACCCCAGCGGCCCGGCCCGGCCCGGCCCGGCCCGGGGCATAAAGGGCACTGGAGCTGGGCAGCGGTGTTTGGGCATGGCACCCCACCAGCCACGGCCGCAGGTTGCCAGCCTTCAGCAGGGCCCACCAGCCACCTTTGCTCCTTCCTCCTCCTTGCCGTGCCCTGCGGCCCGGGGCTGCGGGGGTCAGAGCGGTGAAGCGCCCCGGGCAGCGGCCCCCCGGGGAAGGCGGTTGGGGGCCCTACCCTCTCCCCTCCCTGGCCCGCTCCCCGGGAGGCCGCTGTGCCCCGTGCACGGGCATGCGGGAAAGGCCAGCAAGGAGAGGTGAGCGGCAGCCGGGCCTCACCCCGCGGGCCAGCCGGGCGCGCAGGGAGGCGGAAGGCGCGCAGCGGAGTGGGCACGGCGGTGGGCACGGCGGCGGTGGGCACGGCGGTGGGCACGGCGGCGGGCGGGCATGCTGAGGGGCGGGCGGAGGGCCGGGCTCTCCCGTTGCCAGGTGAGGTGCAAAGTCTCCGCCTCCCCTCTGTAAGCGCGCAGGAGCGCGGAGCGCACACAGGCAGGCAGGCGGCTCGGCTCGGCTGAGCACGGCGTGGAGCGCCCCAGGCCCGTCGCCCCCCCGTGCCGTCGCCGCCCCCCGCCATGGCGAAGGCGGGCAGGAAGGGATGCAGCTGCCCAGGCTTCCTGAGGAAGAACTGGCTCCTGCTCAGCACGGTGGCCGCCGTACTGACGGGTGAGTGAGGGGGGCAAGGCGGGCGGCAGGGAGGGAGTGCGGCGCCGCCGCCCCCCGCCCGGCCTTGCCCGGCACGTTACGGCCCTGCCCGTCGCAAGNGCCGCGGGACCGGGCCGCGCGGTGCAGGGCGATCCGCGGCATCCCCCCTGCACCGATTGCGCCCGCCGCCGGTGCCGTGGAAGGCGAGCGGTTCTAACGGCGGGCGGGTGGGGCCGGCTGCCCTACCCCGACGGCGCGCAGGCCGGCTGAGGAGCTCCGGGGCCGGGGCGTTGCGTAGCCGTGGCCGCGGGGAGCAGGTTCGCAGTGGCACGGTGCTGTGGCGGCCGGTCTAAAACGGGGTTTCGCGTGGGAAAAGGCAGCGCCTCCCTCCCCCGAGCGTTCAGGTCGGCAGCGGGGTGCCGAGACGTGGGGTGCCCGGGGCCCTCGGGGCCTCCTCCCCATCCTGTGTGACAAAGGTGGTAATTAGTGGGGTAAAATTGTGTTACGAGAAACGTGCCAGTGCACCGGGTGACTGTGAGCCCTTGGTGCATGGGTGCTGCGGGTCTCCCTGGCCGACCCACGGCAGGCTGTGCTGGGCCTGGGCCGCGTTTGGGGGAACGGCAGCATCCTCAGTCGGGACCGGCCGCAGGGGAACAAGGCGGACGGACTCAGGGTGCCTTCGGTTAGTCTGCAGGCTGGAGCCCTGCTAAGATGGAGGCTGCTGGGCAGGAGAGCCCTGGTGCTGGCTTTGGGGTGCTTCTGATGGCCTAAGCAAGCAATGCGACTGGAAAAAATTGGCAATACCATCCAGCTTTCACTGGGGTTTTCAGGGGTGTCATTATAAAGATAGGAGGATGTCTTCTCTGCATGCGGACAAGTTTCTGAAAGAGAAGTGATTTGAACGCCATCTTATTAAGACTAGGTGGGCAAAAGGGCCAAGAGAAGCTGTCAAATGACTTGGCTGAAGACACTTTTCCATAGGATGTAATTTTGGTCCTAGTCACACACCCTTTTCATTTTCTCCTGGTCATTATTTTGATGCTAAGCAAGCAGAGCTTCCTTCGCATTATTGCTCCTGTAGAGAAGTGCTGCTTTAAGTACTTCATTAACAGCGCCTGCTGTTTGATGGGTCTCTTTCAGATGATTTTTCTGCTGATTTGAATTTCGTCTGGAACATATCTATTTCTGTGCATGTTTGTTCAGGAGAGAATTATTCTTTTGTATACTTGTGTGTACATGTGTGTTTTCCTCCCCACGTTTGAAAGATCTCAGTTCTTTTCCGCCTCTGTAGTAAGTGGAAAGATTTTTGTGAGTTCTGTGTTCTAAGTGCTAAGGGCTTGCTTTGAAAATGTGGCTGTAACAACTGGAGGAGTGTGTGTCTGTGTGTGCAATTGCTTTTTCAAGCACTCCTGTCAGGTACAATTCTATGAGTTGACATACTTACTTCCCAGTTACAGAAGCAGGATTCATTATCTTCAATGAATGTAGGTAGAACTGAAGCGTATGATGTGATCCTACAGGCTGATCATTCTGAAATGAGATTTCCCTGAGAGCCACAGAGCCTGGCAATGTGGGAACTGTGGGGACAATTTGACCCTAATCCCCCTAATACCTAATGGGAATTCACAGTGAGAGAGTGACAGGCACCCAAATACCTCCTGTGTCTTTGGACTTCTCTACCTGCTACACTGTAATTAACAGCCCAGAAATCAGGGGAGCTCTATGATATGGCAAAAAGAGTCTTCATAAAAATTCTCTGAGCTTTGGACCAAATTACGTTTTGCAAGTAGCTATGTATCTGCTGCATTTTCAATATTTCTTGGAGGTGAAATAAATTACACAAGGAGAACAGTGAAACCCTCGCAAGGATGGTTCTGTTGAATTGTATGTTATCTTTTTATTACAGCTTGAGGAATGTTTGCAATACAGATGGAGCCCACAAACCCTTCATAATTAAATTTACATGTTTATTCTTTTTTAATATACACTGGGAAATTGCTCTGAGGTTTATTAATCTACTTACTTTGGAGGAAGAATTTAGCATTCATAAACAGAAGAATATCACTTATCATTTTGAAAGCAGAAAATATGTTTAGACTTTTCAGAAAAGTACGCATGAGTGAGGAGTGAAAGTTGTCCAGCTGTGCTGCAAAGTGCCTGATATTCCAGCACTATCATATGGAATAGTGATTTTTGCTCATCATTATCAGAGCTGTGTTCAGCATCCTAAGTGGGATATGCTTATCTTTGCTAGTACCCTTATTAAACTGAAAAGTTTTCCTGATTACTTGTTGTGCCCATCTCTGACAAGAGGAGATAGAAACAGACAGAAACCCCTCAGAATTCCAAACACTTCTTCCTTCAAGAGTAGTTATTTTGTGTGTTATATTTTAGGCATTGAATCATTTGCCTGTCATTTACATTTTCAAAAACATTAGAATTTCTTTCATAGCAGTTGGGGAGGAGGATTATTTAAAATCTATACACAAAATATCTTAAAAATGTGCCATCTTTTTTGTGAAAACACCTGTATGTATTGTTCAAAGAAAACAAAAGTCGAGATTCAAGAGGTCATTTGTCTTACCTTAGTAGAGATTCTGTTTCAGACCACCAGACTGATGTGGAGAGGTCTATGAACTCAGATCTGGAGTCTGAAATGGACTGAATTTCAGATTCAAGGCCAGTTCTAAGGCTTTCGGTTTGTACAATTTCAGTGATAGATTTGCCTGAGTACTGGGTCTGAGAAGCAAGTTTGTTGTTCATTAGTTCTTAGGGCATACAGTGGGTCACCTGTGCTGACCAGTGGCTCAGAGGTGAGGTTTGGGCTCATCTGCACCTCCCCTGTCTCACTGCCCTTCTCTACGAGGCAGAGGGGCAGGAGAGTAGCAGCCTCATGTAGGTAACTGCGAAAGGAGCGGTATCTGGCATCTTTTTGCTCTGCTCGCCTTGCTAAGCACAAAGCAGCTGAGCTAACAAAAGCAGTTTAAAAGTCAACTCACTTCAAGTGCTTCTTCAGCCTTTAATAGAGTTGTATTGCTTCCAGTTTGTACAATCAAGTCAGAATAAACCGGAAATATCCCTGAAATTTACTCACCCTGAAACAGGTTTCCAAAGGACAATTGCAAAGGGAGAGTTTAAGTCACACTTCATAGGATTCTCACAGAGCATCTATTTTTTATCATCATTTTGTCTCCAAGAGGTCACTGCTGCAGCGCAACCAAACCAGTCATGAGGGTAAAAGGCTGATGATGTGTAAATACTTACTTATTCGTTAGTCTGCAGGTCATAGCGTAATAGCTTGTAGTCCTGGTCAATTCTTCAGCCGAACAGCTTTTTTCTTACAGTGGAAATCAAAGTGGAAGTGATTTGAGTGCATATGGTGTCAGGCATTGAGTTGCAGTAGCACACTATACTAAAGCAGAGATCTTTTTATGTAGTCAGGGAGTACATGCAGATAGGTTGCAAATACTTGTATTTTTCAAATCTACTAGACCAGTATCTTTTTGTAATAGTTCTGTGGTTGGGGAACATGATTCTGAGAGATTCAGTTTGCATAAATTTGCAGGTTACAAGTGCTGTTATTTGCCGTCTGTCTGTCACTTCCTGAGCAATTCAGAACTTCAGATACTGCCTGTGACTGTTTTTTTTTCAACAGCACATGTGTGGGACACTGAAATTGTTCAGATATTCATGAGGAAGGTGTGAGAAATGCAGTATTTGGATCGATATAGCCAGCAATCACGAGAGCCTGCGGGCGGCAGGTGTCCTTTCTTCACCTGCCGTAGATCTCGTGTGTCAGAGGTGTATACGTGCCGTTTCCCTGCGAGGGGGTGGTGAGCATTTTTGTGCTCCGCCATTCACGTCCTCCTCGTCGCGCATGCACGTGACGCCGGGCGCGCATACCGTACCCGGCAGGTACCAAGAGAAAGGGGCTTCCCTGTCGCGGCCGCG
>VZTQ01016401.1:0-14572 GCA_013400755.1 Pelecanoides urinatrix | reverse complement strand
GGGTGGGGCGGCCGGAGGACGGGCCGAGTGCGGAGCTGCGGGAGTCGGGAAGCGGTGGTGGGAGGCAGCTGAAGTGGCGGAGGGAGGCAGGGGGCGGGTGAACGTCTGCAGCATGCCTGCCTACCTGGTTTTTGCACCTCTGACGTTAATTTAGTCTCTGCGGGGTCAGACACCATGCCTGTGCCGTTCCCTTGTGGGAAGAGTGAGACCTCTTTTTCTCCCTGCATTTGAGAGCAAGAATAAAATATGGTATCACCCCAGCAGTCCATATGCCAAAAATTTATTCTCTTTGTTTTTAATGAAAATTATTATTTTATATCACGGTATTAACTAGTAATATCTCCCTATAAGAATATTTTTTGTTCACAGGTCTGTGTTGAGAAAAAAATTGTCAGGTGCATTCACACCCGCTAACCGTAGCTAGAAAGGCTGGGCTCCCTCTGTAATCAGATATGAGGGGATTTAACAGCTGCTTTTAAAAGCACTAGTTCCTTTAAAATTCATCCATGTCAGAGCAGTGTCAGCACATGCTAGCATTATTGGAAGCCCACCAATGCATTCTTGCAAGAATTAATGTCTCATACGGTGAAGACAACAACAGAACAATTAGTAACATATCACACTATTGATGGCCTCTCACCACACGGAAGGCCACCCTGAACCCTGCAAGCTCACCATATTCCTGAAGGTGGGAAGTTTCTTTTGCAAATGTAGCCTGCAGCCTCTAAATCCCATAAACCTATAAAGTCTTCCAGTTTCTCCCAGTAAGTTGTTTCTGTCTCTGGCAAGCATAATTGTCGTGGTTTAACCCCAGCCAGCGGAAAATGGGCACCACCCAGTGGAATAAGGGGGAGAATAGGGGAAGATACAAGTAGGAAAACTCCCGGGTTGAGATAAGAACAGTTTAATAATTGAAATGAAACAGAAGTAGAACAGCAGTAAGCAGATGGGATCAACAATAATAACAGAATATACAAAGCAGACGATGCCCAGTGCAACTGCTCACTGACCTGCGACCACGCATCCCGAACCGCGCCAGCCCGAACCGCGCCAGCCCCGCCCCCCACACCTGGTTTTTATACTGAGCATGATGTCACATGGTATAGAATACCCCATTGGCCAGCTGGGCCCACCAGCCCGGCCCTGCTCGGTGCCCAGCAACAGCCAAAGCCGAATGGGCCATTAACGCTCCTTTCATATCAAACCCAAACCCAGCACAGCACATCCCCAAGCTATGGGGAGGAAAGTTAACCCTGTCCCAGCCGGAACCAGGACAATAATTTAGAAATAAAAAGCCCATTCTGGATATGGAATGAGGGTTCACTGTTTTTCATTTCCACATCCTTGTACCTTTACCAGAAAGTGGCCTAGTAGCTTAGTTTAGGCAGTCTTCTGTACCATTCCTCTTTGCTTGCACAATACAGTGTGAAAGTAACAAACAATGAAGCAGATTCATTGTCTCTTGAAATACACTAGCAAAAACAGTGTTCTCTTCTTCACAGCAGGAAAAAAAATTAAAGGGAATATACTAAAGCAAAGGAATTAATACCCTGTCAGTTTCTGACAAGTATAGTTGTAAAGTAAACATCTGATTCCTTTCTTGCATTCTGAAGTATAACATTTTATTAATTTGGAATTTATAACAAGTGAAGACCAGACATCCTGAATTGACTGTGGTAGCATGCAAATTTAACAGAAGACTCTGGTTTCTTCCTCGTGTGATTTAGAGCAGCATAGATAATACTCGTGACTTTTTATGCCTCTTTAGACAGGTGTGATACTTATCCGTCTGTTCTTCTCTGTCACACTGCATACAACTCAATACAAGATGGAATCTGTTCAGAAATTGTGAAACCCAGCAATTCTTTAAAATTAAATTCAGACATTCTTTAGGACAGAAAGTAAAATGCAGAATGGCCAACAGTTTAATCTGAGAATTTCACATACTACTGAGGATCAAAAATGCTTTGAGCCAGAAACTCAGCCAACAAAAGAAACCAAAGATAACTGAAGTTAAGCATGGTGCCTCTTTTGCTCTTGAGCTCTTTTGAAGTAAAGAAAACCTAACTTTTATTTGTTCTTCTTGCATGTAAGGTGTTTTCCTGTTGTCCATGTATTTTGTGTCTTGTTTTAACACAAAGCCTGGGTTTCACTTTATGTAAATTAAGTGAAACTATTACTAGAGGTGAACTTTTAAATAAAGGGAGCTTTGGAAGGAGTGAGCATAAGGTCAATTTACACTCTACAAAGCCCCAAAGCTAACAAAGTCAATAAAATATTTCTTTCCGTTTGAAAGAATAGCACCAATACTAATACTAGCAAAATATTTACTGTTTCCAATTTCCCAATTTTATTTAAGGGCAAATACTACAATGCAATTACGAAAGTATTTTTTTTGTTTTCTGTTTACATCTTAACAAAGTACAAAGACACTTTCTTCTTGTATACCCCGGCAAATAGATAGTGTTCAGGTTGAGACTACTCACAAACAACACTTGCATTAGCTTTTTTTTTTTTTTTAAAAAGTGCCTCATGGGATTTGTGGAAGGCATTTTTACTTATGGCCCCACAAGAGTATCTTATGGTGTGAGATCACATCTGTATCATACACTAAGCTGAAGATCAGGGCTATATTGGACTTAGTGTACCAGATTTATTTTTCCGTGTACCATTGTTCCACGTATTGCATATTCCCTGAGAACTCGATAGCGTGCCAGAAGATTAAATGTGACATGATAACAATTTCTCTGGATTATATATAATCTAAGTATTTTCACAATATATTGCAAAACAGCCATTTCTTGGTCCTTTCATGCTTTTGGAACTACAAACAACCTGGCCTTGCTTAATCTGAACTAATTTTCTAGGTCGTATCTCTGATTTCTCAACGCTTTGATGTCTTCATTAGTTTCAGAATAATGATGTTCCTGCATGTCACTGTCTTTCTTTAGTTTCCACTAAATTGCCTTTCCGGCTGCTTATCTCAATTTATTACAGTCAGAATCATTCCACTGCCCTTTCAGCAAGGGGATAGCTAGAACTGTATGTCCTGTTCACTGTCCTTTCCTCTCATCACAGTTCAAAACAGAAGCTGTAACAAGGGTCAGAATCTGGCAGACATTCCCAGTTACTAGCCTTTCACCTTTCTTATACCATTGCCAACCATTTAGTTTCTTGTGTGTTTCAGGGGTCTTAAGCGAAGGTGTATTTTTCCTGATGTGCTCTACTGAGCTAATACCTCTTGAGCTATACAGGATGTACAAAGGTGCTCATACAGCTTTGGGATAGCAAGCAAATGTTGTGGAAAGAGAACAGAAGATCAGTGGGCTTTTACAAGAATGGGTGAGGAGCTCTAAGGTTTTGGGTGGCGTTGGAATGGTGCTATTTGTGTTGTAATATGTTAGGCCATGTGAGCAGAATGTTAGACACTATGAACACCAGAACTAGGCACATGAAAGTATTTGAAATGAGTGACAAAAGGGGTCCAAATGAAACCACTGTTTTAAAAAATTGAGTGGATTTGGAGACATGGAGGAAGCAACAAGACCTGTACATGTCTGGATGACTGCAGAGGAGAGAGGTCATAGTTAAAGAAGGCACCCAAGTTACAGATGGGTGGGGTGAAGGAGAATGGTGGTGGTTTTAGAAGTCACAGCTGAAAGGGGTCCTGAGGAAGGTCTGCAAAAAAAGAAGGGCAAGTTACTGTTGTTGCATTACATTTCAATTTCATTGTAAAACACGGGAATATGGAATACAAATATACCTCCTGGGTTATCACATTTAGTCTACTGCTGCTTCAGGTTACACCATTTTATATAAACTTCTGTAACATATCATGCTCCACTGTAAAGCTGGATAGGCATCTTGGTGCTGCACATCCTCCTAGGAAGCTATATTTATCAGTTTGATTTTTGAAAGCCTTACAATTTCCAGTCTAAATGTATTCAGATTCAATATGCATCTGTTTGCTAAAATATTGCTCTTTCTCTATTATTCAACCATTTTCTGTATTTCTAGTTCACTCATCCCTGTTGGACAAACTAAGCTTTTTAATCTCCTTTCAGAAGATAGGCTTCTCATTCTTTTCATCACTCTGCAGTCCTTCTTTGTGTGTGTTCCAGTTTGAGTTCACTTTTCCTGAAGCCTTGAGGAGTTTCACACAGTATTCCACAACAGAACAGGTGCTTTCACCAGGGCACATCCAAATTCATGAGGAAATGTAGGTGGTATAGCTACTGGGAAAGAACTGTCGTTTTCCCTAAATTACTTAATTTTTGACATAATCTTTGTAATATGGTGTTTATTATGTTGAGATTGTAAGTACTGTACTTAATTTCACAAATCTCATGAGTCACTGAGTTTGTTGAGAAGCTGTGAAAGAGGCAAATTGTATCTCCAATACAACTTAATTTATCTTAACAGAGTTAAGGACTAACCAAGGAACGAATTCTTCACAACACCTCTCTGTATTTTTTCTGTGTGTTAATGGATTGTTCCTATAGGTAGGTTCTGTACAGCAGTTCTCGCCAGTGTACTGAGATACATATACAGATGAGGCACAATCATAAAGTTTTTTTCTTTCCTTCAACTGTATTCTTTTATCTTGGCTTTCTGAGATAGAAGTTATATCTGCATACTGAAAATATTTGGAAGATACGTACACATGAAATTCATCTACAGCATATTTAGATAAATGAAACTAAGAGTCCAGTAAGACAGACTGTTAAATGATCAAACTGCTTAGCCATCTGCACATTGCTCTTCTGGGGCAACACTCGTTCAACGTTCAGCAGAACTGTGGTCACTCGTACTCACAGGAGAACAGCCATTATTTCCCTTTTCCTGGTTGAATGAAATAACTGCCCTTGGTTTGAATAAGGGTGGGTGGGTCCTGTGCAGGGCTGCATTGCAGAGAGGCTGCTCTGTGTTACCAGTGACTGCTACAGGCTGCTCTGTATTATCAGCCCTGCTACAGGCTCCCGCAGCATAGAAAGTAGCAGGAGCTATGTAGCTTTGCCAGTTGTAGCAGCCTTCACACCTGCTGTGAGTAAGGGGAGTATCCTTACTGGAGAAGCTGGTTTTTACCCCTCTAGCCAGTCCTCCACCTTGCTTTCATTCCTGAAGGTCCATCACAGGGAGTCACTGTCCACCTGAACTTTCCTCGCAGTCAGGTGACACTGTGTCATTTGTGTGAAGGAATTTACAACTGCTGCACCCTCAACAGGTTAATCAGAGAGAGGACACAGGGGGTCTCACCACGGTGGAGGAATGAGCATGCCTTCCTCCAACACATTCCTACTAAATATTTTTCAGTAGACCAAGATCCGACTTGGAAACTTTCTTCTTCTGGAAGATTTCTGAGAGGACTTTTCTTCACATATTTTTGTTAGCAAGCTCATAGTCTGGGCAACACCAGCATCCAGAGAGTTAAAATCAGCTGCCATGCAATTATACCCCAGAGACTCCAAATTCTACCTCCATAGTTGCCTACAGTTTTCTAAGAATCTTGGTTTTTTCAGCCAACATCAGTATGTTTATTAGAAGGAATATTAATTGTCAAGTAGAATGTAAAACAGTAAAATGTACAACATCAGAAAATATTAAAAATAATCCAAAGAGAGCTGAATTAATAAACTGAAATAATAAGTTTATAATTATTATTGTAAGTAAGAATTTCTTCTACACCCTCTATTTTTGTGTTCTGTAGTTGGCACTGTGTATTTTTTTGTAGTTAAGAGGCAGCCAGTGATATTACAGAAACTCTAGAGAGAGCAGAAAAAAAATGGATTTTGTAAAATATTACAAAAAGACTCAGACTGTATCATAGACTGAAAAAATCTTGCCTGCCTGTGCTGCAATTTGACATGTTTATATTGAATGTTTTTTATTGTGTTTCAAATCAAGTCAGTGAACTTTGTTTGCCAGCTTTTTCAGTCCCATGAATCATCTGCTGTAAAGATAATCCAATGAAGACCCACCAATATGGTAGAAGTAATTGTATTTTAGTCTGCTACGTGAACAGCATATCATGTGGAATTATGAAGAACTTAATCACTTTGTTAATAGCACAATCCATGTTGCTGCAGTACAATTAAATAATATCAGGTTTGAACCATGAGATGTGCCCATGTTTTTTCTTCTTTCAGTGCCATATCAAAGCAAAATTCCTATAATTCCCCTAGTGTCTATAAGTATCAGCCAGAATCACTAACTCTGCTGCAGTGCAGAGTTCTACATGCTGGAATTATATGAAAACAAGAAAAATAAATACCACAACTTTTCTCAGAGAGGGACATGGTATAATTCAGAACAGATCATTTTACGAAACAGATTATTTGTCCTCCAGAAATATACGCTGCATTTCTTTTCTCATTGTCTTTATGATTCATTCCTAAGGTTCATTCCCATAATGAAGTCAGTGGGAGTTGAATGTGCTGTTTCTGCAGTGTCGTGCACACTGTGGAATGAGAACCCCCTGCCAATTAACACTGTGCATCCCATATCAGTGTTGTCAACCATAAGTGTAAATAACATGTTAGGGAGTCCTACCTGTTAGATACCAATTTTATCTGGTTTATATTCTCTTTCTGTGAGAAATAGGACCAGGCATGTCTATGTGTGGACTTCAGTTATTTGTTTCTAAATAGTGAGTTGTTTTAGCTGTGAGTGAAGGTAAAGAAAGTAAAGGTGCATAGTGTCATGCTGTCTTGTTATCAAAGATGTAATCGGGTTCTGAAGAGCATCTAACCCACAATGGTAATGATGTAAAGCAAGTAACTACAGTCACTTCATACTGCGTGTCCTGAACAGACTCAGCTACTCAGGGGTTCTGAGTTTTCAAATTCAAGATCTGAATCTTGTTGACCCCACGACTGAAGTGCATCTTCACCATGCATGCAGCATGGGCAACAAACAGAAGGAGCTGGAAGCCACTGTGCAGCAGGAAAACTATGATATAGTTGCCATCACGGAAACATGGTGATGACTCACTGTCGTGGTTTAACCCCTGCCGGCCGCTGAGCACCATGCAGCCGCTCGCTCACTCCCCCCGGGTGGGATGGGGGAGAAAATCAGAAGGGTAAAAGTGAGAGAACTCGTGGGTTGAGATAAAGACAGTTTAATAGGGAAAGCAAAAGCCGTGCACGCAAGCAAAGCAAAGCAAGGAATTCATTCACCACTTCCCATCAGCAGGCAGGTGTTCAGCCATCTCCAGGAAAGCAGGGCTCCATCACGCATAACGGTTACTTGGGAAGACAAACGCCATCGCTCCGAACATCCCCCCCTCCTTCTTCTTTGCCCAGCCTTATATGCTGAGCATGATGTCATATGGTATGGAATAGCCCATTGGCCAGCTGGGCCAGCCGTCATGGCCACGCTCCCTCCCAGCCCCCTGCACACCTGGCAGGGCAGGGGAAGACAAAAAGTCCTTGACTAGCGTAAACATTACCTAGCAACAACCAAAACATCAGTGTGTCATCAACATTTTTCTCACACTACATCCAAAACACAGCACTATACCAGTTAATAGGAAGAAAATCAACTCCATCCCAGCCGAAACCAGGACACTCACACAACTGGAGTGCTGCAATGGATGGCTATAAGCTCTTCAGAAGGGACAGGCAAGGAAGGAGAGGCGATGGTGTAGCCCTGTATGTTGGGGAATCTTTTGATTGTCTGGAGCTTAATGATGGTGATGATAGGGTTGAGCATTTATGGGTAAGAATCAGGGCGAAGGCCAACAAGGCAGATATCATGGTGGGAGTTATAGGCCACCCAACCAGGATGAAGAAGCAGATGAAATATTCTATAAGGAGCTGGGAGAAGTCTCACAATTGCTAGCCCTTGTTCTTGTGGGGGAGGGAACTTAACAGATGTCTGCTGGAAATACAATAGAGCAGAGAGGAAACAGCCTAGGAGGTTCCTGGAGCATGTAGGAGACACAGCTGGTGACTGAGCGAACTAGGGAAGGCATCCCGCTGGACCTGTTGTTTGCGAACAGAGAAGGACTTGTGGGTGATCTGATGGTTGGAGGACATCTTGGGCATAATAGTCACAAAATGATAGTGTTTTCGATTCTTGAGGAAGTAAAGAGGGGGGTCAGCAGAACTGCTATCTTGGACTTCCAGAGGGCAGACTGTTGTCTCCAGTTTATGAGACTGGTTGACAGAGTCCGTTGGGAGGCAGTCCTGAAGGGCAAATGAATCCAGGAAGGCTGGACATTCTTCAAGAGGGAAATCTTAAAAGTGCAGGAGCAGGCCGTCCCTATGTACCGCAAGATGAGCCAGTAGGGAAGAAGACCAGCCTGGCTGAAGAGAGAGCTTTGGCTGGAACTCAGAAAAAAAAGGAGGGTTTATGACCTTTGGAAGAAGGGGCAGGCAACTCAGGAGGTCTACAAAGATGTCGTAAGGGTATGCAGGGAGAACATTAGAAGGGCCAAAGCCCAACTAGAACTTAATCTGGCTACTGCCATAAAAGACAATAAAAACCATTTCTATAAATAAATTAGCAACAAAAGGGGGGCTAAGGAGAATCTCCATCCTTTATTGGATGTGAGAGGAAACATAGTGACAAAGGATGAGGAAAAGGCTGAGGTACTTAATGCCTTCTTTGCCTCAGCCTTTAATAGTAAGACCAGTTGTTCTCTGGTTACCCAGCCCCTTGAGCTGGAAGACAGGGACAGGGAGCAGAATGAAGCCCCCATGATCCAAGGGGAAATGGTTAGCAACCTGCTACACCACCTAGACACACACAAGTCTATGGGGCTGGATGGGATCCAACCAAGGGTACTGAGGGAGCTGGCGGAAGTGCTCACCAAGCCACTTTCAATCCTTTATCAGCAGTCCTGGCTAACCGGGGAGGTCCCAGTTGCCTGGAAGTTAGCAAATGTGACGCCCATCTGCAAGAAGGGCCAGAAGGAGGATCTGGGGAACTACAGGCCTGTCAGTCTGACCTCGGTGCCAGGGAAGGTTATGACGCAGATCATGTTGAGTGCCTTCATGCGGCACGTGCAGGACAACCAAGACATCAGGCCCAGTCAGGATGGGTTCATGGAAGGCAGGTCCTGCTTGACTAACCTGATCTCCTCCTATGACATGACCCGCTTGGTGGATGAGGGAGAGGCTGTGGATGTTGTCTACCTAGACTTTAGTACAGCCTTTGACACCATTTCCCACAGCATTCTTCTGGAGAAACTGGCTGCTCATGGCCTGGATGGGCATACTCTTTGCTGGGTAAAATACTGGCTGGATGGCTGGGCCCAAAGGGTAGTGGAGAATGGAGTTAAATCCAGTTGGCGGCCAGTCACAAGTGGTGTTCCCCAGGGCTCAGTATTGGGGCCAGTTCTGTTTAATATCTTTCTCAATGTTCTGGATAAGGGGATTAGGTGCACCCTCAGTAAGTTTGCAGACAACACCAAGTTTGGCGGGAGTGTTTATCTGCTTGAAGGTAGGAAGGTCCTAACAGAAGGATCTGGACAGGCTGGATCGGTGGGCTGAGGCCAGTTGTATGAGATTTAATAAGATTAAGTGCTGGGTCCTGCACANAAATTTTTTTACTGAAAGAGTGGTCAGGCATTGGAACAGGCTGCCCAGGGAAGTGCTTGAGTCACCATCCCTGGAGGTATTTAAAAGACATGTAGATGTGGTTGCTTAAGGACATGGATTAGTGGTGGACTTGGCAGTCCTAGGTTAACATTTGGACTTCATGATCTTAAAGGTCTTTTCCAACCTAAATGATTCTGTTACTCTAATTATATAAAAAAGGCTTCAGGATTTAACCATCACTCCCTGAAAAATTGTGAATAGTCTCCACATTTGGTTGCTCAGATGACTGCTGAGAGGACAACACGTTTTTACAGGTTCATGATAGCTGTAGGACAATCTGTGACACTCAACCACGTTTGCTAGTGTAGATGAGCCCAGAGATTACGGAAGTTGTTTGAACAGGGTGTGTGTTTCTTTTATTACTCATTTCCAAATCTTTGTCATGAACTGCAGCACAGTACTTGAAGAGAAATGTAGTAGTCCTATAGTTGTTTCCAAATAATATGTAATTTCCTTAGACAACATTTCAGAAACAACAGCAATATGCAGAAAGACATACTCTAGATGTAGGGCAGATGGTGATAAATGAGTGTTCACCAGGTACCCAAATGTCACAGAGTTAGCTTTGCAAATATTCAGAACTTACAACATAATGGTCTCTCAAGACACATTTTACCTATTTCTGTGGTTCACTCACTGCACACATGTACACAGGCCAGGCTGGTTCTGCCACCTTATTACACACAGCTATCATCTCCTAAGCCCTGGAAAGCCTCAGGCTTGGCAGATGTGATGGATTGAGTGGGACATGTAGTGCAGCCAGTTGCAGGTGCTATCCCCCTGCAGTACTTCCTGCTCCCCTTTCCCTGGGTAACACAACAAAAAATGGGTCATGCCATGCAGAGAAAGCATGTATTCCCTCTAGATTGTTATGTTGGGACTCCTGGGACTACCTGAAAGATGGGTGCCAAGAGATTTCTCTTGGTATGCTCATTTGCAGCGATTTTCTTCTGTTCTGTTTTTCTTCTCTTGCTCTTCTCACCCTCACCTCTCACTTCTCTTAGTCTGCATTTACGGCCGTTCTTTAAACGATTTTCTGTCTGTTACCAAGCTTCTAAAAGGACTATGTGCTGCCTGGGAGAGTAGTGCCAAGGAGTCAAGGCATATGTTGTTTCATATGGGTTCAGACAGGAGAAGTGTCCTGTGGTGTCTTCATGCATTGCATGCATCCCAGAGACCCAGACTGCACCTTTCCCTTCTTTGTCAGTGGCTGCTGGGAGAGAAGATGTAGACACCATGCTATACAGCATGTGCTGTACTATGCACAGTTGCAAGCAGATATTTGCCTTCAATTCAGCACTCAGTGGGTAATGAAGGGTTCTGAGTTGCCATGTCTCTCACTGAATTCATTTAGAAATTAGATCTCTTGATACTCAATTTAGCCAGAATTGAAGCATTACAAAGTTCATATGAGAAACAACAGTCATAATGCTTCTAAACACTGATGAACACATTTCCTATATCAGTGATTTTCATTTGGAAATCATGTTGAAAAGGAAAATAAAGGTATTGCCTGTCAAACTGAAGAAATTTGTCTTTTGGCCTATGATTTATTTTCTTTTGGTAGAACTCTTATCTGTGATTTGTCTCAGAAACTAGAACTATCTGATAAATCATTTAATCCAAAGATAAAAGGAAGTACAAAGGTGCCTTGTGCCATGGCTCAATCACTGATTGTACTTACAGTCTTTTGTATTTTGTATATTGGTCATGTAGTGGAATGAGTGTGAAATATGCTGAGGGTATTTTTGTTGATCAATTTCCTGGAAATTATTAAATTAATTCAATGATTGTAGTCACACTCTTTTCTAATTATGTAGAGCAGCAATTAGTGAAAGTATTGCTGCTGGGTAGACATATTTTTGCCAATACAAATGTTCTAAAATATTTACATCATATCACTTTATTTTTTTAATGTTTGGTAGTGTTTATTATATTGATTTTTTTTTAATGCCAAGTGTGGGTCTTCTAGAGCTAGTGAAAACAGGTAAAAAGTCATTGCCGGACTGGACTGATATTCAGAGGGCATAATCAAGATTTTTGCAAAGACATACTGAAAGACATCCTCCAAGTTCAGAATTATCATCATCAATATATAGAACAGAAAAGGAAAGATTTTTATTTTACTTTAGAAGTTCCAATACGGCTGTAAAAATGTGGCTATTGCTGTTTTTTTTTTTGTTTTACTGGTCTTTTCCTGTTTTTCCACCTTTTTCCCCATGTTTCTACTATAAATTACTGCTAACTTGTGTTACATTTTTTATGTGCCTTTTAGGTATTGGAGTCGGCATGCTGGTACGGGAATATGGCAAACTGTCTAACCTGGATAAATTCTACTTTTCCTTTCCTGGGGAAGTGCTGATGAGAATGCTCAAACTCATCATTCTTCCATTAATCATATCAAGTATGATCACAGGTATGACTGGAAACGTACTGTTAGCTGATGAGATTATCATTGTGGTTCAGCTTTTTTTCTAAAAGAAATAACCTTTAAAAACAATTTGATGGAACTCTATAATGAAAAATATAGATTGCATACATTTAGATTAAGCTTTTCTGTATATAATGAGAATGGGTTTGGAACAATTAGCACCATTATCTGGTAATTAAGTTATAAAGAGCTGTGAGATAATCACTTAAATGTTTATAGATTCTTGTATCTCTTTCTCCCTATTTTCAGGAGTGAGTTAAACAGTTGCAAATTGCAAGCCCAAATCTGCAACTGCATATTCTCAGGTACAGAGTTAACTACTCTAAGTAGTCTCATGGTGCCATTTCACAAGAAAAGGAGAGCTGATCTCATAGCTTACTGTCATAAAAAGAGGAGATTCCTCACCTACACTTCCTTGGTCTCCACAAACTCCCCTAAGGTACCTTGCATGAGCTCTGGCCTTTATTGAACCCTTCTGTGAGTCCATTCAATTCACTGACCAGATAGAAAACTATAAATTAGGGAAAAGAAAAAAAGTTTGGTATGCTTGGTTCAAAGGGGAAGTGCAGGAGAGTGGGGAGGGAGGGAGACTGTGTGGCCAGGAAAGGGTTATGGAAAGAAGAGCAAAGATTTCCTCTTTTGGAAGAAGCAAGCAAGCTGTTGGCTGGAACCCCACCATGGCATGCTAGAATTTGCTAACAGCTCACCGAGTAGGAAAGATTTGGAAAGATTTGCTGGAGCAAGCCCAACGCGAAGAAACAGAAGTGGATGTCAAATAGCCTTTCGGGGTGGTGGGGGGGAAAGGTAAAGAAAACCAAACAAACTTGTTTTTATTCTTTAAGCCTTTACTGAGGAACAAGGGTTGTGACTATTTTCTTTTAGCTTCCTGCAATGAATCAGGACACATTTGTCACTATACTGTCCCCTTTCATCTTCACAAAGCCTCTATTTTGGGAATGTATTCATGTCCAGGTGTTTGTTGTTTGGTTGGATGGTCATGGAAATATGTCAGACGTTTGACTGCAGAAAAGGAGAGCATGTTGTGATCAGAAGATGAAAGGGAAATTTCGATCATGCCTTGAAAGTGGTTTCAGGAATAGGATATTGAATACAAACTCCCAAGTTCCTCTAAGTTCATGGCCAAAAATACCACTAATTTCAGCAGTGCACCCCAAAGTGGGCCTATGGCAAGAAGAGCCTAAGGGAAGCTGTCAAGGCCTTTGGGGCATATCTATAATGCAAGGTGACAGGAACCCAGTGTTAGAATTGCAATGGAGAATGTCAAGAGCTGCAAGATGGAAAGCTGCAAGAGGCAGAGTGAGAAATGGTGGCAGAATATAGTCAAGGGCTGTGTCTAAAGGAATGAGGGAGATGAAACACTTGTTAGTGTGTAAAGGAGAGAAGAACAGAAAGAGGAATAAAAAGAGCTTGGTGTTTTAATTAATAGACAGGACAGCAACATTTTTATATAACGGAGGAAATGAGACAGAAAGCAAAGGAAAACTGAACTCTACTTTTATCATATTGAACTTGAGTCTGTGACAGGAGATCCAGGACAAGCTGCCAAGATAAGACTAATATATTTCTTTTTTCAAACAAGCTTTTATTTCTCAGTGAAGTTGGGCCTGTGTCTTCAGAAAGAAATTACGTAATTAGGATAACTATGAAATGAATTAATAAATGTATCCCTGTCCAGCACTTGCAAGGGGAAACAAGAATCATTCTGTTAAAAATATTGTGCTGCTATTTAATGTTTAACATTCCAGTATGAGTATCTGCATTTGTAAGTACTAACACGAGCTTGGATTTTGAAGATTGCAGATTGCAGGAGTTTTAGATTCATATACAGACATGAGAACGAGATGCTCTGATTCTGACCTTTGCATATCCAATTCACATAGAAAAGAAGGGCTTACTTTTTCTACACTTCTGTGGTAGGTTTTTAGGCAAGAAAAAGGAAACAAGATTGATAAAGAATGGAAGGTACTTCAATAGAATATGTAGAGCTTTGCTGCTCTTGAAGGCAAAAGTACTAGCTGCCTGGGTGCAAGTAATGCTGAAATGTGTGGCAAGCAAATGGCATATCCGAGCATGATGGTTTTCTCTGTTCATCTGCATCCTTCTTCAGGATGTTGCTGAGATATTTTGCCCCTTGTAAAAGAAATATGGTAACCTTTCAAGCATCAGAAATGCACATTTGAATTGAATAAGTAGGCCTGTGTATAATCATAAAGCACACTAGTCATTTTTCCTCTTTACCACAGAGTCATACAGAATGGTTGAGGTTGGAAGGGAACTCTTGAGACCATCTAGTCCACCCCGCCCTGCTCAAGCAGGGTCATCTAGAGCAGGTTGCCCTGAACCATGTCCAGTCAAGTTTTGAATATCTTCAAGCACGGAGATTCCACAACAGCTCAGGGCCACATATGTGACCAGCATCACAGTAAAACAGTGTTTTCTTGTTCAGATAAAATTTCATGGTTTTTAACTTTTGCCTATTGTTTCTTGTCTTATATCTGGGTACCACTGAGAAGATCCT
>VZTQ01016390.1:0-80032 GCA_013400755.1 Pelecanoides urinatrix | reverse complement strand
CCTTAGATGATTTTTCTTTGTATTTTTCATCTATGTAATAAGCAATAGAGTGAACCTTGCCACCAAATTCTGTTAGGTTGCACCTTTACAAATCTCTATTAAAATCACTTTCTGCTGATACCTTTGATGATGATTCTTTAAGCGGCCTCTAAACCACTCATTTGTGACAATTACTTTCTTATGTCAGAGAGCTGTAAGCTATGAAAACACAAGCAGGTGCTAGCGGACTATCTCCTCTGTAAGCTATCCCTGATTTTGTTATTTGGGATTTAGTTTTGTTCTACCAGAAAGAGCTTCCTGATCCATAGATGGCCCAATGGTTTGGTCCTGTGGTTTGTACTATGGAAATGCTGATAAACCACAGTATCAGAAAATGAGCTATCTGGCTCTAGGTTTTTTTTTTTGAAATTTTTATTTTAGATGCCTTCATATCCAAAGGTTTAACTGACTACAGAGAAAGACTTGAATGCAGAATCCAGGACACATTCTCCAGTTCACAATGTCTAGCACAGCCCCAGCTTGCTTTTGTGGCGTGTAGCAAAATGACTTGGAATCTAAGTAATAATTCTCATGTCCCCATCACTTAGCTGTACAGTGCTGAGCTAATCACTCTGTCTCCTTGGCTCACTTACACATGCAAGGATTGTGCTCATAGGCCTGTGGGAGAGCAGGAGAAAGGCTAGTCAGTTTTCAATAGGCTAGACATTTTCAATACATAAAGTCAAATGGTAAAAGCTACTGTGCACTCTGTTCATGGGCTTTGTGATTCTGCAGTTGCAGGGAACTGTCATCTTTGGAGTGTCTGAAGAAGGGGGTGAGTCAGGTAACATGCCGTCTGAGAGTTAAGCAGTGCTTAACGTGTCAGGCAGATGTCAGGCATCTTCCACAATCAATGACTATATTACTGAATTACATAAAATTTACAATGAGCAGGTCTTTAATTAAACATTTAATCCAGTCCCCAAGTATATGTACATAGATTTGAATTTTTAATGACAACTGCTTGAACTGTAATGCATCTATCAGATTGAATTGGAGAATCAGTCACATTGTGCTACTTTTTTTCTATTTTGATCAAGAGTGTGGTGGTCGAGTTTACCTGTTAAAAGCCACTGACTTTCTCACTATAGTTTAGCTGCATATAAAGACATGCTGAGAATCTGCAGGTTCAATTTAATCTTGCAGTGAATTAGCCTTACCGATTGCTGTATCTCTACATCTATGTATTTATATCTCCACAGGGAACAAAGGAGAAAGATTTCCTAGTTACAGTCAACTCATATTCTCAAGGATGTGAATTATTCCAAACAGGGTTTGGGGCTTGGAAGTGGTGCAATTTAGTGCATTATTTCAACATAGAAATCTTGGAATACGAAATTTTGATTTACCTGAGCCCATGGACATCAAGGACCAATTAGTTTTTTTCAATTTTTATTTAGACCTATTATCAGTTGATTGCAAAGTGAGCTTTGCTAGCTGAGAGTTTAGTGAATGTTTCTGAAATTTTCGCTTGGCAGCTGTGCCTGTCCTACCTTTAAGTAAGGAACACATGGAGGAGGCCAAGACATTTTTTAAAAGCTGACCTGCAAGGAACTTTTATTAAATTAGTTTTGTCTTGCATTTGTAAAGCTCATGAAGTTTTAATAAAAAGAAAAACATTGGGAGTTTTCTTTCCCTCTACCCCACTCTCCTTTGTACATCATCTTGAAAATTAGTTGTTAGGAATACCAAACCTGATCTTCCCAAGCTGGCTGGCAGACTACTGAGGATATGAGGAGTCTGTATACTGTTAGTCCAGCTATTGTAAAGCCCAAGCCATGAGTCACCATCTAACACGCTTTAAATTATCACACTATAAAACCCAAACGCTTTGGTGATCTTTAGCTTGTCTGTTAATTATATCAGTTCCTGGGGTTCTATTTTCAAACCTATTGCAAAAAACTAAGATCTTTCTTTTACCTAATCACATAAGCCCAGAAACTGGGACTATCAAAAAGGCAGGAAACAGGATAATGTCACTCCCCAGCCTGGCCACACCAAAGTACTTAAAAATTCATCGGAATGGTGGAGCAATAGTTTGACTCTAACCACAGCATTCTTTCTCCAGAGCATTCATTACATGCTAGAAGTAAGTGTTTAGCTGAAAACTAGAATAATATTTTCAATTCCTCAAGCAGTTTCTTTCCAAATGTTGAACTTTCAGTTCCTTGGCTCTTCACATGTCATAATTTCCCCCATTCTCCAGGCTTCATACAGCCTTCCAAAAGAAAGGACATGTGCACTCAGAAAAGTCATTGGAAAGTAACTTACTTTCCAACTTTACCCGATGTCTTTTAAATATCAAAAATAAATCTGCCCACTGGCTTAATATTTTGCTATTTGTCATTCAAAGCCCTTTTGCAATGGCTAGAAGGTGGAAACGTGGAGACGCAGCTGACATCTGAGGCTTTGGTAGAACCTCACCGTTAGGCAGGCAGAAGCATAGGTTTCTGTGCTGCAGAAGGGTCAGTACAAGAGAGAAAAAAGCAAAGGGTGAAGTTTTAGTTTCTGTTAGCTTGCATTCCACTTTTGCATATGGACTATTCTTCTCTTTCTTAATAGATTTGTTTAAAAGTGTGTATTATAGCTGCAGGATATGCTGCCAAAACTAACAGTAGGCAGCCCTAGAGGCAGAATTAATGGCCGAGGGATGAGTTTTGAATCTGAGCCTGAATAAAGGCCAAAACTGTGTGGGGGGAACGTAGTAGATGTGATTGAAAGCATTCAGTATTTCTGTATGACTGATGATGGGATGGTCTTTGGCGTTTGGATTCCTTTACTATCCTGCAGGTTTTATATACAGTAGCCTACCTGATAACACCTGTTAAGCAGTTAACTTGTTTGCAAATTGTTTACACAAGTAAAATAAGCCTCAGTAAAATGCATATTATGTGAGCAGTATCTGTCTATGCAACATGTGCTTTGTAGAGTTCATACTTACTGCTGAAATGTTTATGCTGGGTGAATCAGGTATTGTTAAAGTCTTCCCTACATTTCTAAGACATCATTTAGTCTCTCTGTGCTCCACTTTGGGTTTACTGGTGTTTCTGGCTCATGCATTGTAAACTGAAGTACACCCTTTCTACAGTTTTGGACACAGTTAAATACCCTATTTTATTGGTAAAGACTCTTTTTTGTTTAAATAATTCCAGGGGATGCTTGTGTTATGATTAGGTTCTGTAGGCACAGCTGCTAGTGGAATTTAACATCTCCCACAGTAAAACAAGACTAATCAGGCAATCAAATCTAGTGTTAGATGTGGACAAATATTTTAATCGTCAGTGACAAAGTTTTCTATACAAGAACCTCTAAATCCAAAATTCAGTTATGAAAACACTTTTATTATTATTAGCTGTCATAATTATGGATAAGCAAGGAGACACCATGTGGTCAGGAAAGGACTACCTTGATACTCTGTTGGTTTCTAAAAGCCCATGACCTTGGACTTAAGATATAGTGGGTTTATTTTTAACATGAGAACACAGATGCTTTCTGTAAATAGAATAATGAAAGAGATTTGCCTTGTAATTTATCAAAAGGTCAGTGAAATGTGAGTAGATGGAACAATAAGTGTGTTTTAGCATCAAATATTTTAAGACAAGCTCAGCAAAATCAGAGTGTCTTGACACAAAACATTTTAAAATAACTTCAAATTTATAATTTGGCAATGCTGGCATTCTTGTGATTTAAATAATACATATATGATCTCATCAAACAGAACAGGATATTTTATAATACATAGGTGGTTTTAAGCAATAAAGAAAGCATGTTATGGTACGGTTTAGAATGAATCTGTTCCTACCTGAGGAGATCTCTGTTACCTATGATTTATACTGTTCTTGTTAGACCGGATAAACTGTTAACATTTCTGTCACTAAAACTTCACTTTGGCAGATTTTTTGTTGTTATTGTTATTTTTATTTTATTTTAGTGGTAAAGCATGTTAAATGTGTCACATTGCATTTTAAACTTATGTATGCAGTGTTTTCTACAAAAGCTTTGATAAAACTACTTATCAAAGAACAATCCTCTTTAGAAAGGTGAGTTAAATCATCTTTCTTTATCAGCAAGTATGGTCTTCTCACGGTAGAAGAGGCACTGTGACTCTGGAGATCCTATCTGCGGGGCGATAGCAGACTCCTCACTGATTGCAACCTTAAGATACTCTCCTAAAAATAGTTACAATAGTTACCTGACTAGCCTTGTTTCTCATGCTGCTATATTACAATATGCCTCTTCATAGTTGCATTTAGCTTGGTTAGATACAGTCATTACTGTATAGCACTGCGGTCTTTTGTAAAATTAATCCCACTGACGCTATTTTTCCTGGCTATAAGCCACAGAGTGTGCTCAAGGTGGGGAAAAGGCGATAGGTTTGGCACTCTGCGTGGGTGTGCATGTTTTTTTCTGTGAACAAAAGCAGCTCAGGATGATTTGTAATGCTGAACAACCGGTTAGTGGCATCCTGTTTCAGGAGCAGGGATAGCTTCTGATTCCCTCATTGCTTTTCTGCAGAGGCTGAGTAGTCAGCACAAGCGGCTGCTGTGCATGCAGGGAGGATACAGCTAATCCGCTGCTGATGCTGCAGCCCAAGATGCCGTGTGTGCCACATCTACTTATCACAAGCTGTTCTGGTTTTGGTTTTTTTTTTTTTTGGGTAGCCTATGATGGCTACTATCAAGCACATTTGGGCATGTGTTTGTTTTCAAGTTACCTATTCATGAAAGGGGCGATTGCCTTGGAAACACAGGTGTTTCACTTTCTATTGCCTCTGGAATGGTACTGTGCCCACCTGTCATAGCACACATGCACATTAACTACCATTCCCATAGTCTCAGATACCTCTAACCACTGTGCAGTCCTCTATGAACCTGTATGTATTTACCTCCATGTTTTATTTAAGAGTGAAAAGTGATTAGAAATATTTGCTTCTACTGAAAAAAAAAAACCACACAACAATAAAAAGGTCTTTATTTACGATAAGGGAGTTGCTTTTTTTTTTCTTTCAGTTACTGGTTGCTGCTGTGTTCCATATACCTTCCAGACTGTGTGTAATCTTGCAATGATCCTTAACGTACTAATGCAGCACATCTGCTTGATCATATCTCATGTGCTGGCTGCCCCCTTTAAGTCTAACATTTTACAGCTCAGGAGCCCCTCTTCTGTTACTTCCACAGCAAAATTTTGTTATGTGAGGTGCAGGTCCCTGCCTGACTCCTCACTGAGGAGTGACAGGGTTTCTGGAGTTGGCAGCACAACCTCCTTCGCAGAGGCAGACCATTAATATCACAGCCTAAGCTTGCTTGTCATGTCTTCTGTCATCAGGTTTGCAGTAGCCCTCCTGGTTGGACTCCAAAGTAGTGACTGTACCAAACAGAGAGGCAGAAAACTCTGAGTACAGGGCTGTGCCAGCTGCTGCAGCTGATGGAGTGCTGGCCTCCCAAGAGCAGGTTAGTGTTAGTTGGTGGCATTTTCAGGTGTCCACAGTGCATACCAGGCATGTGACTTCCTCCACAAGTGCTGGATGTAGCTTCTCCCTCTGTTCAGTTGAATGGGGAGGGCTTCTGACTAGCAAAGTTTTATGTGGCTTTTGACAGTAAATTTTAAAAGATCAAAAAATCGTTGCTTAATTGTTAGCACTTAGAAACTGGATAATCTTGGAAGACTTGGAGAATTGCTCCTTATCATCTTAATTTTATCCTTTTGCATTTTCTGGCTGTATGCATATCTATATGGCACATGTTAGGTGATGACCTGTGGCCATAGTAGGTTTATATGTTATTAATTAAATCTGTGGTGTTGCTTAGAGGTGACAGCAAAGCAGAGCACCACTGCTGTGAGTGCTGTATGAATAAGGCCTTTAACAGTAACTATAATATGTCTCCTTGCTTATTTGTTTTTGCCTTTCCCCAAAAAGCATTTTTAACAGCTTGTATTCAAGTGTCAGGAGTAAGAACCAAGACCTCCAAACACAGAAGTAAGAGTACAGCGAGGAAGTGGTTCACAAGACTACTGCAAGACAGTAGCTCACAGTAGTGGAGAACCGGGATGTGTGGTGAATGTGCCCTTCACCTGTGGGTAATGCCTGCAAGCAATGAGATACCACTTTTAATATGAGTAGCAGATGGATGAAGGTCACACCTGCGACAGATGTAACCCCTGCAGGCTGCAAAAACAGACCAGGCAGGGGCAGCACTCACAAAGGTGTTTGACGCACTCCAGCCCCAGCAGACATGATGTCTGCTTTTGGGGCTGATGCCACATCTCTCCATGTCTGTAGGAGATGGCAGGCTGCTCTGGGGCAGAATTAGGCTTTTCTGTACTCTCCACACAGTTGCTATATTCGAATATACATTTTTTTAATACATGATTTTATTTGACAGTTCCCACAGTTTCCATGCGCTACCACAGGTTTCAAAGCCAACGGCATTTTTTCAAGAGCATTCTGCTTGATGATGACCTTTACTCTGCACTCATTGCCCCATCTCCCACCTGCCGCCCTGCCTCGCCCCTGCGGAGCCCGCAGCCCCACTCCCTGACGGGGCAGTGGACCNCCAGGCATGTGACTTCCTCCACAAGTGCTGGATGTAGCTTCTCCCTCTGTTCAGTTGAATGGGGAGGGCTTCTGACTAGCAAAGTTTTATGTGGCTTTTGACAGTAAATTTTAAAAGATCAAAAAATCGTTGCTTAATTGTTAGCACTTAGAAACTGGATAATCTTGGAAGACTTGGAGAATTGCTCCTTATCATCTTAATTTTATCCTTTTGCATTTTCTGGCTGTATGCATATCTATATGGCACATGTTAGGTGATGACCTGTGGCCATAGTAGGTTTATATGTTATTAATTAAATCTGTGGTGTTGCTTAGAGGTGACAGCAAAGCAGAGCACCACTGCTGTGAGTGCTGTATGAATAAGGCCTTTAACAGTAACTATAATATGTCTCCTTGCTTATTTGTTTTTGCCTTTCCCCAAAAAGCATTTTTAACAGCTTGTATTCAAGTGTCAGGAGTAAGAACCAAGACCTCCAAACACAGAAGTAAGAGTACAGCGAGGAAGTGGTTCACAAGACTACTGCAAGACAGTAGCTCACAGTAGTGGAGAACCGGGATGTGTGGTGAATGTGCCCTTCACCTGTGGGTAATGCCTGCAAGCAATGAGATACCACTTTTAATATGAGTAGCAGATGGATGAAGGTCACACCTGCGACAGATGTAACCCCTGCAGGCTGCAAAAACAGACCAGGCAGGGGCAGCACTCACAAAGGTGTTTGACGCACTCCAGCCCCAGCAGACATGATGTCTGCTTTTGGGGCTGATGCCACATCTCTCCATGTCTGTAGGAGATGGCAGGCTGCTCTGGGGCAGAATTAGGCTTTTCTGTACTCTCCACACAGTTGCTATATTCGAATATACATTTTTTTAATACATGATTTTATTTGACAGTTCCCACAGTTTCCATGCGCTACCACAGGTTTCAAAGCCAACGGCATTTTTTCAAGAGCATTCTGCTTGATGATGACCTTTACTCTGCACTCATTGCCCCATCTCCCACCTGCCGCCCTGCCTCGCCCCTGCGGAGCCCGCAGCCCCACTCCCTGACGGGGCAGTGGACCTGCCTTTTTTTTTTTAAATTGCAATAACCCATAGAAGAGCTGCCAAATGCAATGTCGGAGGCGGGTGCCCGCCTCAGTGTGAATTTTAGGAGAGGTACGTGTGCCACCTAGAGGAATCCCGGCTGTTTCGGGCGTGGGGGGACAGGCGCTGCGCTGCCCTGCGCTCCGCCCTGCCGCCGCCGGGTACGGAGCAACCTGAAATGTCGGCCTGCACTTCGATGCCTACGGGGGATCTGCAAAAAAACCCCAACACCCAGCAATGATTGAATTCGCTCAGGAAGTCTCAGTAAATGGTGTGCTGTGCCTCTGCAAAAGCTTTTGCATATCCCTGGAAATGAGGCTAAGAAGGCTGTACTCTTTTCTATTCCAGTAAAAGAGATAATGCCTTTGTTTGCATGTTTTAGTAGTCCTGACATTTGTTAATGCTGTCTAGCAGAAACAGCTCTGACCTGGCAAAAACAGAATTCATCCTTCCCTCCTGCTAGAACCTTTAGTTTTAATTTGTGTCTCCTTGTTTTTTGAACCTTGCATGATCTGATGCTTCTGGCATGTACTAGCTTTACATCAGCTGACAGAAAGTTCAGGAGATCTCCCGTTCAGGATGAGGCCACACAGGGAGGAGCAGATGGAAATGAGAGTCGTTGCTGCCAGGAATGGGAAACGTAACATNCCAGCCGGAACCAGGACAGTGGGAAAGAGTAGAAAATGGAATGAAAAAGGAAGAATGGGAATTGCAAATACAAACCAGCAAATACTAGAAAAAGGGCAGTGAAAGCAAAGAAATTCACAAGGCAAATATGGTTGCCTTTTATTCCTGCAGCTTCAATGGTCCTTTGCAGAACAGCTTCCTCAAGAGAAGGCAGCTGTGATGGATGTTGTTCATGTAGTTCCTTGTAGTATATCTTATTAAGACACAAAGCAACTCCTGGACCAGGGTCACAGGCATCCAGATGGTCTCCTCTTACGTAAATCCTGGTTTACATAATAGGACCTTGCTCACAAAGAACTGACCTCTGATTTCAGTGAGCACATTTAACTTGTTCTCTCAAATTTCTGTTTGCAATGCTCATTTCTACTATGCCTGTCCCTTTGGGAAGTTGGGAATGCAGGGACACCTGCTGAAGCTAATTCAAAGTAATGATTGTTTGTGAGAGTGTTAGCAGCTTGGGAGCAAGAGGCAGAGCCTCATAATTTCATTCCCTGTTCCCAAGATCTTGCAACGTAACAGAAAATCTGTGTCCCAGATTTGGATCCTTTCCTTTCCATTTAGTTCCAGTACTGAGATTTTGGGGGATGACTAAACTCTGTTTTGCATAAATATAGAGCCTCAAGTGTGGCTGAATAACCCCATGCCATAAATACTTGTTCAAATAGGACCTACGCTGGCAAGGAGATGATTCTGCATGGGGTCATGTGCACAAAGTTTCCTGTGGGTAAGACACCCTCAACTATTTGCACGCATGAATCTTCAAGCACTGCTGGAACCGCAAAGCAGGGTTTCAGTGCAGCAGTCATTGCTTGACAAGGTCAGCTCCCTGGTTTCAGATCATGTGTTTGTTTTAGTGAACTGACCTAGTTAAAGAAAACAGTCCCATCCCTGGCCATAGGTTCAAGCTGAAGGAGCAGAGGGGAAGTTAGGTCTTGTTAATTAGATATCTCTGAGCACTTGCTTCTTGGAGACACGTACAAGCTGAAGCACAGCAAAATACTCCATGACTGCTGCTGCAAAATGTACAGACTGAGGTAAGGCCAACTTGTCACGTTCGCTAACTTTCCCCCAATTTTGTTGTGCTAAAAGATGTTGAAGCCTCATTTGAAAATTTCTAAATAGAAACTATACTGACTCAGTGACTTTAAAGAACTAAAAATTTTCCCCAAAACTCATTGTCACATTGCTTACAAAATAATTTCGAATAACAGTTAATAAATGATACACTGTGTCCACATTTTGAAACCTTTCATGACTTCTCTGACAAGTGACTAATATTAGGGGATGACTAACCAGGGTCAGAGTATATCTGACCTGGTTTTTTTCAGTGACCTTATTTGATGACATCAGCCTCACACACAAGGGCCTCACTCACAACACTCTGTAACATCTATTAACTATTTGACACCATGGGATCTCCAAGCATTTACTGCAAATGACAAACCCATGAACAACAAATGGCAAGTACTTTGCCCTGTAGGCACTTGCTCACTAGCAGAAGCTGAGGAAGGTGCAAACACAGCGGGGCAAGCTCAGGTGACAACCTGTGGCTTGTCTCCTACTCCATGATACTGTCTAACTGGTGCAAATGTGATGAAGCTTCCCCATCTGTGGAAGAGGAACAGGCAGCCTCACCCCCTCATTTGCTCTGCACTATTTATTGAGATCGTTGTCCATTGAGGTTGGCCAGATCTGTGGCTGATCAGTACCACTCTGTGTAACAGCAAAAGGATCTGTAACTGGGATGTTGCACAGCAGCAAGGAGCAATGCTGGGCAGTTGTGCTTGCAAAAGCAGGTACCTCGTGGTAGCACCAGGCATTTCAGGACATCTCTGCACCTCTCTGTATCAGGGTCATATACAGGCATACTCACACTACCTTTGAGCTACCTTGCCTGGTTATTGAAGTCAGGGTGAAAGTGCTTTCAATTGCTAAGTACTCAGCGTTATGCTGCTGCAAATTCATTATTTTCTGTACCCACATTAGCTAAAAATCACCTAATGCAAGTCTGAGAGCATGTACACACTGCAGCGATGCCTCCCTGTTGCCTCCCTGTATGCACCATAGAGTCTGCTGTTTTTCTGGTGTGATGAAACTCATTAGCCTCTTATGTTGTGTGTAGAGAAGAGGTAATGTTCAGTTTCCTACTGCAGGGAAGAAGAAAAATACCACCTTCCTAGTATGACAAGGTGATAGATTCACTTCTTAGAAGTGAATAGAGGGTTAAGTCACTTCTTAGAGGATGCGGGTTGAAGTCCTGAGTGAAGGAGTCATAAGCAGATGAGGAGGTGGCTGTAATCTTGTATTTGTTCCCAGCACCTTTGGCTCAGATGCCTTTGTTGAGGAAGTCATTGCTGGGTCAGGTTTAATATGAAAAATGAGATGTTGTGGGGAGTCCCTTTCTCTTAACATACAGAAGTCTTCCCACACAGGGAAATGTGGTTCTTCTACTAACCTATTGTGGGTCTTGCATCAGCAGGCAGAGTTTTCAATTGAGTCACTTTGATGCTAGATCTTCCTAAAGAGGAGACAGTTTTGATAGTGGCCAGTTAATTTCATTAGTTCCAAGCAAACTCCTGGGGGGTCATGGAATTTTGCAGCCCAGAGGAAGTACTCACTAGAAGCTGAGTTTGGAGTTTGTTTTTATTGTGATTTGCATTAACAAGAGAGACAAAGCTTAGCAGAGTGTAAGCTGACATTACATTCATTTTGAAGTCTAAGAAATGGTTTCTATTTCTACTACAGTTGGTTCCAGCAAGCCAGTCTTGCTTCTGCAAGCAAGACAAGTGGGACACTGTATGACTGTCAAAAATAGAACACTGTGCAGGAAATATTTTTTGCAAGATCTGTGCCATAACCAGCTATAGGTCTGTGCCCATTTCAAAAGCAGATTTTTTTTAGCTGAATATGTGTTAAAGAAAGATGTTTCCAGGGGCTTGTCACAGGTCCCCTCTAGAATACACAATGATTGATCTTTAAAAAAAAAACTTACAGGGAAACACCATAAAGAAACCAATGCTATAAAGCAGTTGTATCCATATAGATATTGTCACCTAACTTTTTATTCTGAGAAAGAACCTATTGCATACTGAAATGAGATTAAATATGAAAACATATGCTATGGACAAAAATGTTTGCTTGCCCCTGGTTGGCCCTCTCTAGCAACATGGGGTGGTTTAAAAATGATTAAACATTTAAAAAAAAAAAAAAAGAATGCGTTGTGCATCAAATACCAAACTTAATACTGTACACAGTGAATCTGTAAACTGTGACTAAAGGTGAAACATTTTTAAAATGCCTCTGATAATGAAAAGATTTATTGTAAAATATGTCTTAAATGGCTTGAACAAAATGTCCATTGTGTGTGCACAAAATGGCTTTATTCAGCAGTCATTCTTGGATTTAGCCCTTGGTGGGGTTCAGATGCAGGAGGAGCAAAGGATTTGACAGCAGGGGAGCTGGAATCCATAACAAACACCTTTTTAATTTAGGGCAATAACAGTGATGTGATTTGGTATGGGAGAGCTGAATTTGATTATTTTTTTGAGTGCCTGGAGCTACCAGGCATGTGCTGATATTCTCATAAAAAATGTCTTTAGTGTGCAAGATGTTGAGGTCAGATACTGTACACCACAAAACTGCATGGCAGGTTCCACCTCTAGATTGGAGAGGTCCCTTTTTGTCAAGTGATCGCACAGCACAGGGTGTTGTCTTCTCTCTTTTATCAACAGTTATATTATACTGTGTTTCCTCATTCTTTCCTGACTTGTACACACTCATGGCTCCTGCAAAATCAGGCCTTGTGAGTACTCAGAAAAGTGCCCAGCTGCTTTTGGAAACACACATGCCAATTTTGCTCCCGATTCCCCAGCACGAAAGTCTCCCTCACTTTTGCTCATTCATGCTCTGTAAAATATCTCAAAAAAAAGAACTGTAAAATTTGTCACAATGAGTGGCAAACAAGAAAGAAGATGATTTTTGCATGCTTGCCTTGAAAGTGATCAGTTCACTTAAGAGATAATACATGTTTCTGAGAAAGGTATTAAAGCCTTTTTCCTTTTTTAAAGCTTTCTTCTCACACAGTCTCTTTCTGAAACTGTGTGGTTTTTTCTCTCTCTCTTATAACTTCTTATCCTTCTTCCTTTTGCTGTTATTGTTTCATTTTGTGGGACATTTGAGGGTACAGCTAGAAGGAGAGGAACTTCAAAAACTACAAACCAGATTATAAATCCAATTAGCCCCCAAAAATGAGCTGGAATAACAAGTTTTGTCTCTTCTCTCCAGAGAAACAGCTTTACCAGCTGCTGAGAAAATATTCCAGTCCAACTTAAACCTCATGGTTTTCCACCCATTTTAGATACACGGATAGTGCAGTCAGGATCTTTAGAACCTGGATCCCTCAGTGGGCAGATGACAATATGCCTTGGGCCAGAAACACCCTCTTCTCCCTTTGGGTTGCTCTGGAGAAAGGAGTGCTACTTTTCCTGCAGCTTTGCCTCCTTTACTGGCTCCTGTACCTGTATCAGAGAGATGGGAATTAGTACCTCTTCTTGTCTCTGTTGGCAGCTGGGCTTGCAATCACAGCTGTGTAAATACCGTGACAATCTTGTTCTGAATGATAGATTTTGGTGCATCTACATGCCAAGAAAAGTTACTCACGGTGGTGAGCAAAATGTGTCAACGCTGGGCTTGTGGACAAAGCAGAAGTAGCTGTGTCATCGCTGAACACCGTACAGACCACCAGTTGCTGTATACTGTGGTGGAGATTAACACAGATGGGCCCTAGCTATGGATCCAGCCTACTGTTTCCCACCTAAAGATTTTACCAATCACCTGCTAATGCATAAAGTTCAGGATGCTACAGAGCCTACATTTCCATTTCTGTGTTTATTTTGTTTATTTTTAAAGTGCCATTGGCACATTTTGACATGTCTGAAAAGGCAGCTTGAATAGAACAAGAAGAAATCTTCAAATACAACATAAAGTGTAGGGGCTTAGGTCATTATTACTTGTGGGTCATTATTACCTATGGGTCATTCTGCTTGATTTTGCCATAAAAGGAGATAGCAATTAGACAATAATGAAACAAAGTCCACCAGTTACTGGTTGAAGTCCAACTCTTGCAGGCTAGTCATTAGTCTTCTGCAACCTGGTGAAAACTGCAGTTCTGTGAATTTGGAAATGCTATCAGACTTCCTTAAGCAATAACACACATGCTGGAGGGAGACGTAGGTCATCTTGACACAGCCCACTGTGTTCCTGTTTCTATATTTCCCACCAGCTGGGTGTCATTTGGAAATGACCACAGTAAGATGGCATGGTTATTTAACTGCCAAATTTATGTTCTGGAGATCCTTGTTTAGTTATTGTTTAGCCTTAGAAATATCTGAGGACCTTGATGCACAAATTTGCATTTCTGAAGCTCTTTAGGTACATTACCAGAACAATCTGATCTTAAAACACACTGGAGAGCCAAATGTGTCAGCCATGCCTGATCTCTGCTGGAATAAGCTAGGTATTTTTGTGCTAATTGGATGCACTAGGAATTATCACAGCGTTGTTACTGAAGTAGGAATTTCACAGAAAACCAGCCATATGATGTGATGGAGTTGGAGTTCTGTTCATTGACCTGAACTTGAATCCCTCCTCCTTTCTTCAAAGGGTTTGACCACAGCTGTCATTTTCCAGATGAGTTCTCTGACCACTGGCTTCAATGACAGTGGAGCCAACACCTCTGGTTCTGAAAGGAAAGGTACCATCAGGAAAGGAGGCAAGGCTAAGGTTCCTGCCCTGTCTTCACGAAGTGGAGCAGCTTCAATGGGAGAGATTGAAATGTCTCAGGCTCTTTCACCTCTAACTCTGGCTCTGATTTGTGAAAAAAATGTAGCATTTTTTTCATGTTTTAAGGATCTTTATGCTCTTAGAGCTGTGGTTATGATTTGTAAGCTGAAACAGTGAGACATTTGACAACAAGAAGACACTGATGCCTTATAGGAGGGTTATGAAACAGCATGAGGCTCAATATGGGGCAGCTTGGGTTGACACAGCTTCTCAGATATCTCTAGAGCCTAAAGAATTGTCTTCCAGAAAAGAAAATTTAATGCAGGTTAGAAAGGAACATAAATCAACAAAGTTAAACCCGAAATGGGGATTAGCAGGAATTCTGAAGAATAAATGCTTAAAATTACAGGAAATTATAATAAGGGTTTCTGGTACAGCAGAAACAGAAGGACTAAAAGAGAATTAGAGAGTTTTTCAGCTTATTAAAAGCTAAAGAATCCATGAAAAAAAGTACAGTCTGTAGACTTCCTGGTTTCACTTTGTGACAGTTTTTGCTGGGTAATGTTGTAGGCAGATACTCCATGCTCGCTATCTTCAAGCAATAGAGATATTGTGATTAACAGTTCCTATGAAATAAATAAACACTATTAATTTAACTGTGCGTGTCAGGTAAGAAGGCAAAAAGGATAGCTAAGGGATGGGACTGAGTTCTAGTTTGGTTATTCTTTGTTCTGTGACGTTGAACAGATTGCTCAATTTGAATTTATTCCATTAGTTGCATGTGCTTATTCTCGTTCCAAAAGAGTTGTTGGAAGGATTAACAAGGAATTTATAAGTATCTTTGCTCTCTCTTTCTCTATGTTGGAAGACATGATTCTGGTCAGAGACAAAGGAGTCCTATCTCCAGAAATTGTTTCTGTAGAAAACAGAACCTGTCTTCCATTGGCCAGGAGGAAATCACAACCTTACCTAGTTTTCTGGTCTATTGGAAAGTCTCCAAATACCACTGGAAAAGTAATCAAACCATTAGCAGTTTCCTACCAGGTTTCTGCACTTCATTAATTTATTAGTACTCTGGCTTGTTTCATACCATACCTGGGTCACTATGCTGGGTTATCATTCTTCATGCAACTTCTTATTAAATTCTTAATACAAAATAGGAAATAGTCTGTTAGGTTACAGGACACCAGTTGTTTCTGTCAGAAGGTTTGGGGATGTTTATGGCCTGCTGAGATCAGATGCTCATACCTGACAGGTGCTCAGGGATGGATACGTAACCACCTTTCCTGCAAACAGCAGCATTCACTGATGGCATCTGGGTGGTTTTACTGCATGCTTGTAGGTATACTAGCTTGGCTTGGCAGTGGTGGCATGCTAAGTGAGACATTTCAGGGCTGCTTAGTCCTTTTGTAACATCCTCTCAGGCACTGGTGTGACCCAAATCCAGAGGCACCTCTTCCAGGATCTTCCCCTGTTTGGGCCATCAAATAAGAGAGAAAGGGAGAAAGAGGAGAACTTCTATGTTTTCTTTCCTGGCTCCCAAACAAGTGTGTCTGGTAAAAGAGGGTATGAGAAAGTCCTGAGACATGTCTGTGTTCTCAGAAGTGGATCTGAGTGCTTTTTCCCTGTAGCCAGTGGAAAGGGACTGATTCCATTGATATAATCAGGACAAACACATAATTAAGCGGGTGTATTCTCAATCCTTTTTCTTAGAGCTTTTCCAAAGCCTGCTACCCGTAGTCATGAAAGGACTTAAAAGTTTGGGTATTGCAAACTCCTGCTTCCCATGGGTTCAGCATAAGGAGAGTTTTTATTCTGTTCTTCTCCTATCAGAGAAAGGGTTGTGCAGATGAGCCATGCTGCGGTGCTGATTAACAGATAAACCTGGAAAATCAGCGTTGTCAGTGTTTCACACATGTCCTGCAGTAAACACGAAAGAAAGGGAGAGGGGTACCTGTCAGGTAGTGCTACTGGAGAGGTGCAGGAACATAACATGTCTCAGCAGAAGCTGTCATTGATTAGTACATACCAGTGTGAAGAGCAAATCTTGCTTTTCCTTTTCTATTGCCATATAGATATACCTGTCACCATTTTTAACTCCAGAAATTTACATTATCGCACCTCTGCTTCTTCTTCTTAGCTGGTATCCCAGCTTCACTCCCATCTGTCTTTATACCTAAAATAATTAGCATGTCACGTGCTGAGCTTCCCCTACTCATATTAGCTAGCAGATATAGCTGAGATCCAAAAATGTTGAGCCATATGTTGAGGCATAGCCATATAAAGATAAGATGGATTAGGGTTTCATGTCTGGTTCCCTTACTTAGACTCTTCTAAAAATTTGATGAAGTAGTGAGTTGGAGTAACAGATGCAGGACTTGAAACAGTTCTACAAATTACAAAGGAATACGTCCAAGTGCAAAAAGTTTTCTTTTACATTTTAAGGGGCAAAATGGTGACAATAGTTGCATTTTACATGTATTCAAGATAGGTCTTTTCTCTCTGAGTTTTATTTGTAATGTTATCTAACTTCAGTTCTGGGTTCCACACATGCTGATATAGTCATAATTTGCCTCAGGATCAAAATGACTAAGATTTGCACCTGAAAAAATAAGAAGCTGATACAAGACTGATATGAAAATTAAAGAAACCAATACATAAACAGGTCAACCATTTAAATGAAAATATATTTGAATTGCAAAACCCAGTGCTACTGAAAGACTTGTTTTCAGAGTGATGTAGGGGAAATTTCTGTTAATTGTTTCCTGTTGTGAATCTGATGGGCTGGTGAACAATGTCTATTTATTCCTTTTTGCTTTCAGCTCCTATGGTAGGCTCATAAGAACTGTGTTGGGTGGACACCTCTGGAAAGGAGAGAAGAGTATCCCTTCCCTCAAAAGCAACTGAATGTGCTCAAGGATATATGGTCCTAGGCACTGAGAGATGTCCTATACCTGTCTTGATCCAGAGGAAAGAGCAGGGACCTTGCAGCAGAGACTGCTGAAGTGGGCAGGATATATCTAACAAGTCCAAAAGGGTGGTCTTATGGTGATGGACAGAGAGCCCTAAGGGACCAGAGAGCCTGGGTAGCCCCCAAGATGGCTGAAGTCAGGCATGGAAACAGGGACACTGGTACTGGGAAAGAATTAGTTATAAACACCTTTACATTTCTGCTGACCTCACTGCGTTAATTTTTTTCTTTTCCCAATTCTAAAATAAAACTGGCTTTGTGAGTTTGAAAGCTTTTTGGATTTCTTTGGGGAACTCATTATAAGAAAAATATCTCAGCAAGTCCATCTCAAAGCTCTGGTGAGCTTCAGGTTCCATCACAGAAAGGGCAGCTGAGGCTGGTAGACTGCTTTGTTTCAGATTTCCTCCACTGAGTGAGGCATGCTGCTGCTGGAGTCTTCGCCTTCCTGTGTTTATGAAAGAAAAATCAAAGTTGTTTCACAGAAGAAAGCCTAGTCATCACCGGCCATTGCTAGACCAGTACTGTTAGAGTAGTGCTCAGTCACTACTGGATCTTAGAGCCACCTAAACCCCTGATGAAAGCTTCACAGAGCCAGGTGCCAGACAGAGGCGATTCACAAAAGCCACAAGCCAGTAAGGCATCTCTAGGAAACTCTGGAGAGGAGGAGGCTTTGTGAAGTAGAAGAGCCTAAAAGGTGCCAACCACCCGGAAAAGTGCATCTGTTCAGAGTTCACAACCACAGATTTTTCCTGGAGCTACTCAAAGAAGCAGGGTTGGGTTATACTTCCTTGTCTCTGTCTCTCTTCCCCCTTTGCCCAAATTCTCAGCAGAAGTGTGAAAGACCACAGTTTTCCTTCCTTCTTTTCCTTCCTTTTTTTCTTCTTTTTTTTTTTTTTTCTTTTTTCTTCTTCTTTTCCTTCCTTCACCTGATTTTGACTCAATCTTGAAACAGCCCCCTCTCAGGATGATGCCAGGTGTTTGTCTTTTGTAAGTATCTCCTGCTGAATTTCCTCTGCTCTTTCCAAGATGTGGAGAATCTTGAGGCTGTCCCAACCAGGACTTGTGCTGTTATTCCTGCTTCCAATACTGTGCCATATTTGTGCTTCTCCAGGAAAAGGGTGAAGAACTGGAGAACATTGGTTGGCCTTTCTACTTTTCTCCTCCCTTAACGCTGCTGTGAAATTAACATTTCAATAATAGATATTGGCTAACTTTTTAAATTAAGCTGTGTTTTTGTTTTCTGGTATAAACACCCATAGTTTACCTGCCTCCTATAGCATGGGCTTGGGTATGAAGATCTAACTTCCTCCATTCTCCAGTGTGACAGCGATAGTTGTCATATGACTGTGAAAGGGAATTCTTGAAATATTGCTGAATATGTGTGATAAAATGTGCCTACCACAAAAGAGTTAACTTTCTCCCTCTCAGTGCATATGCTACTTCTGAGTCTTGTGGGAACTTCCAGAATATTAAGTACACAACCTACTTCACAAGTGCATGTAAAGATTCATTTTAGCTAACCTGATTTTTGTGTGCCCTGTTTTGGAAACATCAAGATCAAAAGCTTTGCTGACAACAAAATATCAGAAAGGAGGAAATATTATACACCTACTAAAAACCATACTTCCAAAACCAGAAGCACTCCCAAGTCAGTGGCCTCCCTAAAATATGCTTCCCTAAATGACTTGAGTAAAGTTGCAGAGTTTAGTAGCAACAGAAACAAGAACACATGGATATTGGAAACCTTCAGTATTGGCCTGTGTTGCCTAATGAGAGGGCTGCTCCGAGAATAAACTGTGAGTTAGTCTTTTCGTTTGTATTCTTCCGTGAGAAAAACAGATGAAACATTTCTCATTTGTTTGCTTTCTGGAAATGTATGCCACTGGATCAGTTTGCATTTTTCTTTCATTTACAAGACTTAAGAATAATAGATTACCTCTAGTGATCTTTGCAAAATTGTAATTTCTGCCAGCTAAGTAAATATATTTAAAACTGCATAGCAGATGTATATATTTACCACCCCTCTTCTTGCACAGTTGAGCGTGTAAAAGGAGGTTGCAGAGGTGCATTGATTTAAAATTATTTGTTCTTTAAAACATTAAATTGGAGAATTAATAGCCTATTTTAGTCACCCAGGTCTCAGTGAAGCTATGCCCACTCACTGCACAGACAGCAACCAGATGACCATTCTTTTTTACACTTCAGCTATTCCTTTCTCTTTCTGACCTGTGTCCTTCACATAACACCATCAATGCCGGACAAATCCTCAGTGATGTTAGTCCTTCCTCAGCAAGTTCTTTGTGTAGATGCTCTTCCTAAGCACAAGACACTGAGTACAAATTCCACACTGCTCTTGGCAGACAACTATAAAAATGTCATTGCTTATCACCTGAACCACTTGCCTTCTATCCGTCAGGCTGCCAGTCCTGGTGGCATATTTGTAATACAAGGGTCGCGTGTGCCCAGCCTCCCAGGCAGGAAGTCAGTCCTGGGAGACGTCGCAGTTTTGCACCTCCTTATTTGAGAAGCTATGTAATCACAGACGTCATTCGGAGTAACTGTTTGGGCAGAAGGACATGGTTTAGTGGGCATAGGGGGTGTTGGGTTGACGGTTGGACTCGATGACCTTAGAGGTCTTTTCCAACCTTAATGATTCTATGATTCTATGATTCTATGAAGGACGGGAATTATGGGTAGGAAGGGAGGACATGAGAAGCAGAGTCTGGGAACCATAGTGGGAGCATAGATCGTGAGGGCAGGGAGGCTACTCTCCCTGATGATCATATACTTTATATAAGCAAGCATGCCAATCAGCCCCAGATCTCTGCCAGTTGGTCAAACCCTTTAAACTCCCACCTGCCGTCTGTTCCTTGGGGTTGCAACATAAAAGGTTGTTCTCACCTCCTGATCCCAAAGGCCAAACTGCCTGAGCTCTGGGCTGCTATTCTTCTTTTCGGAAATCCCCAGCACACCCAATTTTATCCCAGAGTAGTAGAATTAGAGTATTCCTGATTCTAGTCTCTGCTTTGCACTAGTTCGCACTGTTTTATCTTGTTTCTTCTGTCCTTGTAGAGAAGGTGCTAATGGGCTTGCCTTCTTCCTGGCAGACCTGAGCCAGAACACATCCTTGAAAGGTTGTAGGGTGCTGTCTTGGAGCTGGTGGCCATACCACTTCATGTCACTGTTGACATTACTCATGTAGACAGGTGGAAAACCACATCAGAATGCTGTGCCGGTATACAGACATGACTTTTTACAGGGCAAAAAGATGAATCCCTTAAAATCTGGATGGTCTCCAAGGAAAAGTACATGACCTAACTGGTCTCCTTCTAAGGAAACATGCAGAGACTAGCAGAAGTAATTTCCCAGAAGCACCAGCTCTCTCTGGGCTTGAGACATAGGGCTATTTCTGTCACTGGACAAGCCTGTATTTTCACTGCTGTGGGTGGCAGCACCTGAAACAGGGAGGTGGCTTTGGCTGTGTAAGCTGTGTCCCCTTGGGGCAGTTAAAATGGATCCAGAGCAATATATAGTCTGCTCACTGTTTTGCTATAAACATGTGTAAACTTGCCCCTGGTTTCTTGTTTTGCTCAATACACCCTGCTTTGGCTCTCAAAAAAAACCTTCTCATCCTGGGGCTTCGCAATCTAGTTTTGACTAGGCTGGGGTTTTGCAGATAGTTCCCTGGATAAGGATACCAATGGCATTTACTTCCTTGACAACAAAGTCTTCATTTGGCAAATATTACAGTTTCTTCCAAGCTTGGAAAATTCCTGAGTTTGGGGCTCATTGGGGGAGACAAAAGCAAAGATGGACACTGTGCATAACAGTGACAATGATTTTCCTTTTTACACCGAACATGCTGAAAGCTGTTTCTGAAAAAGATTGAGGAACCTACTAAGAGATTCTGTGACACAGAATTTGGGTTTGCAAATAGACTGCGTTAGAAACTTCAAACACAGTTTGATTCAGTTCAGTTCACTGTGCACCCATTCTTATAAAATGGGATTCAGAGTTTGGAGTTCATTCTCTGCCCACCAGACTGCAATCATCCACTTTACTTTTCAGTACTCCTTTTCTGGAACACAAACATGAGGTCTGAAATGAATTTCTCACAGAATTGTGGAAGTTGGAAGGGACCTTGGAGGTCTCTAGTCCAACCCAATGGCCCATCAGGCCATTCTGGCCTGAGCTACACCATAGTGCACCCAGCCCTGTCTCCTGCTGTTTGCGGCTGGACTCCCTTGGGGGACCCCAGGACTGACTTGTTACCTCACCTTGTTTGGGGATGTAGACGGGACTGGTCACTGTCACCAACCTGACACCGCTGTGGGCACTGCCTGTGCTGGGGGCACCCTGTTTGTGCCCACCATGGAGCAACCTCATTCTTGCTGTGCCCTCCTGCCCACCAATATCTATGAGGAGGTTACTGAGAAGAGAAAGTTGCTCCTCAGAGCAGCAAACAGCAGGAGGGTGAGAGGCAATGGTCACAGACTGAGAGAGGAGATACTCAGCCTGACGATAAGGAAAAGGCTTTTCGCCTTGAAGACAGCCCAACGGTGCAACAGGGGCCCAGAGAGGTTGTGCCATCTCCATCATTGGAGTATTGCCAGCCCAAACAGGACAAAAAGCCCTGAGCGACCTGGTCTGACCCCACAGCTGAGACTGCTATGGGCAGGGGGCTGGACTGGAGTCCTCCCAAAGTCCCTGATGGGCTGCCTGATTCTGTGGTCCTCAGTCACGTAGGCAGGGCATCTTGAAATTCTCTGCTCTGCTTCAGTCGGGAACAGGGGCGTTTGTGTGTTCCTGCTGAGGAAGTCAGTTCCCTGAGGTCATGAAAACCACGCTGTGGTCTCAGCTGGCGGCCTCAGGGGTAGAGGGGTATGTGGAGTAGCCCTTCTCCTTGTGGTGGTGAGGGCCTGCCTATCCAATGTGGACTAGCAGCTGCAAGTTTAAATGAACATGAAATGCTGTGCTTGAGTTATTTAGTAAGGGTGACAGAATTATTTGTCTGAAATCCGGGGAGAATGGTGCCTTCTGCACTTTAATTCTGTGTTATGCTTCTTGCTCCTGTTCTCATGGTTAGTTTTTGCAAGCAGTTTGGTCACAAAGTGAATAATAGTAATAGTAATAGTGCCTTCCAATCTTCTTCATGCATGCTTGAATGCCAGGTCAGTTCTTTTTCTAAAGTGATCCAGTAGAAGCGGGCATTTGCAAACCATATGAAAATGTATTTTAGGTTTTTAAGCTTTGGCACAACTGAACTAGTGACAGGAAACCTCAAGCACTATATTACTAAGCAATAAATAGCAAGTGACTTTCAGTAATTCCTGGAACTCATTCACAGAATTACTACATGACATTTCTCAGTAATTTTGTGAAGGTATTTCCATCTGGCTGGCTTAAATGCTTCATACTGGTTAAATGTGAAAAACAAAACTATTTACTGAAAGCAAATTTGAACACAGACAAAGGAAATGTAATAGAGGGGGCTGAGCCTTATGAAGTAAAAGTTTTATGTGCAAAAGCTGTTGGGTTGTCTCGGGAAACCTTCAGGTATGATCCAGCCTAAACAAAATAGTTTTAAATATAATGACAGAATGGGATACTCACAGACTAACAATGTTCTTTCAGAGCAAGAAGATGGAGGTCAGAAATGGAAAGCTTGGCTGCAAGGCTGCACTGTTCTTTCTTGATGTCATGGTGTAAGAGGAACTCTGTGTGAAGTCCCTGCAATCTTGAATGCAAGTCATGGAGCTCAGCGACTGAGATGAGCCTTGGAGCACTCATAGATTGCAGATATTATTTCTAGTTGGTAGCATGAAAGACTGGAAGACATTTGCCTGCCTGAGGCCACAGCTAGATGCATGTGGCACATCCAGGATTATGAGAATTCCTGGCTCTTTCCTGGTTGGTAACCAGCTACAGCATTTCTCCCAGCTTGCTATGAGATGTATGTCTCATGTCAAAGAATGGGAAGGAAAATAGTGCATTAGCCTAAGAGACTCAAAACTTAGCTGTGTAAAATTGGTTCTAGGACAGGTTTCTATGAACCAGGAAGGGTATGTGTTGTGGTTTAACCCCAGCCAGTGGAAAATAAATGCCACGCAGCCGCTCACTCACCCCACACACCCCACCCTCCCACCAGTGGAATGAGGGAGAGAATCGGGAGGGCACAAGTAGGAAAGCTCCTGGGTATCTCAACCCAGCTCCCGGGCTGAGACAAGAACAGTTTAATAATTGAAATAAAACAGAAGTAGAACAGCAATAATAGCAAATGGGAACAACAACAATAACAGAATATACAAAGCAGACGATGCACAGTGCAACTGCTCACCGACCACCGACCGCGTGTCCCAAACCAGGGGTTAGCCCCCCCCCTTTTTTTTTTTATACTGAGCATGATGTCACACGGTATAGAACACCCCATTGGCCAGCTGGGCCCACCAGCCCGGCCCTGCTCCACTGCCCAGCAACAGCCAAAGCTCAATGGGCCATTAACGCTCCTTTCATACCCAACCCAAACACAGCACAGCACATCCCCAAGCTATGGGGAGGCAAGTTAACCCTGTCTCAGCCAGAACCAGGACAGTATGGTTTAAAGGCAGAGCTTCCTCTTCAGTTAAAAGGAATGCACTCACATCACATCTGTTGGAGAAGTTCCTCCTCTTTCTGAAATGGACTTGTCTGGTACCTGGCTCTGCTTGGCATGAGGCACTGGTCTTTTTTCTTAGATCTGGTGGTTGGAAATGCAAATCACCAAGAGTTTCTATTTGTGTCCAAAGACTTGGTAGGTGAATTATTTAACCTCTGTGGTTTGTTTTACCCATTCATAAAGTGGACACAGTGAAAAAAATACACACACACATGCACACTGGTCTCAGGAGTCATACCAGGCAAAAAGCAGTTTCAGGCTTTGGAGAAATCTTGATTCTTTGATTCAAACCTAAATTTTCTGGAAAGGATAGGCTTCCCTGACCACTGCAAAGAGCCTAGGGGAGACTGGGGATTCCAGGCAAGGCAAGAGATCTAACTCGCAGTATTTTAAATTAATTACTCTAAGCTTCAAGCAATTGCCCTTTACTGATAACAGGTACTTTTTTGTCTTTATTATTATTTGTACTGAGCTGGTGATTTTCAAGGTATACTATATCGTAAATTTATTTATTTAAAATTAAATATCAAAGGATGTGTGTTCAATATCAAAGCCAGCAAAGGAGACTTCGGTGAATTTCAACACCTTTTGCAAGAGAGTATGGGGAAAATGCTTCTGGCTGGAGTCATAATGGCCATGTGTACGTGTATAAATAATAGAAGTACCATGGGGTAGCATAAAGCTATTTTCTACTTTTTGCGTTCAGAATATTGAGGCGTATGAAGGTAAATAATTTGTCCAAAGTGCATAAAGGAGTACTGGGACACAGCTGGGAAGGGTACCCAGATGTCCTGAGTATCAGAGTGATACTGCAACTGCCAGATGACAGATCGTCTTGCCACTTTTATGGAGAGGACTTAGGTAACTATCTGTTCAGTTTTATGTTGGCTGTTTGTTTTAAGTTGCTAGTCCTGTGAAAAAGCTAATGTTCTGTATTTCGAAGAAGAAGATTTTGAATTGGAAGTCTGATGCTCTAAGCTTTTTAAAAATGTCATGTCACTGAAATCTGAGTCTTTAACACTGTCAATGCAGGGAACCATGAAACTTGCACTTCAAAAAGAATTGTGGAATTTTAATTTATTTTCATCCCCTTTTCTAGAAAAAATGGTTGCTTTAAGATGATATTAGAAGCAATAATACAAGGATATATCAGAAACAATATAATTTTGCCCCCTCCCTCATGTTTATGTTTCAGGTCCTTTACTCATTTTTAAGTGTTTTGGGTTTTGATCTTTCTCTACTTTGTCCCTGTGATAGGGAATTTATTTCTTTCTTTCACACAAAAATTCTCCTTTGCTGATTCTAAGATGTTAATATGGTCTCTGCACTTGGCTTCAGGCTTGAATCTTGGCAAGGAAGCTCTCAATTATTAGGCAATTTTTAAAAACAAACACAGTTTCAGCTGTTTTATGCAGAGGAGGAGGGCAAAATGCTAGCTGTTTTCCAAGACAATCTGTACTGCCCTGAAGGGTAACGGTTGAGAGCAAGGGGCTAAAATACATAAGTATTTCAAATCTGGCAGCATTGCTAACACAGTTTTTATTCTGATGTGAACCAGGTTTGCTCTGGACGAATGTATATCTGTACAACATGTAATATGTGTATCATTTGCATCTGGCCTCTAATATAATCATATGTCAAACAGCCAAGAGTACACTTACCCAATTCGTCAATTATAATCTGGGGCCGTGTCCATCGCAAGATTTCATAGCTTGCTGGCTGCAACAAGAGCAGTAACAAAATAGGAGCACTGCTGCACTGCACTTGGGGGCCCTGAGTTTCAGTTTTATTTCGAGTGCAATTGAACATTCAAAAGAATTCTGATGAAGGCTCTCTTTTGGCATCTTTGCTCCTCTGCAGAGGAGGAAAGTGAAGCATGCTTGGGAATGGAAAGCAGTTGAGAAAACATCTCTGGGGAAGAAGGAGAGGAAGAGGAATGAGGGGTATAAGCTGCTGCTGGTACTTTCTGGGGCTGGGAAAACGAGGTGGGGAGCAAAGGCTTGTGGGAAAGGTACTGATGGGTCATATGAAAGAAATCCAACGCTGTTATTGCATAGAGCAGAGAGGGGTTGAGCGAGGTTTATTAGATGAGGGTTGGTTTGGTGGGCCCGTGGCTAGCCCTCGGTAGCGTGTTTGAGAAGGCAGTTTCCACCCTGCTGCATTTCAGCTTCAGGTTTTGTTAAAGAAACAAGGTAGAAAATCAAAAGAGCAACATTTTTCAAGGATAGAGAGATCAGAGAGCTTTGGTTTCAAAGTTCTGTAACTGAAATGGATTAATTTTAAAAAATCTACTTTTAAATAGTGACTGAACGTTAAAGATTTTTTAGAATAAATTTCCCATCAAAATACCACCACCATTTAATTTTCAACAAAGTACATCAGTTTCATGGAACTCTGTATTTCAGGACGAAATATTTTGGCCTACGGTTTGTGACTGGCTCCTGAGCTCAAGGCCGTTATATCAGAGCCCATGTTGGGCTTCTCCTCGTGCCTTGGGCTGTAGCCACGAAAATAATTGCTGTGGCTGTGGTAGGAATAGGCCTGGTGGGTTTTACTTTTGTCACTGCAGTATCTTGAAAGAGGTCGATGGAAATCACTTCAGAGCCTACCACTGGGCAAAACAAAAGCTGAGAAGCTGTCATGCTCCTACAAGAAAGAAACCAAAGAACTGCAGCTGTTTAAGTGCATGCCCCCAAAAACATGATCTTCACATACGGGGAGGAAACGTGTTGTCTTGGTGGTCCCATGGCACCTTCCTTTCAGCTGCCCAGTCCCACCAACATCTGATTTTGGGAAAGAGAGGTCATGCACACCATATATCAACAGTGAAAGATGCCATGGAAATGTTGGTGGCCATGGAGACCTTTGTCCAGCCAAGAAGAAATCCAGGCAGAAGGGTACAGATGAAGAAAACTAGTTTTAGCTGAAACTTTTTGGGGCCAAAGTTTGCTTTGTGGGATTCAGACTCTGCTTTCATTCTTGCCACATCTGGTTTCCATTAGAGTACAAACGTTACAGATATCCCTTTTTAATGCCAAAAAGGTGGAAGGCCTTTGGGAAGAGAAGAATAGCTCTGTACCCACTGAGTGTCCCAAAGCAGAGGTCTGTAAAACCCAGAAGACGAGAAGTATGCAAAAAAGTCTAGGTTCTGTCAATGCCAGGGACGAAATTACTCTTACAGCACTGGAGTCCTTAATTTTTAAAAATAAATAACCATAAAATCATAGCTGTTCTACTATAGGTTGCTAAAGAGTTAGTGCTCTTTTGCTGTAATATTGGTTCAGGTTGCTGAGTTGAAGCCATCTAACTTTCCTGTACTTGTAACTTGTTAACTGTACTGTATTAAAAGCAAACCTCCCCAAGAAAGGATTCGCAAAAGTGGAAGCATCTGTCCTCTCACCAGCCAAAGAACCCGCTGAGCTGGGGATCCAGCTTTTTATTATAATAACTTTACCTTTTTAATAGTCTTCTCTGTACAATTTTTAAATTAAGGGGGCAAAACAAAACATGATGAAGCCCTACAGTTTTACATATTACACGATTTATGTCTCAATGCACCAGAAGAAATGGTATGGATATTCTGAGATAAATGTGAAGTTCATACTACTCAGAAATCTCCTTTTCAGAAGGAAAGCAAATGCACTGACTTACACCCACTCTCTCTTGGCTTCAAGGCCAGGGTGGAGCTTGCATTCATTTGTCTGTTAAAATAAACAAAGGATCTGTTAATGGTTTTGGTGGATCACATAGTCTCAAAGCCCGTGAGTTCTGAATCAATGCTATTGAAAATACATGTTTGCTCAAGAAAAAGGCAATTAAAACCCATAATTTCTGGAGCTAGCGATACTAAAGAACATTAAAGCATCTTTCCACTGCTTTCCCGGGTATATGTATTGTCCTCTTAACAAACTTCTATTTGTAGAATTCCATCAGTTCTTACTAGCCTGGTGCAAAATTCTTTAATTAAAAAATAAAATCCTGAAAATTACTATTTGTCACTTCCTTTTCCTTCTGGCACTTACACACAACAATAACAAGCACTCAAAAAAGCTTTAAATAAATGAAGTTCCTTTGCCTTATTAAAGCTCTGAGAAAATTATTGAAGTGAATATAATGGCACTGGATTTGATATGGAAATGAAAATATAATTTTGCATCAGGAAACTGATTTGTTGCTGGAGAACTAATGTCACATTATCTTAAAATACAGCTCTGAAGTCAACAAAGGAGGAAGAATAAGGTGTACATTAGAAAATTATACTCCCAAACATAGACAGTGAGAGAAGATATGGTAAAATCAGTCTGTATGAAATAAAATAATCCAGAGATCCTTTTTAATAAAAAGTGTAGGTATCACTTCAGGCTATTTGTATCATCAATACTGTTGTTTCTAAAGGGATGCTTGACCATCTTTTAACCTATGCAAGACTTTTTTTTTTCAATAAGGATGTTTGTTGGACTGCTTTAGTGTGACACTGAGAAAGCTACAGAGATAAAAACCAGCATGTTGTAGGCTATATTGAGCTTTAAAAGTATCTGCCTCTCATCCCTAAGCTATAAAAGCAAGCAAAAGTGCCATTTTGAGGATGCTTGTTGTCAGCGGTTACCTGCAGGAGTTCACATATTATTTTGGGTGAAATCCTGACTCCACTGAGATAATTGGTAGTTCTGGCATTGTTTTTGATGGGATCAGCATCAGTTACCTACATTTAGAAATTTTTTAAAAATTTAAATTGAAATCCTTGAATTTAAATTTAGTTGTTTTATGTTTGCTCACAGGAAATTCAGTTCAGAGGGGATGAGTGACTACGATTTTGAAAATAAACATTGCATTTTGGTATTTGAATTTTTCAGACATTTTTATTAAATATGTCTCAAGTACATGTATTTAGGTGGGTTTTTTTTTATATTTTCAAACAAGAAAAAAAAAATTACTCTTGAGACTCCTGGCAACAAACTCCCTTCCTACAGCATTTTCTCAGGGGCTGCCAGTCGTCCAATCTGCAGGTGCTGTTCTGTCAGCCGAGGTGACCAGAACTGCAATGTCTCCCTCTGCTATCAGCTCTGCCCTGACTTGTTTCATAGTCCTGACAACCAATTTAACATCCTTGGATATATCATTACCTCGTGTAAATTGTCATAGTAAGCCATTAACACTGGCAGTGAGGCTCTGCCTCGCTGTGCCTTGGTTTACTCTTGTGATGAAATGAGCAGACCTGGCTGCATTTGCCAAGTGCATTGCACTGGGTAAATAATGAACAGATGTCAAATGCTCTGGCTTCTCCGATAGGGAAAAAAACAACCACCCACCAACAAAAAGAAGCCGTAAGAATGGCTAGGAGTGGTGTTATAGTCAGAAATCTTCACTGAGCTGGCAGGTGAATTATTAGGAAAGTGAGCTGTGGTAAAGACTGGTTACTCTTAATTTCTCATTAAAATATTTGCTTACAGATCTAAGTTCTTCTGAGCAGTTGTTTTGAAGTCATGGTAATGGGTACATTTGACTCATGTAATGTTTAACTTGCAGTATTCTATTTGCTCAGGGTTTCGAAAGTATTATAAGATCAAATGTGTGTTGTGGGAGAGAAAATGTCAAACAATATCTGAATTCCACTCAGGCTCCAGGAAGACACAAGACTCTTGCTTATCTATTAAAAAGAAAACATTTGTAGCTATTTTTTGTTTGCTATCAGTAGCTGCCAGCTACTCTTATACTGCATGATCTAAATCGTATTTTTTTCCCTTAGGAAGCTATCAAGTCTCTGAAAATCAGTATTATGCATAACTAAAATAGAAATATGTCCTAACCTACATAGAAACCTAACCCTACATAATGAGAGTACTTCTGCCAAAGGGCTCCTTGAAGCTTAGATTTTTTGTTGTTTAAGAATTCCTGTTGTCTTAACGTGGTTATGTTGAGCTGAGCTGCAAAGGACAATGATGTACAAGCTTTAATGAAGAGTTGCCATGCAAATGATAGCAAAAAAATGGCAAAGTAGGTCCCCTTTGATGGCTTCCATAGCTGCTTACACGCTTTATCCCTTGTACTGCAGCACACTGAAAAGCAGAAGGAGCAGTGCTATGACTAGCCTGAGACAAGGAGGGTGCAAAAGGCAACAAACCCGCTGGGGAGCACAAGCTGTCCCCAACTCGCAAAGAGTTGGGGTGCTGCGGTGGGAAGGGGAGCGTGAGTGAGGACAGGGGCTCCTGGAGGCATCCTGGGAGAGGGAGGACAGTCTCGGAGGAAACCTGGGGGGACACCACCAGGCCTGAGCTCCTGGTGGCTCCAGGACCTGAGGTTTTAAACCTGGTAACAAAAATACAGCTGCAAGCTTGCAAGTACTCAATTTTAGTCATTGGTGATAAAATTATCATCTGTTAAAGTAACTGTGGATATGGGAGTGTGGGTTTTTAAAATCTCTTCCTGTTTCTTAGAAGGCCATACATGCTCAGCAGGCAGTGCCTTCCTCTGAAGTCACCCAGCAGCCACAGCAGAAAGCAATGCCCACATCCGTGGGGTGAGCCCGTGGAGGACTGGGGCTGGTTCTGTGCTCTCCAAGGCAGCACTGTTACCCCACCACAGAGAGGGAGTTCCTTCCAAAATATGAGTTGGGGAACCTAACTCACTGCCCTCCACGCGGGTGGCAGCAGCTTCCAGCTGCTCTTCTTTGCACCCATGTCCTACACGTTACCTGATCCCTCTTCTGGCTGCAGCCTTGCTGATGGTGCAGGGCGCCCTTTGGTTGCTGTAAGCGCTGCAAGAGTGTCTTTCTCTTGCACTAGGGATTAATTTGCAGGGCTACTTCATGTGGCTCCTTCCTGCCTGCTTCCCCTGGCTCTTCTTAAATCTAAATTTTGCGAGTCTTCTGTGCCACCCTTTCTAAGGGTGAGCAATATCGTAGTGCTTGACTGCTAGGACTGCTGGAAGGACAAACTTTGTTAAAGATGTCAGAAAGTCTCCACAGTTTACAGTGGTTAAATGTTTGTTTGGCTACATCATTATTAATTCCTTGTCAACGATCTTGGAAAACAAAAATTAACACTTTAGGCAAAAACATATTTCCATGCAACCTAATACATGCTAGATGTGTGTCCTTCTCATAAATCCAAAGCAATAGTCTTTGCTGTCCTGATTTATGTCCCCCTCTAATATTTAAAAAAACCTGCTTGTACACAAGCTTAGAAAAACAGGGATAGAGAAAATAATTTTAGTAATTTAATTAAGATATTTTAGAAAGAGTTGAACCAAATAAGATCTCAGTTGAAGAGGAAAACACCAGGTGATTTGGGATAGTAACCGAAGAACAGTATATCTGCCCTGATGAATTGTAGAAGGCACAGGAAGGGTTTACTGGATACCAGTACTTCTATAAGAAAAGTAGGATTCTAGCCCTTGCTCTTGAAGGCTGAATTTTCAACTACGAGCCAGACAGAGGGGGACTTGCAGGTGAGGAGGAGTCCTTTTCTTCCCAAGTGTAGCCATAAAACCTTTGGTACACTGGAGAAAAGGCATTTCCCCATTTCAGGCATGTTTTGTTCTTTTTTCCCTACTTGCTAGCCCATGTGCGAAAAGATGGAGAGGGTCCTGCATGGGCTGCAGGAGCGCATGGCCCTGAGGAGGGCGTCTGTGCAAGCCCTCTGTGTTGTGGGCACCATGGCTGGGCGTCCATGGGTGGTCCTGCTGCCACAGGGGCGAGCTGCAAGCAGTCCCTTGTCTCCTCTGGGTCACTGGGAAAGGTCTTTTCCTTCACAAGAAACCACTTCATTCAGTTTCCCTCTGGTATGCTGTGTTTAACCGGGCATGCTGAAGGACTTGCACCCCTTCTCTACCAGTGTTTCTCACTCTGTACCATCATCTGTCACGTTGCTCCAGAAATTATATCAACAGCACAGAGAGCTGAGCCTGCAGGGATGGGAAAGCTGGTGAGCACCGGCTGCAGAAATGACAGCAGAGAGACCGGCTGGACCAGGGGATGCTGTGACCTGCTCCTGTTCTGCTGCAGTAGGACCTTGGCTAAGCCCTTTCACCTTTCCATGTCCCTCCTTTCCCGTCCTTCCTCCAGTCTATTTAGACAGTGACTGACTTAGGGCAGGGCCTGTCTTTTCTTGACAGTGTGTATGTGTACAATGACTAACATAAAAAACTTGTGGTTTCATCTGGGACTGCTGCTGCAGTTCAAGTAGCACCCAAAATATGTTTAAGCTCCAAGTAACTAATCTCAAAGTTGTATCTGCTGGTGGATATATTATGCAGCAATCACAAATCACAATGTTCCAAGTTAGTGCTTCCACATGAAACCAAACACTTAAGGATCTTTGAGAAGTTTGATCTCAAGTACAAAGGGTGCGCTTATACTTTGAACATGTTGCTATGAACCTGCTCCAGCCTGCAGTCCTGCGCATGTATGGCACGCTTCCCTGGTACTTGACAAATTCTTATAGTCTCTTGATAGGGATTTTTTGGTAAGATTTTGCATTCCAATAATGTTTGTTCCAATTCCTCTCACCTTTCCAGGAGCACTTGACTAGGCAGAGGTATTTAAAACAAACACCAGTGAGTTTTGTTTTTCTCTCTCTAACTATGCCACGGCTGTGTCTTGTACTTGTGCAGGGGGGGGACATATGGCCCATGCACTCCCTCAGCGGGCTTCCCTCGGGGATGGATGCTAAAGGCGTTTTCTCCACATCACTGGTGGCAAAATCACAGGCCCTGCTATGAACAGTGGCACCGTTCCCATTCAGCTGAAATGGAAACGGACTCAGTCCTTCATTCTCTGCAGTTAGTTTATCTCCAGTTTAGTAACGAATGACACCACCAAGTCTGTGCTGGAAGTTTTGAGGCGTTGGTTTTACACCAGGCCACCCAGAAGCCAGGCAGTGAGAACAGAAATGCCGCTGCAATGAAGCTTTCCTGCTTGTTGTGCTTTGTGCTGCTGTATGGCAAATGTAACGCAGTGCCTCCCAGAAACTCTCCTAACCTCCCTACCGGGAGGGAAATATTATCCTGATTTTGGCATGGGAAATGAGGGGATAGGAAAGGGAGTGGAGCTAATAATGAAGGGTAGCTGCAGACACACTCATCACCAGAGATACAGATGTCAGACTTTCTCCCTCCCAGGGGATACTCCTGGAAGACAGAGTTTGTGCCTGTCTTAATAGAGGATAGATGTAATTTTCTCCATCCTTCAGCTGAAAGTAGAAAACTGGGGGGAAGACGGGGTGTCCTGCTGCCAGCATATTTAGCTGCTAAAGTAAAGAGTCTTTCAAAAAATCTTTTCAATTTGCCATGGAATGACAGAAAAGTCTGTCTGTACGAGGTAGCAGATCACCCTAGATGTGTTACTCATTGCAGACTAATTGCGTGAGATTGTTTTAATACTACAGACACACTGAGAGATTGAACTGTGGATTAACCATGCATCAGGTACATGACCTGACTTGCCATTATCCTAAAACATTGTGATGTTTAGCTTGCCAGCCGAGCATGCAAAATGGGATTGCTGACATCAAGGTACAGTACGAAGAGGGACGGTCCGACCGGGAGAGCAAGAGGGACGTCTCGCGTTTTTATGGGCTGACATCACATCTGGAAAGCTGCTGCCCTCTGGTGAGTCAGCACACAAAAGGCAATCATACGAGTCTGATCATCCAATCGCTTGGATGGAGGAAAATATGCTGTTTCTGCCAGCAGACTCGTTATAACTAAGCCTCTGCCTTTATGAGGGAATTTTGAGAACACTGAAAAGAGCCCATCCATAAATCTCCACCTGTTTTCCTTGACTGTAACCTCGTTTGCCACTTGCAGGCTTTCTAAGCTACGTAGGTGTGTGTGTTGCCTGATAAGCCTTTACCAGCTGGATTGGGGCAGGAATGTCTTTGTTTGGTTGCTGACCCTGTGCGGTCTTGTTCGTGCCTGAAGCACCAGAGCCCTGTACAAAGTGTGATGGTGGGAATGATGCACCTCTTGGTGGCATGCTCCTCTTTTGGACAGTCTGGATATAGTTCTCAATTTCTTTGCTGGTAGGAAAAGACAGAAGTTCAGAGAAAGAGGATAAAAAGTAATTTTTTGTACCTCCTCTGAGGTTTGAAGCGTAGAAGGGTTTCTTGCTTCTCTTTTACTGCTGGCTGCCATAGCTCTGGAGGTGCCAACCAAGATTTATTTTTTGAGGATCTGTTCTCTTATTCACTATGGATTTTAAAAGTAGGGAAAAAAATGAGGTATTGCAGTGTCATAATGATTGCAAATATCTTATGGTCATTGTCACATCAAACAGGCAGAGCATCTCTTTGTTGTGGTTTGCATCAAGCACCCTGTTGCTTTCAGCTACAAACACACTTGAGAATTATTTGTTCATTGGTTACCTATCACTGTCTCAAATATTCTGCAATACCTCCCTATGTTCCTTTCTCTTCCTTTCTTTCTTTTGAGATGTGCCAAGAACTCCTGAATAAAGCCCTAAAAATGGAGGCAAAGAGACTACTGTACATCTGGGAAGAAAAGTGGGTAACTATGGATAACCATGCTCCAAACAGCATGGACTATCAAATTCGCCTACTAATTTCTGTAACGACCCACAGTTGCACTTCAGTATGATTGTGGAAAGATCAGTCTTATTTACCAAAAAGCTTTCACTGGCAGAGAACCAATCACCACCTTATTGACCAATCTTCCTCCTTTTAAAAAATATACATCTTTATTGTAGGCCTGATTCTCTTTAGTTTTAGCTTCCAGCCATTGAATGACATCATGTCTTTTTACTTGGTTGATTGAAAGAAGCATAAGGTATTGGAAATGTCCCCCAAATGTAGGTTCTGACAGGCTATCACCAAATCACTGTTTTAAGTTTTTGTTGCATTAATCAGTGAGATTTCTCAAGTATCTTTTATTACAAGAAAAATTTTCAAGACTAAGAATGGTTCTTGCGGCTTTTTTGCCAGAATGTACTCTGAAGCGTAGACATCAGGACTAGACAGAGATTTCCAGGGTTGTTCTGCAACTGCTGTAATATTTGCAAAAGTAACATAGAGCCCTAACCCTTACTAACAGATCTCATCAATTTCTGGTGAGGCTTAGGCTCTGTGGTATTTCAGATATACTTTTATTAGTAAGAGTTGGCACCACCATTTTATTGTGACTATAGCTTTACGAGTTGTATGTGTCTGGTTCTTAGGAAGGCCTCAAATAGCTGTTTTCAGTTGGGTGGGACTTATAGATGGGAAATGCCAGTTACTGGGGACCTGGGGAGCGTATATAATCGAGTCTTAGGGAAAAATTAGAAACACCCTAAAATGAGTGTTTAGGACAAATGGGATCAGCTGCTTCCTGAAAGTGACTGTCTCAATGCAGAGGAACGCTAACAGCTGTGGTAGCCTCATTTCCTGATTTTTAGATGGCTAAAGGTGAGAAAAACCCTAAATAATGTTACTGTCCTGTGTTTTGTGATTTGAATAGGATCATAGCTTTATGTCTAATGGTGGTGTTTCTCTGTCACCAGTGAAAACAGGATTAGCACAAAGCATCCCACTGCTCTGGAGTGCTGCAGGGGACTGGTGTGCAAGCAAGAGAAATTGAGACTCTTGTGGAGGCGGTGAAGCATTCAGGCTGTAAGGAGGAAGCACGCTGACATTAGTGCAGATACCCAGGCAGCCGCCTTTGCCTGAGGTGGCAAGACTTGCAAAGGGATTTCTCAGATAAATCATTCTCCTCCCTTTCTGCTCCATCCCTCTTCCTGCACAAAAAAACCTGCCCCGCTGAAGCCTGTCCAGAGAATTGCAGGGAATAGGCTATTTTTATTTCAACTGCATCCTAATAGTGTGCAGGGGGGATGACTCCTGCTGAATGAACAGGAAGGAAAGGAGGTTTGGTGCATGGCATTATCCCAAAGCATTTCTGGGCTGTGCTGTTAACCCCTTGATGTCTATTTTATAACAACCCTCTTCTCTTCCAGTCTGCATATAGCCTTCTAGCTCACCCAGATCTCTCACCATTTCACACAGACCTGGGCTCTCCTCTGCCACAAGGTCTGAGAGGTTCTGCTCAGTCATTCTGCAGATAAGTCTGAACGGGCTCTTGGCAGAGGTGCATCCCTGCAGCTCCTCAGGACGGTTATTGCTCTAGGGCAAGGACACACACAGGTGTGCCACAGTGAGCTACATGGGTATCTGAAGGAAACTAGGGATGTTGAAATCTCTGGAAATGTGCCTCTGTACTTTGCTTTCTTCAGTGTGCCAGACATGGCCTGTTTGAGAAGTTTCTTTCCCTAATGGATCTTAAGGTGAGTTGTAATGAATGCTGAGTTTACACCCACTGGAGTTTATGGAGCTGTTCTGTGTTAAAAAAAACCAATCAGAAATTGAAGGAGACAGATTTGTTTGGAAGCTCCCAGTAAGGATCTCATTCTTCTTTGAAAGCCTCTGGGAGCTCTCTCTACAAGACTGTTGGACCTGAATGAAACAGGGAAGTGCATGTGCAAATTCTTGCCCAGAAGGTCTCTAAATCCCACCTGAAATGTGAGAGATGCGGTGATCAGTAAATCATGTGTGACAGAAGCCTGTGTTTGCTTTTCATGTTTAGCAGTGGTATTAAAGCTTTTTTTCATAAGGAAGGCAGCAAAGGCAAAAAAATATACACACTGTTTTTGAAAGGAACTTTCAATTCAGTGAAAGCAAACCCTACCATTAGTGTGGTTGGGAATTTCCTGGTTAACTTACTGTTATCGGAGAAGAGTTGGGAAGGTCACCTGTTGAGTAGGCAGGACGTATGGGATACAGCCACAGCCCACTCCTTCCTTACAACTGCAGGGTGATACACCTGATCACTCAGCTGCAAAGGCAGGAGCGCTGCCGGGTTGTGTTGCTTGCAGTAGCAGCAAGCTGGGGATGCATACAGTGATAACTGCATTAGCCATGGGACCCCTTCTCCTGCATACAACATATTCATTTCATCACAGAGACAGAAATACAGGTACCAATGCTCAGTAGGCTTAAAAAATATTATTAAATTTTGGGATGCACATATGGTCCCACTGCACGGAGTAGCAGAGACCTTTTCTCTTTAGAAAATTTGTATTAATGATTTGAAGAATGCCTATTATTTCATCTAAGTGAATAAATGCTTTGTTTGCTAGCAGATCAAAGGTATTCCAGAGCAGATTTCCTTCCATATTGTTTGAGAAATTGTGGTTATAGACCACCAGCATTCATTGGCCATCTACCAGGCAGATTTTTATGGCCATTTGGCAAAGATGCTAGGAAAAGTATGTAGAGTTTGCTACTATTGGCAAAATCCTACTCCATCTTATTAAGTGTGGATAGTACATGAAAGTGGATTGTAATAAATACAATATGTGGGTGCATTAAAGCTGATCTTGAAAGGATCTGAGTGTTTAGAAAAACAAAACAACCCAAACAAAAACCTATCTGAGAATTTTATAGGTTTATCAGGTCTAAAAATTTTGAGACTGGCCAAAAAAGGTAACTCTACACTTGGTGCTTTTCAGGAATCAGTAGAAACGTCAACCAGAAATCTAATGGGAAAAAAAAAAGCCCACAGAAAATGGTTCATATCCTATAATTTTCTTAATACAGGATCATAAGTAGTTGCCATCCAGTCTAACCATTCTGCCTGCACATAAATCACATGCCTCTTTCTGTGGCCTGGAGATGGTGTGGGCAGAAATCCTGTTGCTCCTAAATATACATGCTCATTTCTGTTCATGGACAAAGGATCACCCTCGTTAAATATCGAATCTCAGTTGAGGATAGGAAGAAGAGTAGTGTTCCTGCAAGTGCAAGATGCTCAGGGCAATACTGCTGCAATGTTAGTATGAGCCACTGGAATGCCAGTTAAACTTTAACTAATTTCTACCACAAAACCAATGTTTTTGAGTGGTCAAGGCTGGAGACAAGCAACAAAAAACTCCTGTTAATTAGTGCTGTTTAACGTATAGCTTTAGGATATTTCATTTACTCTCTGCAGGTAGCTGAGTCAGTGTCCTGGTGATAGGGAGAGGGGCTTAGTTAAAGCCTTAGCTGAATCCTTCACCACAGATGGTCTACATGTGGCATGAGGCAAGTTGGACTGGCCCCGTGGCACCTTGCTACAGGGCTCGCTGCAGGGATCACTTCTGCTCGGGTCAGTTTTTTTGAAGACCAGTGCTCATCTGCAGAGGAGGACCCTGGGCTCTGTATCCACGAGGATGTGACTGCCCGGTGGCAGCTGGGAACCTAGTGGCCGCTTTTGAGAAAGGAGTAAGGTTTCAGGCACATCTTTATGCATAATGTTTGCCAAGCTACAGACGGTTTCCTGCGCAGCAGCTGGTTTTACTGCACCGCCTTCCTTGGATATTCACTGCTCCAGTGCAATGCGCAGGGACCTTTCCTTGCTGTTTCTGGCCTTTTGGATTTCACTCCAAGAACCAGATACTGAAGCGTTAGGTAGCTCAGCATGTGACTTAAGGTTATTTTTAATCTTATGTTCAATCCAATCTTGAGTAACTTGTCTGAAGCTACTGAGCCCAAATCTCCCATGTTCAGGAGTCTGGGTTTATGCAAGCATGGAGTAAGGACGATTTTGTTTCACTCATTAGATTTTTCACTGAGTTTTTTACCAATACTGAATAGAAGATGAAAAGGAGACTCAGCTAACTCACCAGCAGGTGCCTGAGAAAGCCCTGACAGCCCCTGCCTCCTCCTTGGCCTTTTCCCATCAGGCAGGATATACAGAGGAAGATGGCAGAAGACAACATCAAGAAAATCTGCGGCATAGTTCAGACTACCAAAAATTAGAGGCATAGTTACAGTTCAGCTTCTTGGGTGAAAGAAGGAATTCTTTATAGTAAGACATAGATTTGCCTCAGTAATATCAGGGATTCTCTTGAATGCTTGATACATTCCCTAATCTTATTTTTCTGTTGTCTTCAATTTGTTTTCTTAGCATTTTTCAAACTCACATGAAGACTAAGAAATGTCTTCTGTTTCGTGTTGTTCATGTAATACTGAGCAGCTTGGCTGAGCACATAAAATACAGATATTAATTTACATTTTAGGTGAGGATACAAATCTCCAAAGATAGTAGATAGCCTCTTAACTAAATTTCTTCCATCCTCTCACGCCCTGCTATCAGGTGTTGGAAATTGTTAATTTAATGGAAATAGATGATCGTTTTGGCTTAATATTGAAGGCTTAGTTTCATTGTCACTGGACAAACTTTTTACAGGGGACCTAGTGTTGGGAAAATGAACATAGAAATGGTCACACAGAAATGTATGTATAGGGTTTTTTTTTTGAGCAGAAGATCGTCTCAATAGAAAGCCTACCCCGGGCAACCTGAAGCTTAGTATGTAAGTTATCAGAAGAGATTTTTACCTCTTCTCCTTCTCTCCTCCAGTTCAGGGAGGCTCTATTTTTCAGTGCCCCTGCAAGCTTTGGAATGTGACAATGTTGCGTTTTGCAGCAAGGACAGGAGTAAAAATCTTAAAACTGTGTTTTGAGCAATGTTTCTGAAGAAGATTAACTTAACTTGCCTCAAATTCTCCCTGTGGCAGGGCTGGCAGAAATTCAACATTGTAGTAAGTTGTTGGCTCTTACTTAACATAGGAGATGAGTCATTATACCCATTCTGGCAGTGAATAGACTTAATCCTGGGAATTGCCGTTAACTGATCAAGGAAGGATTTTCTTGTTGCTTTTAGTGACATACCTGTATGAAACTTGAACTACCACTGCCAGCCTATTTGAAAAAGCAGGTGACTATGGGTGGGGAGTGAAAAAGAAAGTCTAACAGGTTGCTGATACGGCATTTTCAAATCACCTCCTCAAGTCTGTTAATTTTGACTCTTGGACTTTGTAACGTAGCCTGCAGAAACCACGATTTATCACCCTTGCCTCTTAATACTATTGCATACAAAAAAAAAAAAAAAAAGAGGAGAAAATTATCTGCAGTGTGATACAACTCTTCCAAGTAGAGAAGGTGATGGTCCCTGTTCCAATGGCTGTAGAAGCAACCGTACCCCGAATCGCCATTTAAACACCTTCACTCAGTGACCTGACAATAGTCAGTATGTGAAGGGATTCGTTTCTACAAAGCCAAGAATGATGTTCTCCACATAAATCAGTGATTATTTCAGGTCCCCCTCCCAGACCTCTTTTCCCAGAATATGTGAACAGTGTTGTCCCAAGCCCCCAGCATCTTTGTCCCATCTGTCACAGATCTGGTTCAAGTTGCCATCTCTGCCAGCTGCTCTGTGTTCAGGGAGAAGAAACTAAGCTCTCTACAGGCACAGAGAGGCAGAGACAGTGAAAATGGCTGTACAAAGCAGCTCGTCTCATGGCTAGGGATGGGTGGGGAATGTTCAGATTAGACATTTGTCTTGGTTATTTTTTACGTGGCAGAAGAGGAAATGTTAAGTCTTTTGAAATGAAAGTTTTTAGTGGGAATGTTTGAAAATTTCTCATCAAAATGAGAAAAAGACATTCATGTCAGACGTTTCTGCTTTCACAGCTATAGGTGTCTTTGTTTTTCTGTGTACTTTGGCAGATGATCGCCCAGTGGTTACAGCCTTCACTTGAGGCATGGGGAAGTTTGCTTTGTCTCCTGGTCAGAACTGGGATGGTCAGAGAGCGGGTCTGAAGCTACAAACTCTCAGTGAATGATGGCTCTGGAAACTGGTACTCAGTGACAGCAGATGAACTCAGTTTCCCTTCTGAGTGAAACTGAAGGGAGAGGAATTATTCTTTAAAAATACGCTGTTTGAATTTTGGGGAAATATAGCTGAACTTTGAGGTTTACAGGTTCTGAAGAGCATAGTCTTCCTTATAGTAATCACCCTTAAGACCTTTTCTCAGATAAATATTTCAGATTTATTGCAGTCAGTCAGTATACCTGTCGTAAAGATAAGCATTGGAATTAAAATACCTATCTGGGTTATTATCTGATAATACATTTCTTGGTTCAATAAATTGAATTACAGCTACTTTCTCTTTGTTTGTCAGCTGATTGCAGGCTGAGGAGATAGTAAGCAGCAGGAAAGAGCTTGAACTGTGAACTTTTGCTTTATCGCATTGAATAAGCTTTTGTTGACTAGTTTGAACTTTCCCCCTTCAAGCTGAGGGGGTTACAAGCTGGACAGTGATGCACACAAGAATGATGTTTAGGAGTACCCCTTACACTAAAGTGGGTAACCAGTGGGCCTCCATCTGCAGAGCCACAGTGGGTAATGCTGCTGGTAACCCTGCCAGGGCATGTAGGAACAGCCCTTTTGTTTGAGCTCTTCATTAGAGTCAGGCAAACATGGCCTGATTATTAATATCCAAACAGTAAGTTACAACTAACCCTGCAGCAAGGAGAGGTTTGCATTTCAGAAGGGCATTAAAAAAGTCATTGGGGTTACACCTACAATGAGGTGTTTCATGTGTCAGATGAGAAGCTTCTCTTAAGAATATTTGCACTCAGCAAAACCCTCAAGCATCTTGTAGAGAGCAAAATATTGTTGTCTTCATATGAACTGCTGTAGAAATATTTGCGGTGTGAACATTATTTTAAATGCCTATTGTGAAACACGGTACTTGCTGTTAGTTCAAGGAGATGGCTTTCTCTTCAAAAGGCACTCACAGGACTGGGTGCCATACACAGGCTTCTGAGGCCATATGGAGGTGTTAAATTGCTCATACCTGGACAGGGTATCAGTTCATGATAATGTCAAACTGCCAAATGATACTTGTTTTCTAAAGTCCATTGACTTAAGTTCACGTTGGTGAAGGTGACGAGCAAGATGTGTTTCTTCTGAATCTCAGTTGTAGATTTCATGTTTGAAGAAGTGATTTCAGGAGTGGCAGGAGGAGATGAGCAGACTGTGTAGCATCAGGAAGGAGGGACAGGGTCTCCACAGGGTGTTTTTAGACATCCTGCAGAGGCAAATGCCCAAGCCACATAGTACAAGGAGAAGCAAGAGTTAGAGGCCATGGGTGGACTAGGAGCATTTTGGAAACCGTTGGGATAGGAGAGGCTGGAAGCCTGTGCCCTGTGTCAGCAGCAGGCAGGCTCTTTCTTCATCCCCAGGCCAGGAACAACCAAACAGAAGTCTGGGACACAGGCAAGGACGAAGTGTCACAGTACAGTTTAATGTGTCTATTGACAACCTGGATGATGGGATGAATGGCATTCTTGGAAAGCTGGCAACAATACCAAACTGGGGGGAGCAATCAATGTGCTAGATGTCAGGACTGCTGTGAAAAGGGACCTGGACAGGTCCAGAGAAGGGTCTCTGTAATGGTCAGGATTGGAGCACAGGGCATACAAGAGGAGATGGGGGACACTGGGCTGGTTCAGCCTGGGGAAGAGGAGGGGAAGGAGAGATCTCCCTGCAGTCTGCAACTGCCTGGTGGGAGGGAGCAGAGAAAAGGGAGCCAAACTCTTCCCAGTGGTGAACAGCAACAGGATGAGATGCAATGAACACGACCTGGAACATGGGAAATCCCCATTAGATACTAGGAAAAATTATGAGAGTGATCAGGCATTGGAACAAGGCCTAGAGAGGAAGTGGAATCTCTGTCCTTGGAGAAACTAAAGTTTGTCTTGACATATCTCTGAGCAGCCTGATCTAACTGGACCTGCTTCAAGCAGTGAGTTAGATTAATACCAGAGGTCCCTTCTGATCTGAATTATTCTATGATTTCATTAAAATAATTTGGAAGAAAAAATAGTTGCATTTTAAAAGTAAATAATTATCTTTCCTAGGTTTCTGTACACAAATCTGAATGTTTTTTATGTGCTTTTAAAAATCCAAATGTTACCATCCGGTTTTTGCAAGTTTTCTAAATTATGCATGTCTACAAAAGAAATTGAAAGGTCATTATTACTAATGTACTGTTGTGCTTTGTTATTATTATATGTTGTTAAATGCAGTGAAAAGTTTCCACTTAAGTTAACATGCACTAGGAAACTGTGACATTTTTATTGTCATGGTATTTAGGACCATTAGCCATGTATCAGAACATGACAGTGCAAGGTGCTGCACAAATTAGGTTCCAAAAAGACAGTCTATACTACAGGGAGCTTTTAAGCTCAATAGAAAGAATGTCTTTGTATTCTTAAGAAGGTTTGCAAGTGGGTTTTTTTCACATTGAAGTTTAGGCCAAACAAGCAAGAGGGAGAGTTGATGTGAAAGCACAAAAAAGAAAGATATGTGAACTTTCTATATCAACACAAAGTCAGTTCTGAGAAACTTTGCTCATTGTGCATCTCCAGAGAGAAAAAAAATCTTTTATTTGTGTCAAAAATAAAGATGTCATGCAAGTAAAGAGTTTTGCTGTCCATGTGTTAAATAGTGACTTAAACACATGACATATTCTAGAAAAGTCAATATGAAAATACTTCCTGTATCCCAAATTAAGCCACTGATCCAGAAGTCTAGCATCCCTGGAGGCAAGCCATAGCAAGCTGTTGGGAAGACTTCTTAAGTAAGGGAGGCTGGAAAGTAATTTTGAAAAGTTTTAGGTTACACAGGTTTATTACACCATGAAACACAACAATAGAGTGCAAAGTAGTGGAAGAAGCACAACTATCATAATTCAAAGATAACTAAAACCAGACCATTATCTAGCTAGGTGAGCCTCTGACTTTTTCACGCACTGTGTCTTCAACAGATGTCAAAACTTCCCTCAATGTGCTTTCTTCCATATTTTCTCTAAAAAGAGGGAAGCCATGCTTTAAGGATCCCTTCCTAAGTTTCACTATTGCTGCCTGTCACCCACTTTAAAGCATCTCTCCCCTCTGCCTCTTAATTTCCATTCACCTAGAAGACACACTCAGCGACTTAAAAGATTTATTTTTGCTCTTCTGTGTGCAGCCTGAGATTGCTTTGAACTATAGGCTGCACTCACTCTCTCAGGTGAAGTGATTCAGCTTTCCAAAAACTGGTTCTTCTTCTTTCCTTAACTAGACTGTCCTGGTCACGTAGCACCAAGGGAGTGGGTGTCTGACTCATCTTTTTCTTACAGCGGCAGTTGCAAGGCTGTAACGAAAAACAGATGCAGAAAACAAGCCCAAATACTTAACAAACCAAGTTGCTCTTCCCCGAGATCCTTCCTTCGCTCCTCAGCAACAGCATGCGTGGTTGCAAATTGCACTGTCTCCACCAGAGCGGTGCCAGATTACCAGTGGTGCCACTGAATCAATCCCTGGCTGCAAAAGCTGTGCTTTATCTTTGTTGTTGCATTTGCAGCTAACTTGGCCTAACGGTCCCCATCCCAAATTAGGTCTTTCATGAGGGACTTTTGTGCATTACTGCTTTATCAGGGCTTCTTTGATTAGTTAAGTGATAGATCTGAAAGGCTTGGGGAAGGAGATATGTGAGCAGAAAACAACACACAGCTCTTGTGCTCCTAACGGGGTGGTTTTGTAGCTAAGGGAGGACATTTTCAAGTTTCTTTTTTTTCCCCCCAAACATTTCTTTAAAATCAAGGCTTGTATTTTGAAAAAGAGTGGGTTTTTTTTCTCACTTGTGGCTCCTGTGGCAGTATTGCATATGTAAAATTGTTTAAATATCACAAAGAAATGGTACATATTTGCTGTATGTGGACAAGAGAATATTTTCCACTGGTGACTAAACAGCTTTAATCCTGTTAACCTGCTTGTCTATAGTAGTCACAATTCAAGGAAAAGGAGATAATAGCTAAGGGGTTAGAGTGTATTTGACATTGTGGTTATGTGTGTGGCCATGGCAGATAATTCCCAGAGTTTTTACAAAGATGCACATTGTTTATAGGATCTAAGCCAGCTTAATGCAACTTTATCTACCAGTTAGGAAGCATACACAAAGAAAAATGTACTTCTACCCTCCTTGTCCTTGACAGGGCCATATACACATCTTAGAGCAATAGAAATAAATGACACACACAGCTGCCATCACACTGATTTCTGTATTGTACATGCAAACAGTAACCATGTGTGGAAGCAACACTCATATTTGTCAATGGAGTTATACTTTGCAGACATTTCTCATGTGTTAGATGCCGTAACTCCACTCAGAATGTAGCTGAACTAATGGTTAGAGAACTTCTAAGGCATGTGTGATTGTGGTGCAATGGATATTTGTGCATATGCATCTTTGTTCCTTGAAAACTTGTTCTGTGGTTTATCTCCAGCTTTTTTTCTTTTTTTTTTTTTTTTTTTTGATTCTGGCCTAATGTAAAAAAATGTGGATTTTTTTTTAAACATTTGCTCAGTAGTTTTATAACCAAAGATATTTATTACTATTCATCTTAGAAGATGTTCATAGCAACGAAGCTGCTCCAGACAAAGCAGATAAGAATTCTGCAAACTGCTGAAGGAGAAAGAACTTGGACAACTACAATGTAGAGTAAAAGACAACTATTTATCTGATGTTTGTTTATACCCTTGAATGTACGCATGCAATTTCTGGTAAATTCAGTTGTAATTGTGCTGGGTACAGTTTTATGACTAGCTTTTCAGTGATAAGGTAGCTGAACTAAAGAGCTGTTTTCAGCACAAAGTGCAAGACCTCTAATGGAGCTAAAATTTTTTTTTCCCATTGCAGAACAGGAAAGGTCTTGGTCTGCAGCAACCCCCTCCAGCCCTCTGTGTTAGTGGGTGTATAACCATAATGGGATGTTTGCTCAGTCAGGAGATATTTTGCGTATCTGAATGGAGTCCAGATTTATGTTTGTATGCCTCTGCATCTGAGGAGGGTGTTTGGGAATTGCATTTGATCCAGACAAGCTGTTAGTTAGGTTTGTTAGTAGATGTTTTTTCTTGAATCAGGTACAATACCAATTCTGGGAAACATCCATTAAAACACATAGGTTTTAATTCCCTGCTATCCACCCATTACTTGATAGCATTGTGTCCCTGTCTGGCCAGACAGTGTGAGTCAGATTATTACCTTTCAGGGCAGAATTGCTGGGAGGGAAAACGTTCCACTGAAAATAATAGGATGTGCTGAATGAGGCACCATTTCGTCTTTTTCTTTAAAATATGAAGTCCCTTCATGGATGAAGGACCCTTATATGGCAAAAGTGCAGCCTGCTCTTCCGGCCCTGGGATGTTCGAAAGCATCACTTTTAAGCGTGTTTGGTATTAAAAGGTACCTGGAAGATCAGATTATTTTCTCTTTAATCTCTAGTAAATAATGAGTCTGAACACAGTGTGTGTTTACTTCCTGCTCATTCCTGAAAGGGGCATGAAAAAAAGGATTAACCAGACAGCCTGCTGTTCTTGCTGCTGCTGCTGTCTATAATACTTCCTTCCCTTATACAGTTGCGCAGTAGCTGGTGGAAAATTCCTATTCCATGCAATCAGAAAGAGCCTTTCTGTTGTTTTGTGTACCTGTTCCATGAAATTCAATAACCAGTTACAGACCTGTAAGTTGGTAGGGGACTTTAAAAAAAAAATCATCTACTAAATTCCATGACATTGAAATTTGTAGGAAGTGTCTAGAATGTGGCTTGGTTCTGTTCCATTGTATAAGGTGGTTCTCCAGAGCTGTTACTCTGAGAGGATTCCCATCCCACAAAGAGGAATTAACTGTACATGGATAACAGGCAGGAGGACATGATTTCTGACTGGGACATTAAGCAGTACACGGAGGGGTGGGGTCTGTTCCTGCTCACTGTGTGTGATACTGCTTTCTGGATGGAGGCTGCTCCTCCAGTCTTTCTCCAAGTGAAAATAGACTTTGCAAAGTTTGTGTAAGTGGTAGCACTGACAGTGGTCATACAGATAGCTATATCTACATTCTGCACAACTTTTTGTTTGCCTTATACAGGTCCATAGTTCATTTGAAGTACAATTAAAAGAATTTTATGTGTTTTCTACGACTGTCCAATTACAAATCCTATGCCTATAGTATCAAAGATCTTTAGTGTTTTTAGTAATTGGGCCCTTTTTCCCAGAATGTTGTCAGCCATACATTTAGAAATTTGCTTAAAAGTGAAAGTCTGCAACTGGGCACACAAAAATATAAGTTGCACAAAAAGAGATAAGTTGCATATCTATGCAAATGGAGTAACTGCATACATATATGTAAGTGGAAAGTTGAAGGTAAATCTATCTCTGAGCAAAAATGTGAGGCAGTGTGAATGCTACCGTGATTTATAAGGTCTTAGTACACTTTGGTCTGAATCACACCTATCGGCCTCTGCAGTCAAGCAGTCTTGACCTTTTAGGCTGCACACATACTGCAGAACTAATTGGAGGTTGATTGATTAATCTTTGAAACAAAACCCTTCCAAGGCAAATCTTTTATCATACTATGAAATAGCCTTCTGATAAAATCTGTTCTACTTAGCCTTGGGACCACAGCAATGTTCTGGTCATTAGTACAAGGTCTAAAAAGATTATGATAGTGAGCACGTCATAGATTTTTTTTTAATCATTCAGTGCCTGCTAAATTGGCACGGTTTCAGCGTCAATCCTGCTGCTCACACACTGTTAATAGCGCTGCTGGGGTTATCTTCCATTTTATTCACAATAATGAGTGACAACAGAGAATGGACCTGAAATGAAAAAGCCTATGGGAGCAGCTTGTTCAGACCTACCTGGTGGAAAGCAGAGCACTTGAACAGGCTGCACTGACCTTGAGAGATGCCTTGGTCCTGCACAAGTTTCTTTTGGTCCAGTCTCAAATTCTCTGTTTCCCCCAAGGGCCAGTGTCTATCTGAAAGAGGAAGAAATGCCTGCATGTCTTTTTTAAATTTACATGATGGAAAAAGAAAACTGCAGTGAATTTTAACTGATTTTAGTTTGCTGAATTATTCTTAAACTTATACTCCTGGATTTAATCATACAGTAAAATCAGCAAAAATATATACCATTATTTATAGACGCATACAGTCTGGGTGGTAACTTCTCAGAAAGTGTTAAAGAAAAAATGCTGTCTTCTCCCACCATCACAATATGAAAAAAGAGAAGAATACAGGAAAAGTGAGATGATTTGTCCCTAACTCACGTATTTGGAACATTATGGCTGGCAGTTTGTTTACAACATATGTAATGGGATTACAAGTCTGTATGTTCCAAAAATAAATAAAAAAAAAAGAGATGACTTGTTGCAACCTGTCATATTTTCCTTTTTTACAAGTGATCTAATCACTCCAAATTTATTCAGGCCTTATATGTTCTTTGTTGTATCCCATGACCTAATGAGAACTGTCAGGCTCTTACCCACACGTGAACTGCACACCTTTCAGAGTTTCCTAAAATACTCCTGGGCATGTCCTATCAGAAAGGTATTGGGGAACTTGTCCTTTTGTGTCTTGACAGGGTAAAAAGCTGCCTCACTGTCTGAAGTAAAGCTGTAAGACAGACTAATTTGTACAACCCTAGAACAATCCATTCTAATCTGTGAAGACGTGAAGTCTATCCTCACTAAAGAAAAATAGTTTATATATGTACCAGACTTCAACAGGCACAGGCATATTTTCCACATAATTTTGATATGGAATACAAGACCTCTTTTTTTCTTATTCTCCATTTTCAGAACACATCTAGTATTTGCCTACCATTATTATTTTCTTCTAGCCACGGCTAGTTAAGGAATCTTGGATGAGCTCTTGGGATTATGCACCAAACTGGCATGCAAATTGAAGGGTCCTCACACCTGGTTTCCACAGGCATAAGGGAAAGGCTGGGATCCTTCAATCCTAGCAAAAGTCAATGGCCTATTCTTTTTAGAGACAGAGGCTTACGACTGAGCTTTGTTTCAAAAGCAAAGATGTCTTCATGGAACGCATGGTGGCTGTTAACACAGGATTCTCCAGGGTCTCACCAGTGCCCTAGAGGAGAGAAAGACTTCAGGACAGGATTCAAAGCTTCAACATTTCATGGCAAAGTTTAAACGAGAAATAGCTTGACACAAACCAGCTGATTCCAAGGAGCAATGATGGTCAGCTGAAAAAAGGCACCCCCTGCAGGTAGTCGTTAAGCTTTTGAAGTCAGCCAGCTTTGAGTTGTTTTGATTTATGACTTATGAACAGCTCAGAATAGTGTACAAGTGTGACATCTTGTTGCAAGGAGGGAGGAAGCCAACAACAACTTAGTAAATGGTTTCTAACAGACGATTAAAAAGTTGTCCATTAGACAGGCCAAAAAGCAGAGATGAGCCTGGCTAATATGCGCCAAATGAGAGCCCTGGTATAAATAGGTAACTTGTAACTTCTATCCAGCCCATGGACACTGAAGTGTGCATTTACTGTGATGGACAGTCTGAAAGACTACAGTAATAAATGGCAGTATATATTTAATTATTTGCTGTACTGTAATCTATGAAATAGCAGGGAATACGTCACGACTGTCAGGAAGAGCAGCACAGGTCAGCTGCTGAGTTTCAATACCACTGAAGCTGTCTGCAGGTGGTAAAAGTGTGGGGCAGCAGTGCATGGCTGAGGACTGCACTTGTTCCTCAGTTACATACTCTCATAATCTCAGACAGGAGATTACTATATATTTGTCAGTAATGAAGAAAGAAATTCTCTTGCTGATTCTGTGAAGATGGGTAGGCGTACTTCTGTTATCTAAAATACCCTGTGGTTTGAGCTCAATAGAGAAATCAGGGTGCTTGCCAGAGATGATATCACTTAAGTGGTCAATGTGTTTTTCACCACCTTTCTCGAGATGTCAAATGTAATAAAATACTAAAAGAGATTTTCTGCACAGGGACAGATAAAAGAACAGACCTTTCCCATGGTCAAGGGGGAACTGTGGAGATATATTAAGATGCCAAAGATTAGGGAGAGCGACAAAGGGAAGGCAACTGGAAACTGAAGTGTATATGTTCACAATGGCTGGACAAGGGGAGGGAGGACACTGCTGTTCTGACTGTGTGGAGACAGTAGTCTAATGATGTATGAAGAGAAAACAATGGTCCATTTCATGCTCTGTGTTGACCATTCAGTGACTGTTGCATGGGCAACAGCTTGTTGGTTCTCAGTCTTAGACTCTGTCCTGCAATGTGATGATTACCTTCAGAAAGACAGCGTGTACTGAACTTAAGTGTATTAAAGTTATTGTCATAATACTTGGTGATATTCTAGTTAAAATGTGCTGTAAAGGACTAAAATAGGAACATCTGAGTAACAGGAGTTTTCAATAGCAAAGCCTGCTGTGAAAATTCCTGAGAAGGTAATACCATTTTTCAGCATGCAGATTAATATATAATAATACAATTATCCTGTACTTCAAGAACATTGTGAGGTGACTCAGAATAGAGAATTAGAATCTCATTGAGAAAATGAGCATGGTAGCAAAACTATGAAAGAATTTTGTCAAGATTAATTAATCTTCTCTGGCAGTACACATTACATATTTCATTTTAAATAAGTTTCTTCTCTTTCATTTCCTGTATGCAGTACTTTCAAAGCTGCACAGTCACTGGTTAAAGTCAATGTTTTAAAAGAACCATTTTTTTCCATCACAGGAATAACTCCAAGTCTAGCAAAAAAGTGCTGTAAGTGGCATTGATACTTCTAATGCAGTGTCATGGCAGCAATTGTGTGTACATCCCACTGTTTTAGAATCTAATCGGGATTTAAGTTATCTGTAGTTCTGATATGCCAAAGGAAATAAGAGTGTAGCATGAAATAACACATGTATCTATCTCTTTGCAATACAGTATTCATGGAATCATAGAACAGTTTGGGTTGGAAGGGTCCTTTAAAGGTCATCTAGTCCAGCCCCCCTGCAGTGAGCAGGGACATCTTCAACTAGATCAGGTTGCTCAGAGCCTCGTCCAACCTGACCTTGAACGTTTCAGCACCTTTGTTTTGAAGGGTGCCACAGCTCACTCCTCCCTACCCAGTTTTTGTTCATGAAAATGTCTTCTGGTTTAAGACCAACTAGAAAACTTAAAATTAAACTTTGTTTTCATCCCATTTCAAGATGTCATCAACGACTCTTCGTATGCCTCCCATAAAAAATTCGAATGTCTCAGGTCTTCTGAAATCTTACACAGTCTTTCATAAGCATATTTCTTCTCCATTATTATGTAAATGTTTCATTACACTTTGTTATCATAAAGGGGAAAATAGGGTTAAATAATTCTGTGTTAAGTGCAGTATACATATAAATGAGATAGGCAGTAATTCTTTATCTTTAACATTGTACTCAGAGGCTGAAGTTCTTCTTCATGTCTAAACTTACTGTTTTGAAAAGGGTCTCTTAAGGAGCCCAGTATTTACTGTTTTGGCAATTACTTTACAAAATAAGCCTGGCTCATGAGAAGCAAAGTATTTTTAAGGTTAATTCCTGAAAAACTGAATCAGGAGACGGGTGAGTCAAGATGGATTCTTTCTTCTATAGGTAGAAACATGTTAAACTCCAGCATTGATTACAGCCGTGAATCAAGCTGTCTACAAGTCTGTTTTGCAATAAACGCACACATTTGCAGACAGTAAACAGCTGAGTACAAGAAGGAAGGCAGTCCAGCTTATGCCAATGGGTAAATTTATGCCCTGATGATTTAGGAAGTTTTTCCTATGGTGCTGTTCTAGCCCACTCTTATCAAAAGGAGTTTAGCACTGATTTCACGAGTCACACAATGAGGGTGGTCTGCGGTACTGGATTTTGCTTGCTCTCACATTAGATAAAGAAAGCTATTTGCATGTTTGATGTGTCAGATACCTTAGTGGAGACAAGTGCATTGCCTAGAGATGTTAAATGAGCTAAGGGTATCTAAGTGTATGGTACAATAAATAAGTGTGATTTAAGCTTGATGATTTAAATGAGTTTTGGATAGTTGTAAAACTGTTTGATAAAGGCCAAGCAGAGAGTTAAGGCAGAGCAAGTAAATAATTCAGGAGCTTTTGGCTACTGAATCTGCATTGAGTTTACCAGCAGTTTGTGCCTCAGATCTATGAGAAAAAATTATAATCAGATAGATTTGTGTACAGGACAAAACACAGAGAAGTCTCACTTTGTCCTACACATGCAGTGTTCACATTCATTTTGAAGTCAGTCTCCTTCCTGAAGTGTATCTCTTCTGGTTTGTTCTGGGAAGAATCACTTAAAGCACTGTTCTGGGAATTACAAGAATAGGGCTCAGTTCTGCACTTTCTTTCAGATATCCTTGTAAGCTTCAGCACTTCTTTTCTCCTTATTTCTCACATCCAAAATGTATAGATCATACCATATCCTCGTTTTGATGGATAGTCTGAGGATAAACAAACCAGGTTGCATTAGTCTTCTGTGATATGAGAACAGAAATGTACTCACACTTGAGTAGCACCCAGCTGCATCTCACAGCAATTTTTATGAAAAAAATTCCTCTTTTCCAAATGAAGGCTGTATTATCAATGTTTTTTTACTTTTATTATTAGTAATTTTTTTGTTACATTTGATCCATTGAAATTATTCCCCTTTGGTTGCTAAAATTACTATAAAGTTTTCTGGCAGTATTTGATCAATTTTGTTCACCTTGTAAACTAGTGGCAATATTTATTTGATAGTCTTCTACATTTAGAATTTAGAGTACCTTTTAAATAAATTTAATTAGATCCATTGACTTCCTGATTGATAAGCAATGGCTTTATAAGCATTCTTTTCATACTTCTCAATTGCCAGATAAAACACTGTGGTTAGAAGGGGAAAATTTCAGGAATGTATTAAGCATTTGCAAGAAGCAAACAAATCCTTTTTGTTGACTGGAATAGCAAGCCATCAATCCTGTCCATAGCGCATATTATGCTAAAAATAAAATAAAGATTTTTAAAATCTCAACTTGATAACACAAAAGAAATCAGAAAACCACAGGATTTTTCAGTGTTCAACTTGAGGTGGCCTTTAGCTGATTTAAAGACGAGACAATTATTTAGATGTGACTCATATGCCTGTTTTATTGATCTGTCCTAATATTAAAATATATGTAGGTTCATGTTGCATCAAGGGAGGTTTAGATTGGACATTAGGAGAAATTTCTTTACTGAAAGAGTGGTCAGGCCTTGGAACAGGCTGCCCAGGGAAGTGGTGGAGTCACCATCCCTGGAGGTATTTAAAAGACGTGTAGATGAGGCACTTAGGGACATGGTTCAGTGGGCATGGGGGTGTTGGGTTGACGGTTGGACTCAATGATCTTAGGGGTCTTTTCTAACCTTAATGATTCTATGATTCTATGATTCTGTGTGCTTCTGGGACTGATTTGCTTCCAGCATAAATATTTAGGAACAACATGTGCCAAGACATTAAGATTTTGCCTCTGCTATTCTTTCAAACTTCAGTGCTCTAAAATAGAAGATGATGTCTCAACAGATAAGGATCACATTACATTATGCATAATGTATTTATCCTTTCTAGACTAAATAAGATGCCTTCCTACCCTACAGACTTAAAAAAAAAAAATTTTCACAAGTCAAGCTCATAATTTCTTTCACAGGAACTTGCAAGGTGATGTGGTAAACCCAACGCTGCATACACAGGTCACGTTGCTACCACCATGTTAAGTGACTCCAAGAGACCTCACCTCAGTCACATTTCTGCAAAATCTCTAGTTTGGGTAATCTCCAAAAGAAAAAAATAACTCTCTCAGACTCTTTAACCCTATTCAGTCATTCAGCTCCTATTAGAGGAGCTTGTTTACCAGTTACTAGGCCAAACTGTAACCATTTCAGATTAAACATTCCATCCTAGCTTCTTCCACCTGGAGGATTACACGCACTTTTCACCTGAACAGTTTACTGTCAGGCCACCCAGCCCCCTGAGCATATGAGCACAGTCTGTGGCAGTGAAGCATTAAGCCTATTAGAAACACAAAGGTCCATGGGACCAGATGGGATGCACCCAAGGGTGTGGAAGGAGCTGGCCGGTGTCATTGCAAGGCTTGCTCTCTACCATCTTCATCTCCACCAACTTCATCTCTACCATCTTTGATTACTTTCATTCCTGAGGATGACAGAAAGGCAAATGTTGCACACATCTTCAAGAAGGGCAAGAAGGAGGATCCAGGGATTTACAAGCTAGTCAGCCACAGATCAGTCCCTGGAAAGGTGATGGAGAAAATCCTCCTGGAAGCCACTTCCAGCCATTGGAAGGACAAGAAGGTGATTGGGAGCAGCCCAGTCAGGCAGATGTACCAAGGGCAAATCCTGCCCAACCAACTTGACTGTTTTCTACAGTGACATGAGTGGCTGTGTGGAAAAGGGGAGGGCAGCATGTATTGTACACCTTAACTTTAGAAAGGCCTTTGGCATGATCTCCTGTAGGCTCCTTACAGCCAAACTAGTGAGATACAGGCTGAGTATGGAGACAATGAAATGGATGAAAACTGGCTGATTTGCCAGGTTCAAAGGGTGGTGATGGTGGCATGAGGTCCAGCTGGTGGCCAGTTAGTAGTAATATGCCTCAAGGGCTGGCAGTGGGACCACTACAGTTTAATGGCTTCATTAATGACCTGGATGATGGGTTGGACAGTACTCTTGGAGTGTTTGCAGATGACCCCAAACTGGGGGCCATTCTCAATGTGCTGGAAGAGAGGGCTGCTATTCAGACAGGACAGGTTGGAGAAATTGGCTGATGGGAACCTCACAGGATTCATTGAACAAAGGCCAGTGCAAAGCTGGGGCTCCAGGATGACCAAAGCCCTGCAGTAGGATAGGCTGGGGTTAACCAGCTGGGAGCAGCTCTGCAGAAAAGGCCCTGGGATCCTGGTGGGACATAACATGGCCAGAAGGCAGCAGTACACCCATGCAGCAAAGCAGCCCCCACACCCAGGGCTGCACTAGCAAGAGGAAGTGATCATACCCAGGTGCTCAGCACTGGCATGCTCTCCCTGGGTTTGGGCTCCCAGCAGAGGACAAACGCTGACATACAGGAATGAGTCCAGTGGAGAGTCCCCATGATAGCTGGAACTGGAGCACAGGGCGTACGAGGGGAGGTGGAGGGCAATGGGCTGGTTCAGCCTTGGGAAGAGGAGGGTAAGGGGAGACCTCACTGCTGTGGCAACTGCCTGGGGGGAGTTGAGGGAGAAGAGAGAGCCAGGCTTTGCTCGGAGATGCACAGCAACAGGATGAGAGATAACAGGCACATGCTGGAATGTGGGAAATCCCCATTAGGCACCAGGAAACACTTTTTTAACATGAGGATGGTAACAATATTGGAACAAGACCCAGGGTAGTCTTTGGAGATATTCAAACCTCAAATGGACAAAGACCTAGAGCAACCTGATCTAATTGGACCTGCCTCAAGCAGCAAGTTGAAGCAGAAAACCTGTAAATTCTCTTGCAATCTAAATTATTCTGTGATTACTTTTTAATGGTGAATTACTTCAGCTAATGCAATTCAACCTTTTTTGAGAATACATTTAGAGAAAAAGGAATTCTTTAGTAAAAGTTCCAACTGATAAGAATAAATTCGACAAGTGTTTTGGGAGAACAGTTTTAAATATATCAGACCAAATCAATTTGGTGATACTTATAGATACAGAAGCTTGCTCTGCCGTTGAGATGATGCTTTTTGCTAGAAGGGTGGTTTTCTCTTCCGCTAACAGCAATGCTGCCCTGTAGGAAAACACCAGGATCTGTGCCACACAGAGATGCTTAAAGAATCAAGGCACCCTTTGAGAATGTAGCCTGATGGGCAGAAGGCCACACACATTTTACCTACTCTTAATGGTGCTGGATTCTTGCCTTTAACATAAATTATAACTGTTAAGAAAAGCAGGTGCAGCTTGCCTAGCTGAACAGAAAATGCCAAACAGACTTCATATAAGGAAAAGAATAGTTTGTGCTGAATTCCATGCACATTTCTCTGATAACTGTTTCAAGCCACACACTGAATATACACCAGCTATATACAAAGAAACAATTAGCAATTTCCTTATCAATGTTTAGACATTGTCTGAAATTCATCTACATAAGAGGAATGTACCACTCCCTGTTGGAGATCTAAGGTGAGGTCTCTAGAGTAGCACAGTAATGTAACTGAGGGTGATAGGACAGCTTCACAAAGCTCATGTGCTTTCATGAAGCTTAGACTTGAGGGGGAATGGGAAAGACTGAATAAGAGAAGAAGCTTTGGAAAAATGCCCATGGGTAGGAAAGGTTGGCACTATCCCTCTTTTCTTGCTAGAGGAAGGAAAGATTTTCAAGTGTTTATGATGATGTCAGTAGCCTGGCAGAAACGTAAGAAAAGAGCTGTCATTGCACAAGTCCACAGAGAGGGGAATCTCTTCTGTGGCTCCCCTGACCAAGGTTTCACTGGCAATGAAGCAGAGATCAAGTGGGCTTGATCCCTTCCCCAGCCTTTCCATGGCAATGGGAAAGAATGCCTGACCCTCTTCTGGAGTGAAACCTGAAACTTGGTCTTCCTGTGTGATGGCTGTGACCATTGGTGTATATTAAAGTTACACTAGCAAGTTTATCTTTTCCTTCTTGTTTTTAAGTGATAACACAGCCTGCAGCCATTTCCAGCTGTATCTATGCCCTGTGGATATGTGTGATACAGTAAAAAGGTTGAGGGTCTCAGGGTACTTATATCAAAGGGACAGTAGTTTAAGGATTGGTATGGTGTCATATAGTCACTGAGATGCTCAGCACTGGCTCAGTGGCATTGCTGTGCAGAAGCAGAATCACAGATATAAAAAGAAGCATACTGGTAAACACACAAGTGCAAGTCTTACTTGCAACAAAGTCTTTAGATGTGGATCAGGGCGTATGCTCTTTCTCATTTCCTTTCACATGACATTGTTCCATTATTCTTTTCTTTAAAAGTAATTTATTGGCATAGTGCTGCATATTACGGCATACTGGCAAAGGCACATGTGTCTCGAAATTATTTTAGTATAAATACTCTTCTGCAGCAAATACTCTTCTTTGAAGTGGATGTCAGTGATTCACACAAGGCACAATTGGGATCACAAGTCCGTAATTCCTCTCACATCCTAGCAACCCATCTTCTTTACTACAGTTTGGAAGAGATGTTTCATTGCTAGGTTTACAAGTGAAGAACTGATTGATTTTTCATCCTAGTGCATGTTCTCACTTTGGTCTTACACAGCAGTTTCAGGGTGTACTTCCATGGCCTTTGCTGAACTCTCCAGACTGATTTTATGATGATACAATATCTCCTTGTCCTATTTAATTTTTTTGTCTTGCCACAGAAAGCTATCCCAATGTGAAACAACTTTAAAAAAGCCCCAACCCCACATTGAAAGAAATTGGTAACCCTAAGTGAAACACCTTTTTTTAAGACCAAGCTACACCAAGGAGAGATGGTTGTCACAGGTGAAAAAGGTCCTGTTTCTGCAAAGGGCACTACTTCATGCACAGTTAATTTGAGGTTTTGGAAGGATCTTGAATGGGAGTGAATGGTGCTGTAGACTCACTGCCAGTTCCCTCCTGGGGATGGGGCCTCTCGCCCCTGCCTCACAGGCTGGCACCTTTTCCCGTCTCAGCCGCGCTCAGCAGCTGCCGGGAAAGGCAAGGGCTCTCCATGACTCCACAGGGTTTCACCTGACCCTGGCTGCTGCAGTCCTGACAAGACAAGCAAGAAAACTCCATCCCTGTTGCCTGGCCGCACCCTTTTAAAGGAATTTGCTGTATGCTCCTATATAGCAGCAGATTGTACAGCTGCTGGCTTTGATGGTTGAATCACAGCGGCCTACGCAAAAAACGAGGGTGCCAATCTCAGTGAAAGTCCCAAGTCTTTCAGCTCCTAAGTGACTTCTGTACATTTGAAAACATGCAGTTTCCTGCAGCTTTCCTCTTTGCAGGTCCTTTTGTCTGATGCCACTTGGGCTGAGAGGGATCAGGAATTATGGCATGCCACCAGAGGCATTGCAGCACTCCAGAGCAGCCAAGTGGGTCTAAGAACAGCAAAATAAAACTTGTGCGGGAGGTGTGACAGCACTGGTATATATTTGCTCGCTAACATGCACTTTGCAAACCCAGAGTGGTCACGTGGAAGATGCATGTGCAGCCTAACAAGTCTGAAAGCCATCAGTGGCGGGCCAGGACACACTGTGCTTTAGAAGAGCATGGTATCTTTTTTAGAGATATCAGCAGAGCCCTGAAGCTCAAACGGTGCCCTGCTGCAAAACTGCTGGTGAGGGTGATTCCACATTCCTGCTCCACCCCAAGCTCCCATTGATCTCATATTTCCATAAAAACCATTTTAGCTATATTTTATATGTGGAAGATCACATATTGGTCTGTTTCTCCTCCTGCTGGCTATCAGTTAAATTACTGCTAATGTTGAGACATCACAGCATAGAGTTAAAACAGTTTGAAAGGAATAGAGATCTGGTTGTTTGAAGTACAACTAAGCAATACTGAAATACACCCCTAATGCAGATTTAAGAACTTTGTCTTTGCACAGAAGATTAAGGCAGAGAGAAAAGAGCTGAGATTTTCCTTTTTGAACACTTTCTGAACAGTTTTCTTAAAAGAACAGAATAATAACAATAATAATTAAAAAATCGTTTAAATTTCTGCAGACAAAACAGTCCTGTTCTGTCAGAGAAATCAAAGACATTTTGCAGAGTAGCCTTTGTTATTGCAGAAAGGAAAGAGCTTGTTGGTCACAGTGGTCAGGAGACCCATGTTTTTATTTCCAGCTGAGCTGCACGTTTCCTGTGTGACCTTGCAACTCCCCCGTACCTCCGTTTCCCGTTTGTAACATTGGATAATAAATATCTTGGTGAAGCAAGGCTGATACTCTCCTTGCAGAAACTATTTGCAGCTCCTTGTTCAGGCGGTGCCAGAAGAGTCTGAAATTTCCTTTAATGACTTGGACGTCTCTGGAGCTGAGGGGAAAGGGCAGGGGGATCCTCACTTGTGCTGTGTGAGGAGGAGTATGTCACACTCTTTTTCAATGACATTCGGGAGGCTGCTTTGGGAGGAGTGTGGTCTTTCTGGCTCTCTGGGGTGCTAAGGAAACCCAGAGGTGGGAGAAAATGTCAAAACTGCCTTCCAGGAGTGGGAAGTGAATGAAGGAAGCAGTCCCCAAGCCACTGAAACTGAAAATTAGTGGGTGCTTCCCAGCCGAGGTTTCTTTTTTAGGCTCTTATGGACAGAAACTTTTGCCTTCCCTGGGAGACAGATAAGCATACTGCCTTTATGTCTTGTTTGGTTTGCTTCCTCTAAACTGCATTTTAAACGATGATGCCTTGCTGTCCACAAGCACCTGTGAAAACCAATGTAAAATTCTACCATATGAGCACAACATGCTTTTTGCCTTCATTTTGCTCAGGTAAAAACAGCTCACTTCTACGTGAAGCTCACTTCTACCTCTCAACTTCTCCATCTCACCAGATGTTCCCCCAGCTTCTAACAAGGGCTGTGCATGGCTGTACCTGTGCAATGCAGCAGACCTAGTGGGATTCCAGGGATTTCCCAGAAAAGTTTTTCCCAGCCTGAGCCCAGAAATTGTCTCCTGCAGCAGGTTTGACAATCTGTGGCATATGTGCCAAAGACAATACAGTGGCACATTCCAAGTGACACTCAACAGAGAAAACACATGGCCAGCACACAGCTGGAGGCGTCTAGATGTAGGAAAGGCAGTGTCTCTCAGATTCTCTGGGATTTCCTTCTAGAAGCCAGCAGGTCGTGTGGAGATTGGTGAGTACACCCAGCATCCCACTGGGATGTGGCTGGGGTGCTCCCTGTGCTCAGCAGCATGCGGTACCCTGTGGAGGTCCCAAGGCTAAGGGATGGGCACAGCTGCTGCCTGATTTAGGGAATGGCAGGCTCTCTTTGGCATCTTGGAAACATGGGTTCACACAACCAGTGCCAACCCAGGAGAACAAAGGGCCATGGCATTATAAATAAAACCTAACCCAGCATTCATGCTCACCAGCCCTCTATTAGGGTCATAGTTTGCGTTCATGACTTTTCAGAAAGGGCAGGCTGAAAACCTGGGTGAAGATGTCCACAGCGACTCTTAGCTGTTTTAAGCAACCTGGCAAGGAAAGGATTTTTTGCATTAATTTAGGAGTACAGGAAACAGTTTAAGGAAGATGCAACCTGTAAGTTCCTGTGTTTCTTCCTATTAAGTAAGGATCATGTTTAGAAAACAATGAAGCTGAAGTTCTGTTTCACCTATTTTAAAATGTGTTCCTGCCGAAGGGAACAGATCACTTCTCCTGCCAGAGAACTCATCCATGAAACGTGGTGTCCTTCCCTTTTGCCAACCATCCCTGTGCTTCACCATGTCTGCTCTTCGCCGCTCAGACAGTAATGCTACATCTTTCTGGCAAAACATATAGCAAAGCTGAAAGCTGAAGTCTGTGGTGAGACCTCTTCTGCTCAAGGAGACACAACCTCCAAAGTGCTCACACTGACTGTGGGGTAAATTGAGGGTAATATTGCTCATGAGGAGCCTATGGTGTTTTTGGGGCGGGTAGCAGGACTCTTTCCTTGGTCCCACATTCCAACCTGTCATGAAATGCTAGCTAAAAGCACACTGTAATTTAAGTGGTATTAAATAGTAGCTATGGTATAAATACATATCGCTGCCCTTCACCTATGTGGCTGTTAAAACGCAGATGGTGATTTTAAGGGTAGGCAGCCCTGAGCAGTGCTTGGGTGGAGGGTTTTGAATTGTTTTTGAAAGGTTTTGTGCCAGGTGCAACATACAGGACCAAACAAGCAAAGGCCTGCTTTGGGCTCTGGCCTCGCTGGTGGGCGAAACTTGCAAGCCAGTAGAGGTAAAGGGTTGGGTTGGACTCTCAGCGAGTCTGGGTCAGGTTTTTCAGTAGATGCATTTTGGTCGGTCCTAGGAGATGAATAGAAGCCCTTGGCAGACGGTCCGCAGAAATCAGCGGCAGAACAGCCCATGCAGGAATACAATGGCAATACTGTTTCCCATAGACTAAAATAATGAATCATGGCTTCCCCTTGCTACTGTCGTTCACATAACCTTTACAATAATTTATAATTAGATTAGTTGCCCTTTGGATAGGTGCACATGGTTTTTTTTGAAGGGTTGCTAAGGTAACTGATGATTTCCTTATTTCATCCTGTGTAAGGGGAAATTTTACTTCCTAGTGAGCCTGAACTCAAGACTCAGTGAAAACAGATACTTGTTTATCAGGAGTTTCAGTGCTTCTACAGTTATCAAGCAGAGGACTCTCAACCTGTTTTATGGGCATTGATTGTATTATTTAATTTTAATGGTAAAAGAAGAGCTAGTGTAACTGACGTGAATTGTTTCTCCTCAAAGATAAGGGAGTGGAATTTTTAATTCAAGTTTTTAAAAGGCTTTTGACACTTCCTTATAAAGTTTTACTCAGCCTATTGCTTTGCTATTTTCTCTCCTCTGGCTAAAAGTGCAGTTACTGCTGTGCATACAAAAAAAAGGCAAGAGAAGTCTGTGTGGGTGGATGGTAGTGTGCCTCTGCTTCACCTGACCAATTCTCTCTTTTGAAGAGCAGAAGCTGAAGTTTTATAAATCAAACAGCTGAGGAGAGAATTCTTTCTAGATTTCCCCTCTCCTATACCACTTACACAAACACGGAGGCCCTAGAACAGAGGGAAGTTGCCACAGAAGTTAAGTTGCATGTCTCTCAGCTGTGGGAAACCTAATACACACCTTCAAAATAAACAGCAAAATTCCCCAGTGTGCTTGCCCTCTACCACTCTGTAGTACATGACCAAAGGAAAGAAGTTCTCTGACTTCTGGGAAAAAAACCAAAGCAACATACTAGATTCAGTGGCCAGCTGACTCTGTAATCTCTCCGAGCCCTTGCCTGCTGTTTAGCAGCAGCCCTCTCCACCCACAGCGTGCATGCTGCGAGCAGCTTGCTCCCAGGCAGCCTGCTTGTGGTGTGAGCAAAGAGAGGCGGCAACGCCTGGGGAGGAGGCCAGCGATGGGTCACAGCACAAAGTGCCAGATGGCCTTATACAGGGAAATTCCCTTCTCTCACTGAAACTCTTTTTGTGTGTCCTGCTTTAGCACATTTATCCCCAAATGCTCTGGCTTGCCCTCAGCAGTGGGATGGAGGAAGTCAGCCCCAGACATCTCCCCGCTCCCCTTCCAGTGCCTGCATCCACGCAAGGCATCAGCGCTGCCGGCAGCAGAGCAAAGGACTCCGCTAGCCAGTGCTTTGCAGCTGCCTTCGTGTGCAGAACTGGAGACTGGAAAAGAAATTTCTCCAGGAAATATTGGCTGGAGGTTTAAAAGTAGTCTGTAATTTGATGAGTTAAAGGACAAAGGTGAGTACATTTTATTATTTAATCTGTCAGAAAGTTCAATGCAATTCAAGGTTATTGTAATAAATAGAAATGTTTACCTAACCTTTCTCCATCTGATTCATCATGAATTGTATGCTATGTCCTCAATGACAGAGGAATGTATAACTATAACCAGATATAAGCAGATAAGAGCTTTACAGTGCATATCTGTGGTTTTGTATAAAACAGGACATTAAACATAGACACATCCCAGAATGCAGGTCTATATGTATATTCCACCGACAGCGTGTTGCTCAGATGAGGTTTCACACAACAACCAAACCCCACAGAAATTCTTCAAACTGTCATCCTGAGAGCTTCCACAGTTAACATTTTTAGCTCTATCTCCTCCTCCCCTCTCTAGGTAAGGGTTTTCTGTAATACTCTTGAGTAAGTGACACCAATATTGAGAACAAAATGGTTAATACCATTCTTCCTATTTCACCATGGCAGGAGATGTTATTTTGAGTCATTACAGAACAAAAGCCCCAGTTCTTCATCAAGAGGAAAGACTTGTGTCAGAAGGTGTCTCAAACTACTTATGGAGTGTGCAAGTCTACACTGTGCCTGTTCTCATGTCTAATTTTATTGGTAAATTGATCTGGTTGATGGGTTTTGAGAAGAATAATTTGTCAAAAAGATACCATACATTCTAACTGAAGCTCTTCATAAGGATAAGTTATAAGAAAACTTGTCAAGTCAAAATGATTTAGTTTTCTTTTTACTTAACAATTTTTAAAAGTCTAATCTTTATTTCTAAAAGAATTTTCATCTAAAGATCATTTGGAATTAAGTCTATGGTTGATCATTTAGATGTTAAAGATTATTAAGAGTAAGTCTATGGTCAAAATCAAACTGATTTGGAGGCAGGAACTATTTCCCTCTTGAGATTTCAAGTTTTAAAAGGATGTATTAAATAATTGTGAGACAAATGTATTGTGCACTTGGTCAGTGCACAAAAAGACACACTCAGAGCAGCAGTAAGCAACCAGAAGAGTGACTCAAAACATCTTGCAAATCCTGAGTTTCTTCCAAGACTTCAATCCTTTTCTTCTGGAGGGTTGCCCCTTTTGACATAAATTAATGCCTGGTCAGGAGAACCAATCCAATTCATTCTTGGGAAGACTGACTCTTGTTAAATGTACAAGGGATTTTAAGCTGTCTATGACTGCCTGTTGAAGCAACCTGCACATTTGGTCTCATTCTGGCTTCTCCAAGAGTAGTGGCAGCACAGTTTAATCGACAGGTATCCCAGCTGTGGGGATTGTGAAGTGCAGTGGGATTGTGGAGTGCAGTGGCCTCTCCAAAGCTAAGACCTTTGTTGGACAAGGGTAGGACTTGGATTGTGTGCAGAATGCATGGGAAAGGGAGGTTGCTCCTGGAAGAGGTGTGATATTCCCACACTGGCCCAGGTGGCTGATTTGCTCTGTTGAAATGCACCGTCGGAGCATATTTGCAGCAGTTGTTTCCGAGCCAAAGCGGGGGGAGTCACAGGAGGTACCCGTATGAGTAACTGTGGTTAAGCCCACATCTGTCAGTGGGGAAGTAGAGGTTAACATTGCAAACTGAGCATCTTTTAACTTAAAAAAAGGAATCCAGAAAAGCCTTTTAGAAGTAAAAGAAAGAGTGCTTTTTCAGAAAGTTGGAGTCCACCTGGAGTACTTGGAGAAATTAATTATTCAAACAATTTGAAATTATCAAAAAGCTAAGCTGTAACATGTGGGAATGACCTGGGATTTGAAGTTGTCTGACTAGAAACAGACTCACTGGATTTTAGAGTGCCAAAGTAGGAAGGCAATTTTTGAAGGTATGAAGAACAAATTATAAAGGTGCAAAATAAAAGTAATACTGATTCTTGCATGGCAAAACACCTCCTCTTTGCTTTTTAAAGAATGCTGAGTCTTTATCACCTCAGGTGTTTCAGCTCTGAGAAATGGTACAAAACTGATGACATTTAAGCATTGATGTTATGTGGGCCTGTACAACCACAGTCTTTAAAGTGGCTATTCCATTCCTTTCTAGAAAAACAAAGCAAAATAATGGAAGTTAAGGACACAGACATTCACACGGAATTCCACTGGCAGGTCAACACTGAGAAAGGAACTGAAGATGTAGGACACTTCAGAAAACATAACCAAAGCATGACATTAACTTTGCCACGTGGCATGTGGAAAAAAAAAAAAAATAGGATACTGTGCATCTATTTAATTTCTGCTGTCTTCTTGGGTTTCAGTGCTGGTATGCTGCACAGCAGCAGTTCATCACGTCATAAAATATACAGAAAACTTATTGTGTCCAAACTGGTGTAAAATTAAAACTTTATTAATCGTTTACATGCAAAGAATAATTAACATTACATTACACTATTTACAATACTTTGAAGGTCTTAGGCACCTAAACACATTCTACTAGAACAAATTACATAAAATGTAGATTGTAAGCCATGTAAATGCAATTTTATACTGCATCCACGGTCCTTTATTTTGGCTGTGGTGCTCTCACACAGAAGAAGGAGTTTCCTCCTCTGAGCATTTTTGAATAGCACCTTAAAGATGTTAGGTATACCATAAAAGTGATATACAGTTTATTTGAATAAACACTTGTTGTGTTCATTTTTTTGTTGACATGCTTTTGGTCAACTGGTTCTCATCCAATAAGGATATAATAACAGAACTATCTTCTCTTCAAGGCAGGGACTGCTTCTTACCAAGAACAGTACCTGGAGAACATGTAAAAACACCTAGAGCAAAGGTAAGCTAGTGCTAACCAGGACTGCTACATGCTTTTCTAAAGCAAATAAGATTACCATGCAGGCAGTAATTATGCCTCCAACCATACACAATCTGAATTCTTGCCAGCTCTGTTTCATCTGTACTGTTATAAGCAAGTGCCTGTTCAAATCCTCTCCTACTTGCTTTTAAGGCCTTCCATGAACCAGACATAGATGGTTCCTCAGCTCTTCTCAACGTTCAAAACACCATCCTCACTCCAGCGATGTCTGTTGCTCTAGAACAGACAGTCTTTCTGGCATGCTGCTACTTTTGCAGAAGACACTTACCTCCCCCCTCCCCGCCCCACCCAGCCCTTCCCTCTGCCAGCTCGTTATCCTACCGCCTTTGGGTAGGAGGGTAAGGATTTTCCAAATGACCTCAGCACATATTTCGTCCTCTAGATTTGCCGTGCCTATGGGGTGAGCGCAATGATGCCTCTGGGCAGGTAATAGGGGGATTTCCACAGTAGCTGCCTTTGTACATGCTCCCAGTCGCGAAGGGTGTGAGTGTTTCACAAAGCAGCTGGCGTGTTCTGACCTCGGCAACCTGGGAAGGGCAGGACAGTCCAGAGTCGTCCTACTTCTGCATTTCACTGGCAGAGGGTAGAGGGGCTGAAGTGGACCCTGTTGGTTCAAAAGGAGGATCTATGACGTGGTGGGGGGAACCTTTTACATTCAAGAATTTGAGGTGAACATTCATAATAAGGAACTTTCTGACTCGATGTTCTGGTTTCATCTCTGAGCACAAGATTTTCGGCCTTAATCTCTGCGCCCGGGACTCTTCCCTCTGTAGAGATTCAGGAATTTTCAGCACAAACCTTTGGAGGGGAGAGCATGCGCATTCTGCTGCTGAGGTGGCACAAGTCTAGGTCAAGATTATGTTGAGGTGAAGAGTGACTGGCTGCTGACGGTGAGGCAGAAAACAGCACGTGGCACTCTCACCTCCGCTTTATGAGATCTCATCCCAGAGTCGGCAGCGGCATTGATGCAGTGCACCAGGATCACATCAGCATGTTCTACCAAAGCCTGCCCAAATTTGATCTTGACCAAAGACTGTTGGGTTTGGGAAGACAGCCTCTATGCTTTTTCCCCAGCCATTTCTAATTATTTGTGCTCTTTAATTAGTGAAGTAAGTACAAAAGTAATCAGCACGTAGTTAGTGGCCACAATTCATTTATCAAGCTTTATGGATTCATTAGTTTTGAGTGGATGGCCCTCTCTTTCAAAGGCACTAAAAGGTTGCTGCTCCCATGTGTGTTGGTGGAACTGAGTACATTTTTTGGCCACCATTAATGAGAAATCTGATACCTGTTACCACTAGATGAACTGATGAGACCTTCCACAGGTGACACAGCCTAAACAAACTTCTGAACAATGTGAAACCACGATATGTAAGGCCAAACAAGACAGATATTTGCATACAGAAAATCTTAGGCAAACCTTTTTTTCCTCCTGTTAACACTGATTCTTCAGCTATCAACATTGCAACTTTTGACTTTTAGTATCCACTGCAGTTTTTCTCCTGCTTGCGTGTTTCATAATTTCCCCTTGGCTAAGCTTAGCAGTGCCCCTTTAATCAGACATTGCAGTTAATTAGGAAATGGGATTAGAAACAGGTCCTAACATGTAGGCATTCATAGAAGACAAGAATGACTCTGAAGGACTGACCACAATGCTGTGGGTGGCTGCATCCGTTTGTATCATTATTGAGAGACAAATATCCGGAGGCTTCCGTGGAAAAAAAACAGTCAGGAGGAGAGGGGAAGTTTAATGTATTTAAAAGATCTGCTAAGTCCTCAAAAATTGTAAAGGAATGATCCTCCAAACAGGTAATAAAAGGGGGAAATGAGAATCATTTGGGGATTTTTAGTGATATCCTGTGATTTATCTTATAAAACATTTATTTTTAGGTAGTTATTTTACTATGGGTTTTTTTTAAATGATATATAAAGAGGTTTTGGCTACCTCTGACTTCAGAAATTTTGTCTTGACAGGTCTGAATTTCCCTGATTCTGCCTCTGGGTGCATGATCTTTTAGGAAGGACAGAAGATTTAAGACATGTTATGAGCAATCACACTTTATACCAGGGTCCTGATGTCTTGAGTCTCAAGGAAATCCTTTCCCTGTGTGTGTAACTGAAGCTTAGTGTTGTATGAATGTGCATAAACAGCCAAAGCACCTGGGTTCAGCAGTTCACTTAAAAATGTTTTCCCATACCCAGTAATTAAACAAACAATGTTTTCCAGTTGGCCATTGAACATTAGCAGGGAGAATCCATGGGTCATGATCCCCAGTCTTACATTCTCTTTTAACACACGAGAATGAAAAAGATTATACAAATCTGGAAACTTGAACATTTAATGACTCAATTACCTAAACAAAAACTCTTTAATGCTGAAGTTGCCTCACATGAGTCTTTTTCTAAAATTAATAGGGTGTAATGACACCTAGGCACACGAGTTTGAGTTGGAGAGTTGTTAAGTAATCTGAATTATTTATATTTATTCTTTATTAGCTGGATTAAAATAGCTCCACACATGTGTGGAACCTGCGTGCCTAGCACCACAGAACTGAATGGCAATAGACAGATAATCCTAGGCCCACACCCCTTCAGTGTATAAATGGGTGCTGCCCACCCCTTATGGCTACGCAGGTGATTTACACCCCAGCGGGCTCTGGAGAAGTGGCACTCTCGGGGGCTGGTGAAGGTTGTGGGCTGAGCCCCTGTAGCGTGAACAGCCAGAGAACAGATGCAAAATCAAGGCAAAGGGTTCATCCAAAAATGATACAAGATTTTGATGGTATGTCCAAGGTTACATTGATCGTGAGTCATGTATGCAACATTTTTACTTTCTCAGATCTCATCTTAATGAGGAAGGTACATGGGACAAAACTGTAAAAGATGCTTGTGGATAAATGAGCAAGGCAGTTTTGCATCACAGAGAGGGTAGGTACCTTGGGTGAGAAATGGCAGAATAAGAGAGAAAAGCAGATAAATAACAATGTTGGGAAAACTCTCAGAACAGGAAGCAGGGAAAATTTTATGGTGGGGTTATCCCAGAACAGACTGGGATAAAATTGTAAGCCTGGAATATCATCTTGACGTAGCATTTTGAATGGCCTTGGAGATTCAGGGAAAATCATATAGGAGGGATCTTCAATATTTGAATTAAGACTTAAGGCCCTAACAAGGGAGAGAATGGAGGGCAATTGACTAAATGAAAACAGAACAAAGGAAGCAGTGGCTTGTATATTCAGAGCAGAATAAGGCAAAGATATCATCTAAAGATATGGGAGGAGGTAAAGATACTAACAATGGTTGAGAAGAATGTCAGGAACAAGATGAAAAAGGAAACAAAACTTAAGCTGTCTGGAAGAGAGGCTAAGTCAGAGGTGCTTATGGATAGAATCAACAGGATGACAGAACTGATTTTATTGCCCAAAAAGGCAGAAGCACAGGGAGAAAAAACAAGCTCTAAAGGACAAGTGCCAAAAATTGTAGGAATGAAAGGTAAGCCTGTCAAGCAAGTTAGGAAGGAGCAACCAGATGTACATTAAGAAAGGACTGAGTCATGAAAGCCAAAAAAAAAAGAAAGAAAAGGAAAAAAAAAAAGACAAAATCTTCACCAGGTAATGATTGATAATCAAAGGAAAATATAATTTGGAAAGCTTTCCACTCTGAAGTACATAAACAGTATTTAATTATTGTGAGTAACAGGAAGAAAAATCCCAGGACTCTCTTTAAATCCAAAATAGATTGTAAGTCCAAAACATAGGAAGAGGAAGAAAGCATGTACAATATTGTTTCCTAAAGCAGTAAAAACCAGACCCATGAGATACATTGAGTGCAACAAGGCATTTGTTTGAATGAATTAAATTTGGATAGTGCATGTTACACTTTCTATTCAGTCTGAGAAATAGCTAGCTAGTGTTTATTTGACCTTCCTCCCTGCTGTACTTGCTGTCTGTTCACACAAGTGTGCCATTCACAGAAATTCTGTATATTCCTGGCATGTCTGTACCTGCTCTTAACTGTCTTTGTGTCTGTCTGGGTCTATGTTCAACTCTGAATTTCACCCAAGGAAAGCCAGCTGGCAGCAAACAGCTGAATTCAGCTCAACACGTCTTTTTTGCCCCAAATGCAGATGTTTAAGGTGACACGCTCTTTGCGTACTAGTATCAACGAATAACTTTTCTGAGAATTCACAGTGGTGGGAAGAGCACTGCATGTATTTCAGCAGCTAGAAATGGGCAGGTGTTTGATAAATCAGCTTTCATGTGTGTGGTTAGTCAGGGAAGTGGTTATTGTGGTTGATAGTTTTAATGACTGTCATTTACTCCAGCCTCTTAGACAGAAGCTTGATTTCTGGGGGTTGATTATAGACATGATAACCTTGCAAATTCAACAAAGCTCAATTTACTGAAGCTCAAGTGCATTGGAAAGTGGGTGCCGAGGGGAAGGGAGTGTCTGTGGCTCTTGGCCACGTGGCAGCACGCCCATCATTGCACCAGCAACAGGTGCCCACGGCATGGGAAACTACACCTGGAGGAACGGCTTCCACTACATCTCCTGTCCTTCTCTGCTGGGAGGAGACACATGGAGGTTGATGATGGACTCGGTTAGAAGAACGTGAGGCAGCTTTTAACACAGGGTGCAAATATTGAGGGAGAAGGAGAAATTAAGGCTAGTTAGAAGGCTAGTGGTTGTGGAAAGCCTGGTGCAGACTACAGTGAGCCAAGGATCAGACTGTGTAAAATTTTTCTGTGTCAATGTTTGTTTTTAGAAAAAAATTAAGTCCTTTCTCAGTAATCCCATTCACCCTCAGCAACCTGTAAGTCTTGATTTTGTAAGGAAAAGGCACAGTTTAAGCTGAGTCACAGGCCAGCCATGCTACGTCCTAGAGGCGGTCATGTTTAATGACATCCCTTGAAGGTACTCACCTTGTCAGATCACAAGAGTGAGTGATGTGGTTGTCGTGGTTTAACCCCAGCCAGCAAAAATAAACCCCACGCAGCCGCTCACTCACCCCCCTCTCCAGTGGGATGGGGAGAGAATCGGGAGGGCACAAGTAGGAAAGCTCCCGGGTTGAGATAAAAACAGTTTAATAATTGAAATAAAACAAAGTAGAACAGCAATAGTAACAAATGAGAACAACAACAGTAACAGAATATACAAAGCAGATGCTGCACAATGCAGCTGCTTGCCGACCGCGTGTCCCGAACCGGGGGGCAAGCCCCCCCCCACACCTGCTTTTTATACTGAGCATGATGTCACATGGTATAGAACACCCCATTGGCCAGCTGGGCCCACCAGCCTGGCTCCGCTCCCCCTGCCCCGGTGCAGGCATCACCCAGCAACAGCCAAAGCATCAATGGGCCATTAACGCTCCTCTCACACCCAACCGAAACACAGCACACCCCCCCAAGCTACAGGGAAGAAAGTTAACCCTGTCCCAGCCAGAACCAGGACAGTGGTGTAAAATATTGTGTAGTCCAGAATTTAATCTGATACAGATCAGCTGAGACCCTGATGCTGTTGTACTGGTTTTATGCCAATCCAAGCAAATACTAAGCCTTGAGGTTTTTTATACCTGCATTTCTTACAGGGCACACAGTGCTTCAGTGCAATATTACTAAAAGGTAGTTACCAATAGTTAACAATAAACTAGACTTACACCATTAGAAGAAGTCTCTGTCAAGAAAGGCAGATGTTTATTTTTTTCTGGCAATCTCAGGGGTAGTACTTTTTAATAAATTTGGTTGTCTCATCAAAACTTCACCATATTCCGAGGTCTGTTGCTCTGACAGATGTGTATTTGTAAAATCAAAAAAAGCCCGTAAGAAGCTAGACCCATCTTTAAGTATGGACTATATGAATTAACTGGGCTTTTTTGGCATTGTCCTTCCTCAGTTTCCTTTGTGCCTGAATTATTGAGGTCATTCTTTGAATTTTACTGTGAGAGACAATTAATTTGTAATGCTTCTGAAACCACCTACCTTCTGAAATGCATGGGCTATTTCCTGAGATCATGGAAAGGACCTCTTAAAATTGCCCCTGGCCCCATCTATTCATGGAAAATATAGCTGCAAGACAACATTTATTTTCAAAACACCGATTACTAGTTAGGAAGCTCTTCAGATATCTACATAGAGTCAGATGCTCAGCCAAACCTTAAAGTGACTGAAATTCAATGTTTTTATAGATGTTTAGTTAATTTTATTTTAATACCTTTTCTTGAATTATTTTCTGGTTCCACCAGAAGCAGATGATTTGGAAAGTCAGTCATGCAAGTGTTGTCTGAGTCTTGAGCTAACTTATTGTTGCAAAATTTATCTTAATCGATAATTTTGACTACCTAGAGGAAAACTTCACATCTGGGGCAGTTTCATTCATTGCCAACATCCAAATATTTGGATGAATGCAAAAAGCATATGGGGAAAAAAAGAAGAAAGAGCTTCAAAAGATGCTTATAAGATAATTACATGAAGGATGGTGCTTTTGTGACTTAGCAAAAGTTGTTAATATTTAACAATTATTTGCATGTGTAGAGAGGTGTATGATCTGATGACAGTGAGGCTTAGTTACTCATTGTAAAATTTCTCTTCTTCCCTTGACCTGAAGAAACATGCATCTGAATCCAAACAATTTGCAGTGATACACAGGGGAGAGTCTTAAAAGTGGGTCTCTAGGCTTGTTACTTGTATCTAGTGTAATAGTTCATGGAGCTGCCTATTGTGTAATTTTTTGAAATTGCTTCAAGCACATGACAGTACTAATGGGACTCATTCTCACAGATTTCTGTGGATACAGGAACCTTGAAAGAAGGCAGATGAAGCACAGTCTACAGACAGTGGAAAACACAAGAAAACATATTGCCATGCACAAAAAAAAAAAAAGGCAGGAAAAATAAGTAGTAGGTTTGGCTACTTAGTTGTCTTGTGGACTTAACATTAAAATTTTCAGGTGGAGGAAGTATTTGTGGGCTGGTGAGAACAACCTTCAGGGAGAAGAATTGGCATTGAGCTGAACAGCAACAAGTAGGACTTCCATGATAAATATTAGATCAAGGGTACAGTTCTGTCTTCATGAGGTTGGAGGGGTTGGCCAACTGTGAAAAGAGGAACTTTCGCTACCCCGTGCCACCCACACGCTTCCTCATCAGCATTGAACTTCATAACATGGTCTGTAAAAGACTGCTGTCTTCCCTGCACCCTTGCTAATAACAGCACGTGCACTGTACCTGGCACTGAGCTCTGCAAACTCCGTGAAGATGTTCTTTGCTCCCGGGGTTGTCTTACCAAACTCCCTGTGCCTCACCACTCCTTGGCAATGATTTTCTTTGCTGTGGAGACCTGACGCCTGTCCTGTATGCGGAAAGTAGATACATAAACAAATCCTCTTACCTAAAAAAGCATTTGAGGTGAATGTTCATTGGAAAAATACTCCAGCCCTTCGGTGGCTGAGGTCCCTCTATGCCTTCAGGGGTGTGGGGAAAGGAAAAGGGCCTCCTGAAACCGGAGGGAGCAGCAGGCTGAGCATGTGCTGGTATGAGAAATCACACTGGTCATCTGAAAATCACTGTGAGGAGTAGGGGCCTCTCCTTCCAACACCATCTGTACATTTGGTAGACACGGACCCTGTAAATCTCCCACCACGCTGGCTTTGTCCAGCATACCACACCTGCTCGTTCTGCCTGTATGGCTACCTGCAAGCTACAGGAGAAATTTTGCCGGGCAGTAACTCTTGCTGTGCACATTTTGCAGGACTTGCATGCATGAACTCAGGTGATCTCAGTCTGAAAACCTTGTTCTTTGCTGGGTCTCACCATGAGACTGTCAGTCTGGAAAACTCAAGCAGGCATGTGTAAGGAGGAGGAGGAGGAGGAAAGAGCCCAAGTATCCTGTTTTGCTGAAGGGGGGGATCCATGGAAAGACTTAGAGATGACTGTGGTGTCTCTGAGTGTGCTGTGGGGTAAAAAAGGGAGCTCTGGAATAAGAAAGGTGAAAACCAAACCAAAAGCCCTATCAGCTATGCTGGAGTTAACAGAAAGTACACACAGTCTTGGGAGCAGTTCAGACTTCCCTGTCTAGACCGTGCCCCTTGATTTTCTCGCTCACCCATGCAAAATGCTGGCTGCGGGTGTGAAAGACTGGGGCAAGGCTGCTGGTCCTGAGAGGGTGAGAAATAGTTGTGGAGTCTTACTTTTATTTCTCTGAGCTAGTTATGGACTCCAGGCAGCCCTCAGGCAGGGAAGACAAAGAGGATCTGGTGGGGTCTTCACAGCACCCTGGCAGCACTTGGTGTTGAGAGAGGACGTGTCTCTTGGAGGTGCCGGAGAGGCTCTGGAGGGACACTTATGGGTGGTACAGGTTGCACAGGGCTGTGAACAGGGCTGTGCTTTTCTTCAGTAAGTGTTATTTGCAATTGCTGTTAGCGGATATGTCCTGTTTGCAACTGGTAGTTGGCAGCTGGCAGAGTGAGTTTCTCTGCCTCTGTGAGATGCAGTTCTGCAAGCAGGCACGATAAGGCGTGTGAATCATACCATCCCAAATGCTTGGCATCCGCGTGAGTCATTGTTTTGCTACCATGTTTTACAATTCCTTCCTGTTTTGCAGCATCTGAACGTTTGTTATCCTTGTGACCTGCCCACAGCACTTTGAAAACTGACCGAGGTGCAAATGTAAGAGTTGGCGGGGTACAGTATTTTTTGTTTCCTAGGAAATCTCACAATTACAGTCTGTTTCAAAGGAGAATGAAATAAAAGAAACCTTTGAAATACCCCACAGGAATGAACGCTTTGAAATTTTTGATCGACTGATTTTTTTAAAAATTTTGAGGCATTTTCTTCTGATACTAGCTGTTTTAAGGTTTCTAAGCAGCTCCTAAATAAACATTGAAAACTGCTTGAACTGAAAAATCAGAGTTTCCTTTATTAAAATATCAGTGGCAAGTTTTGACACTACCAAAACACAACACTTAAAAAAATCTACCAATATGGGCCCTGTTTTGAAATGTGATTTTGAAAAAAACCATTATTTTGGTCAAAAGGATTAGTCAAAAGATTTTTAGTCTAACACTTTGCATACAGATGCATACACAAAGAGATATGCAAACGTAACACGTTGTCAGAAATGAAACATGAAAATTCAGAAACATAATAATGCAAATTGAAGATTATCACAGTTTTATAAATTTTGGAGCAGGTATTGAAATGCTTTTCCCATTTCCATTCCATTAAGCTTAAGTCTAACACATTTGACACTTCTGTCAATTACTTAGAAAAAAATGAATAAAATGGTTAGTATTTAAAGTTTGCATAAGACAAATATTGGAAAATTGCTGAACTGTGAAAAGAATGCATTATGGATTTAGCAATCTGATTTAAATATATAGATATGTGCAACAGTGTATGTTAGCTCAGTGTGAGAATGTAGGTGACGTTGTCTAAATGTGACAAGATATTTGTGGGTGGTATGTAAGTTTCCCCCTGTAACATCAGTGCCAAAATAGCTTAAGAAATCTATAGGGAAGTATCAAGTGGAAATGAAGCTTTGGCTTTTTTTTTTTTTTCACTTTTTCTATGTGTGCCACTGATGCAACTATTTCTGCAATACCATTAAAGATTTTCATAAAATACAGAGGGTTCATGGAGGAGCCACAAGGATGATTAATGGCTTGAAAAACATGTCCCATACTAGGAGACTCAAAATAGTTGGTTTACCAAAGAGGAAGTTAGGAGATTATTTGATCACAGCCTGTCAGCACTCACATAGTGAGCAAGCCTTTGACTTTTATCTCATAAAACTGGCAGATGAAATTATCACAGGAACCAGTGAATGACAACTGAGGCAAGACAGATGAAGATTAGAAATGAACTGCAGATTTTCAGCAGTGAGGCTCACTAATATTTGGAACAATGCACTAAAAATGTGGCAGGTTCTTCAGCTGAAAGTTTTAATTTGGAATTCTGGTGCTTAAAAGAAAAAAATCTGCTCTTGTAAGATAAAAAATAATGCAGAGACATTTGGTGATCTATGTTACTTAAGAAGCTAGCCTGGATGACAGGAATGATTCCCTTTGGCCTTATGCTCTAGAAATGCTTGGTCCTTGTTTACTGTCATCTCAATTCAGTATGCTTTTCAACATGAAGATGTGATGGATGGTGTTTGTGTTTCTTGGGTGTTTTCAGTGATATGTTGTGCTCTCCATTAAGAAGTGAAGAGGTTGGCTTCAACCCTCTGGAGTGTAGGTTCCAGCAACCTCTGGAGTGTAGGTTGCTGTTGTCTAGGTAGGGACCAGACGTCCAAGTGTCAGAGGGTTAGAAAAGGGAATTTCCTAGAGAGTACTGAGAAGAATCTACCACTACTCAAAAAGTCAATGAGATGGCTGGAACCAGCCACGGACATGAGGATCGGCCTGCAGAAACACAGTGGGCAGCGGAAGAAATGCATATAAATCTTTATATTTCTAGACTGTCTGACCTAGTTGCTTAGAGTTTTCCCAATTAATGAAGTGAAGTGTTCTAATTTTAGTTCCATTAAAACTAAGCTTTTTTCACTTTAATTGATTTTTGGTCTTTTTTGAGGATTTTGGATTAAGATCTAGGCACATGGCCTTCAAGACTGGCCAGGTTAAGATATCCTTGCAGTTTATCTTTGTTTAATCCCTCCACTCCTTCCAGAAGTACTAAAAACTTTTCTACTGCTTCTCTACAGTGTGGTGCCCTTGTGACATGTTGGAATGTCTGGAGCAGGTTCAGACACAAATCTTGTTCATCTGCTTTCTGAAAGTTATTAGTGAGGATTATTTGTTGGTTGTATCTACAGGAATGTTTGGTGGGAAGCCTTCACAGACTCCCCAGGTGGCCGGAGCCATCTAAACCATGCCATTAGTGTCTCATCTCCACCTCCCTTAGTGCAGGTTCCCTAAGCTTGTGAATCCTACTCTTGTCCTAGCCTCCCTTTAGTCCTCTTTCAAGTAGATGACTGCACCTCTTTCAGTCTTTCCTTATCAGCTCTATTTTCTAGCCCTCTGATCATCTTCATTCTTCTCTTCTGGATCTCCAGTTGTAATGTATGTAACTGTAGGTATATTCCACCTTTCTTAAGAGAGGATGCCTGAAGTGGAGCAGAAAAATAATTTGAAGATATATCAGTGGAACACAAGCAATTTCTCTCTGGGTCTCTCAAGTTAGACACCTGACCATATGTCCCAGTGTAAGCTCTTTGCCTTTCTTGCCACAATGTAAGACTTTGGCTGTTTGATTTATAAACCACCTTCCCCCAGATGCCCTTCTACAGGGCTACACTCTCCTATCATTTCCCACCCTGCATTTGAACGATTTGATTGCCATTGTTTGTCTAGAATTTTGCACTTGTCATTACTGAAAATTGAACCCAGTGTTTCCAGACCCTTTCTTTAATGTTTAAAAATTATGCTGAACTCTAATCTTGCTCTCCATCACATCTAACCTTGCAGCTCATATCACACTGACGGTGCAATAAACACAGTCACTCTTCCGTCATCTAAGTTGTTAACAAGAACATTGAATACCTGATTTGGATAGACCTCAGGAAAACTTACTCGATACATACATCCTGTTTGACATTTGAGTCATCATTGCTTGAAGTGTGCTTTTCCAAAATGCTTAGCAAGCCTCTTAGAGCAGTATGATCTAAACCATGTTCACTTAAGAGAATGTCATATAGGACTGTGTTTCAAAAGTCTTATTTAAATCCAGATGTCTAAAAAACTGAAATAGATACCAGCGTACACCTAGCATTCTTTTCCTTTATTTCCAGGACCTATTGTCCTGTTATGTCATGCACATACCCACTTTTGCTTTACTATTAAGTTTACGCTTCCTTCAAATATCCAGAATGATGCAGATTTTGAACTACCAAATGGGACATAGAAAACAGGGAACTAATAGCTGGCTTTGCAACCATTGCTTTTCATTATCTACATGAAAAGCAGGTTATGATTTTGGTTTCTTAAGAAAACTTTCATATAGGGAATAGTTTGGATGGGAGCTTAACAGTAATAGGGTGAAGAAACCCAATGTTCCAGTAATAATACCATGCATTTATATAAAATTATTTTCTTCAAGGCCCTTTATAGATCTTATGTAGTAATTGCACCAAAATATGCCTGGATCTACATGGATATAGGAGAAAGAATATCCCATAATAACTTGGAATGGAGTGGAAAGATTTAAAGGCAAGAATGGTAACAGGAAAAAAACATTAAATCTTTTGTGTATGGTATTCTATATTTCCTGAATTTTACATTGCTATCTTAGGAGAAGGATAATAAAAAGCTGTATCATTTGCAGTTCCATCAGCTGCCAATGCAACTGATAGAAGGAGGGGAATGAGCACAGTAATTCGCTGTGGGAGTGACAAAAGCATAAACTTCTGGATGTACTCATTACCCCAGAGAAATCGTTTCACTGCTTTCCACACACCAATAATAATAGGGCTGTGAATTCGGTGGATAAAGAAGATGGTTATCATCCTCCTGAAGTGTGAGACCTGCTGCCTCTTGTCCTCATGGTAGCCTTGCAATGCTTGTACTCTATCCCCACAGTATTCTTGTCAGACACGCAGAGGTTCCCAACAAATATGTATCATCCTACCCCACAAATCACCATTCCTCTTGCTTGGGATCCCTTCTCCTTTGTCCCTATTAGGAAATTCTGCCTGTATGAAGGGTATAATCTAGGTGCTATAGCACCTACCTCTGTCCTCAGTAACAGAGCTGCAGTCAGTAAGGTGTTGGCACCTGTGATTTGCGGACTGCAGCATACACAAATTAACTTCAAATTACTGAAAGCAGTGCACTTGCACCTGCTGAGAATGCAATTCAGGTTGCAAAACTTGAGGTCTTCTACAAGGCCATTGGTGTCTCACTCTGCACTTCTAGGACCAGCTCAGCAGATCAGAGCTTTGCATGACTTTCATTCACATCTTTCCCTCAAGGCAGGCATTCACTCTTGTACAGGACATCAACTAAATCTAGTTTAAGAATTTGAGAATGCAGGTCTTTTGCTGGCCCCTGGTGTTTGTTTGAATCTAAAGTTTACTGTTTTGCAAACCATTCACACTTATCTGCTCTATTTTGCTTGAGCTTCCACTGACTCATTTCCATCAAAGTCCAAGCCATGGCCTGAGAAATTATGCAAGTTCAATGAAATAGATACTTCACGGATGCTCAGCCTTTGCTTTGAGAAAGATGTGGCTCGACAGACTTCATTATTTCCCCTGCAGTGCTATCTAGGTGTTAAACAGCAGGTGAGCGTAATGGCATGTCTCCAGAGAAACACTGTGGAAAAGGACAAATGGCTTTACTGACAGCAACAGCATCAAACTGTACTTTCACTCCCATGAATATTTGGTCTCACCAGACATTTTTTCTTTACAGTTTCCCCATAAGGACTCCTATACAGTACAAAGCATTGATCTCAGTACTTCTACTTTGGAGGTGAGATGCTACCACGGTGGTAGGATTTATCTTTACAGTTCCAAGAAGAGACAACTTCACTTTACTTTTTAATATACCCTTGATGTTAGACCAACAGATAGACCACTTAGGAGCTTATTGTGATAAAGGTCATATAAAGATATAATAAATTATAGGTCCTGTCCAAAGAACACTCAAAATTTCAGCCCAGTCACCTTTTCTGCTGACCATCAGTCAAGAGAGATATTATACCCTTGCATCAAAAAGTCAATATTGCACCTTTGTGTGCAAACAACAGTTTCACAAGTATTTTGCTTTCAGCTGTGATTGTCAAAAAGGAAGTGTATGGCAAACAGGATGCAATCAGGCAGTTCATAAGATGGGCAAGACTCGTTCACCGGAAGAGTTACAGTAAGGTGAATTTCTCGTTGTTGCTAAAACTTTGTCCAAATATATTTATGTATGCTTAGTTTTGGGCTTTGGCAGGAAGTTTTAATGTAGAAACAGCATGCCCTTCCGTCCTCCGTGTGTTTGAAAGCTCTTCTGGTGTGAGTCATCGGAATCCTGTGGTTTGTGTATCCTGAGAGGAGAAGGGCTTTCTGTGATTATCAGACACCATGAAAAAGTAGCAGTTGGAAAATAAGATTGTAAGGAAATTCATTATTTCATAGGAAATATCTGCTGATGACTTTTTTTATTCTCCTGTAGTTTTACTGTTTGTGTGGAGGTCTTGTGAGTGTACATGGTCCTCTGGCGTTTTGCTTTGGAGGCACGTATCATTTTTCAGAAGTGCCACTGGTTACTAGAAGGGGGCTCTCCTTATGAGCTGAGGAAAATAAGATTTAGAAAATAAGACTCCATGAAACAAGGGAGTCATCCTGAATGGTTGTGCATGTGCTGAACTGATGTGCAGACCTGTGCCACTGCATAATACCGTTCAGTAGCTGTCAAGGTGCATCTTATCTCATAAGACATGATAGGAAGTTGTACATTGTTACCGACTTTCTGTTAGTGCCCCAATGACACATAAGTGGACTAAACCTAATATTTTTCCCTAAAGTGATATAGATTTCTTGTGGTACCTTCTCAAGACAGTTCTCAGCAATTGCCATTGATTTCTCTATCTTTATGCCCTACTGAAATCAGGGGACATTAAGGGCCCTGTCATTGTTTTGGATTCTTGTGACAGAACACGTTAACAAAATGGGCAAACGAGATGCAGAATTAAAACTAAGGTTTTTTAATCTCCTGTTATGTCCAGAGTGAAGCTATCACTATGTGGGATCTCCAGTATTTTACAAAACTATTTCACAAAGGAGCATTAGGAGAACACTCTCACTGACATGTTTGGGGTGTATTTGCCTGAGGGGCCACTCATTGAGGGAACAAAAGTGCCCTTTAAGAAAACTCTCTTCTTCCTGGCAAAAAAAAAAAAAAAAAAAAAAAAAAAGGAAAAAAGAGGCATAAAATAACTCCATGGAACTAATTATTGCTGACTAGTTCAGCAAGCTTGTAACGCTGAACAACACGTTGGAGAATTGTGGTATGTGAGTTTATTTAGAAAAATTGAACAGTCTTGTAAGCTTCTCAATGATCTTTCATCCCACAGAAGCAAACCTTCTAAAAATTCAGAGAAAATTCAAATTCTAGAAAGTAAGTGCCTGGAACACCAAGACTTGTGTAATATTTGAAGGATGAGTTAGAGAGTCTGTAGGCTGAACTTGAAGAGATATTCTTATGATACTTTTCTGTGTTTAAAAGAATTCTTTATAGATAGCAACCAAGTTGCTGTTTCACTAGAGAATGTGTGCATGCACCCTCTTCTTCCCTACACAAGTGTTGCGGTTTAAGCCCAGCCAG